>JAZDUH010000523.1:2917500-3390000 GCA_036419115.1 Scarus forsteni
CCGACCGAATTCTGTAGGTACTACTGAGTACCGATTCAGGTAAAATCAAAAGGTGCCATGTTTAGGTACCTAAACATTTTAGTTCATTTCAGTTACTGTCTTTTATGTTGAAGAAATTTTTGGAACGACAGTGTTACAATAAAACAGTTGAATGTTGTTTTCATATATATCTTTCAAATTTTATATATTGAGAAATAAATTAAAATTGAAAAAATTTGAGATCTTAATATTAAACAAATTAATATTTATGACCCCATAAACACACGCAAAAGTACCAAATATTGGTACCGTTGAGTACTGATACCAATTCCCAGGTACCAGGCATCGGTATGGTATCGGTTCAAATGTGAAAGGTACCCATCCCTATCCTCAAACCAAACTGAGTCTTTGGAACTTTATATATGTGAACGCAACCTTTCTTGACGGGAGTGACACCCAGTTTGTTTCTCTGCTGCTGTAGCCCATTTGCTTCAATGGTCCTCTGCTTACCATTTAAAAGTGTAGTCAGCGATCTTCTAATCTAATGCACTATTTGTTAAAATCGCCGTATTTCTCCTCTCCATCCAAAAGATGTCACCACTGACAGCATGTTGAATAAAAAAGTCCGGTTTCAATACACAGCCTTGGCTCTGAATTTTAGCAGGTAAATACTGTGGCTCAGGCCGAGTCACCAGTGGGGAAGGGAGAGTTGTAGGTTGCGCAGTTAGCGTAAGAGAGAGATACAATAGGTGCAGTAGCAATGTCTGAAAAACATCCCAAAAGAAAAAGGTCAGAGGAGTGAAAAGTGAGAAAGAAGGGCTATGACCATGAAAGAGTGAAGACCCGGGTCAACATTGGCGTTGCTTTCTGACGGTGGAGGGAACTCTGCGAATTGAAAGACCTGAAAACAGACGCAGATGTCGCCGTCTTTCTGCTGGATAGGTAAGCAACATTAGCTTTGTGGTGCTTCACATAACAGTAACAGCCGTCGGGCATTCATCTTATTGTCTAATCTGCCAAAATGTACTGTTGTTGTGATGTTATCAATAATGGAAGTCGAGTTGTCTGATGAGTCAGGGTTACCTTAGCTATGTTGGTCAGCTACGCAGTTTCTACGGCCGTTTCCATGACGATGCACGTCCATCAGCTTTCGGGAGGCGGGTCTAAATTTGTTTATCAACAACCTCTCCACTCGTTTTCCCCCACATCGTTGACTACACCTTTAACAAATGGTTCTTCTACTTACTGCTTCCTTTTTATCATATGAGATCTCTCTTTCTGTTCAACAAGGCATTTTTGCCCATTGAACTCCAGCTCACTGAATGTTTCCTTCCTTTCAGACCTTTATTACAAACCCATGTGATGACTGTGTGTGAAAATCCCAGTAGATCAGACCAGCCTGTCAACTATATTACGTTCAAAGTCACTTAAATCACCTTTCTTCCCCTCTCTGATGCTCAGTTTAAACTAAAAGCTGTTGAAGTTCAAACTAATACATCTTCAAGTGTCTAAGCATTTACAACAATATTCTTTGTAGATAACACAAAGACAGCGTAAGTCACTGTTAATGCCCCAATGTGTCACTCCAGGAACGTGTTAATGAGAAGAAGGTGTTAACACTTGTTGGATAAAATGTCAGGTTGAGCAAACTTAAACAAAACTCACATTAATTACAGAAGTACACAACCTATCCAACACTGACAGTGTGTGCTTTCACTGTTAAGGATTAGGGTTAATTGCTAAACTGTAAAAATCACATAATACTGATCAGACATGTTTTCATATTCTGTTTGCATATTCCCTTTACGTAACCAGCTTATATAACTGCCTGAAAAGGACTTTTGAGGTCACATTTGCTCATTTACATTATATATTCCTCATATCTAATCAAACCCCTGGGTGGAAACTGCATATGTCATTTTTATCCATAAAATTACCATCTAAATGGTTAAATTGATTACTTTTAGCCACCAGATTTTACCTGCATCGTCTTTCATCACCAAGAGTTTTTAAGTTGTGTATTCCTGGGATCTTTAGCCAGACATAAAAGCACCACCAGTTCTCTGATTTTCTTCAAAGTGTATCATATTGATGATAAAATAAATCAGAGGAACTGGTTGCCTTAACCTCTCCGGGAAGATATCATTTATCCTGCGTGTCTTACATCCGTCTTTGATGCATGTTTGATCTCTAACAGGTTGCCTACAGAGCCAACGGATCACTCGAGGACATCCGAGCCTCTCCTGCTGACTGTACCTGATCCAATGTGCTGGTGAAACGCCAGCTTCCCAACTGGCAACACCCAACGAGCGACGCTTAAAGCCACATAATGGACGTCCACCTTCTAAGGAGAGAGCAGTGTCGGCTATTTCCTGCTCCTAGGATGTCAGCCCCATCCGGACTTAAGCTCACACACATCCATTCTGTTCCCAGCATGTCCATCTGAGACATCCAATTAGAATAAGAGCAGGTGGTATCATATCAGCTGCTCATCAAGGGAGACCATTGGCAGCAACTTGGCCTCCCTCAAGGACCTGTAGAGCCCGTGGATTAGATGGCGATAGTCCACGGTTCTCCATCTGGGAAGGGCTTATTATACTGTTGTCACAAAGACCACCAGATGCTTGAACAGCTTTGCCCACAAATCTTGCTCCATGATGGCCATCATTCCTGTTGTAAGAAAAGTTTGAATATTTCATCATTGCTTGATTTGAAATTGAGATATTGATGGGCTCCAGTGTCTGTTTGGTAAAACTTTTCTTTCCAGAGCACAGTACACTCTGTCGAATCCAACTGCCTTGAAGCTTATTGAATCCACTTAATTTGCTACCACCACTGAATCTAAGGCCTGGACCACATTTACATGGATATTTTTTTGACCGGATATCTTTGTCCTCGTTTAAAAAAAAGATTCTGTCCATACCAAGAGGCAAAACTGAAAACGATCGCCTCTGAAGCCTGCAATGCCATGCCTAGCCAATAAGTGGCAGGTGAGCAAAATGTGAAAACCATAGAAGAAGAAGGATATGAGCATGCGCAGTCAAAAACAGGAAGAAGAAGCAGTCAATGGAGCAAGAAGATGATAATACCGCGTGCAGCAGTGGAGTGCCTTCGATGCAACAACATTTCATTCATTTATAGAGCTGCAATGAGGGCAAAAAGTGCAAAGAACACAGATATGTTGCAGTAAATGTTGGCCACTGTCTTGTTGTTGGCATCAACACCAGCTCCGTTTAACACCGCTAGACGGATCCACTGAACTGGATATTTTTTTAATTCTTCACTTTTATATCCATTTTAAAAAAAATCTACATTTATGTGGGTGAAATCGCTGTGTTCGTGTGGTTGGGAGGCCCAATTGGACAAAAAAATTTGAGTTTAGGAATATATCCATTTTCATGTGGTCCAGGCCTAAGGCTCTGATTATACGACAATGAAAAAGACCAAAATCGGGGAGTTTTCGTTGAATGGTGCCTGGAGTGGCTGAATCCACCAACTTTTGAAACCAAGGTCAGGAGTGAAAAGTTTTGAAAATGTTTTGGTATCTGTCTCTTTGTAAACAGAAATGAGTTTTTTCCCTGAAGTACGGTGCATAAAAATAAAACATCCAGACAATTTTGTTGTCCAGATAAGAAATTCCTACATCTTCATGTCACCATTTTTGTTTGTGGAAAGTTTGTCTTCACCACAGACCGTATGTGTGTTGTAACACTGCTGTTTCTTAACAAACCCACATCCCCAACTACTGGCCTGTTATGCACGCTACAACATTTTCAGTTGTTCTTGCAGATATGTGTGAACGCACATCATGTTCACATGGAGACAATGTGAAAACAAAGGAAAACCTTTCCGTTTCTGGCTACAATGTTGTTGTGTAAATGAGGCAAAACTCTAACCCTTGTACTCTGATGATGACTGAAGCAAACTTGAATGCAGGTTTTATGGTACTATCGATTATTGAAGCTATTTTATTAGTTCTAACTTCTGAATTGTATTTGTATACAGCCAGAGCTCTCTCGTTTCCTTTGATACCAAGAAACAAACATCACTCAAAGTCAGTAGCTGAACTCAGTGTGCAGATTGACAAGTGAGTTATACAGTGAGTTTATCAGAGTTTTTCACTACTATGCCCATCACAGTTGTAACAGAGACAGAGAGACGTATGTTTCACCGTATCAGTCAGTCAAAACGTGCAAAGGGATTTTCCAGGTGTCAACTGTCCACGGTTCTCCATCTGGGAAGGGCTTATTATACTGTTGTCACAAAGACCAAGAAACATACATCACATCAAAGGGATTTTCCAGGTGTCAACTGTTGTCCAGCCTGGTTGTTGGGAACAAATTCTATTGGGATGTAAACATGGTTATTAAGGTTGCACGCTGACCCCTTACCTTCACAGTTTATTGCTGCTTAGTGGCGTAAAACTACTAGTTACTTTCCCAAAAAAATAGCTGAATTGCTAACGTAATTTCTCCTTCCTGAAGTAAAAGGAAGCTTTTACTTCCTGAATTGTGTGTCCCCATCTCTCTCTACCTCCATATTGTTACCTGACTGCTGCAGCAGCCCTGACATCATCAGCGAAGTTCTCAGTGTTTTTGGTCACTAGATCTTAGATTTACTAACAACAGACAAATACAAGAACGTAATGTGCACTTCACATTTTTGTTCTGGCCTTTTCCTTCTTGTACTTCCATCCTGAAAACGCCAGTTTAACTCCACAGATGCTACGGACTCGCTGTTGCTGCAGCTAGCCATGTTGCCAGATTTTGTGATGGAATTAAGCATTTTTAAGGAGAGAAACCTAGATGAAGCATGTTTTAATTTTTTTCCACGTTGCATTTCAATTTAAAAGTCATATTTCTTCTTTTTTTGTCTCTTTATTTACCTATTGAACATCCTTTTGTTTGGAGGTAGAACATCCTTTACTTTATACAAAAATGAAGGGAGGGGCTGCTGTTATTTATAACTCAGTTATTGCTAATCTTATTGCTATCTAAGTTATATCTTAAACCTCTTCAGCTTTATAATGGTGCAAACAGTAGTAGCCACATTAAAAATCAATTTAATTCTGGCTATAAGGATTTATTTTAGGTGGAAACGCCATTATTACAGTAAAATTTAAATTTGTGTTAGGGTGGGAAAAAATAATTTTTATAACTTCTGAATTGGGTTTATATTGATGGTAGATCATGCACCAAATTCCTCCTGTGTTTGGGGACACAACAAGCCCAAATGAGCAACTTCACTATTGGAACAAGACGAAAAAACTGCAACCTACAACTCTCAATATACACATGCAAGTTAGAAAAGAAGAAGTTGAAAGTCGCTTATAATAAGCGAACCTGGCAAATTTGGTATCGAGTTTCCTTGTATGTCTCTTAGTGGCACAGCCCCTGCTCAGTGCTGCTTTGCATCGGTGCAAAGTAACACGCCACATTTCACTGTCGGTAATGGTAACAGCATTCTAATGGTTGAAAAAGTAATGAATTAGATTACCCGTTACTGGGAAAAAATAACGGCTGTTACTCCCAAAACTGATCACAACAGGGTTTTGAATCTCCAATGTGTAGCAAGTTGCAGATCCCATCGTTCATGAGGTTGCACATTAGACAGATCACAGGGAAAGTAACCCTTAAATCAAACTTCCTACTGGAGAGGATGCACATGCTTCAGTTACTCTGGAAAAAGATTTACTTTGGTATTACAAAATTCCCTTCTTCAAGATCACACCATTAACATACCTGACGCAGAAAAATCTGGCCAGACTTTCTGTTGAACCATCAAAAATTAGCTTTTGCTTGATGTTGTAGGAAGAGGGATTTAGCCCAGAATAGATAAGAAAACAAAAACAGTAGTGTGCACCCATTCTAACTGCTTTACGGCCCTAAAAGTTAGATTAAAGACTGAATAAGTGCCACATTATTTGCTTTTGAATTCTAATCAACCAGTTTATTACGGATAAAGAACATCCTGTCCTCCAGCATGGTCACCTCTGGGACCAAAAACAAGATGGCAGTCACCAAAATGTCAAACTAAGAGCTACAAAAGGAATAATCTTTTATAAATTGTTAAAATTCAGTCACATTGACTGTTTTTCCTGCTGTATAAACGGTACAAGTTTTGTGGAGTTATTTAAGGTTACTCAGGAGTTGTCATTAAAATAACTTCTCAGTGTTTCATCATTCCAGATGGCAGACAGTTGATCTTCAGGCACAAGACAACCATTTTAAAACCTTTATTATAAATCAGTAATATCTGTTCAGAGAGACTTTGTAAGAGGCCCTTATTTTTATTGCATCAGCACATAAAGGGTTGTGAAATAGCATTTGAGACACAGCTCTTTTCTGTAATGAAATGGACTGGCCTGTGCAGTCACAGTCATTACTGTAGGTTAGTAATAAATGGGCCTGACCTTTTGCTTTAGTAAATGACTGGACCAAAACAATGGAAGATAAAAACAACAGAGGAAGCTGAGAGGAATTTTAATCCTTTCTCTGGTTTTTGTTATTATTCCATTTTTGTGTAGCACGCTGCCCATAAATTCTCCAAAGGCTCCCACATAACTGCTACTCATTTTCATTCGGCTCACAATCAGCGTCCACATTGACAATATGCTGTTCAGTGAATAATGACATGCATTGGCTCGGCATCAATTTTGAGCTCTTTGGTATTTTTCTCTGTTCACCCCTGGGCCCTGCAAGAGACAAGCAACAGTAGAACCTATTAACATGAGAATGATTAATGTGGCCAGACGAACCCACTCCTGTAAATCATTCTTAAAAGTTGATGCAAAGGATGCTGTGTAATTACATGATCACAAATGACCCTGGTACAGCAGTCATGGGAGATGGTATTTAAATGCTGATTTATGAGTGTGTGCATTGTGTGCTCATCCCGCTCCAAAAATGTGAGGGCAGTGTTTGGATTTGGGGGTCTTTTGTTATGAAAATCATTCAAATCTGTTGCTTTTGGCCCAGTCAAAATAAAATAAAAACTAAATCTGTAATATTTACAGTATTGAGTATAGAAGACATTTAATTTTATCGGTAGTCTATCCAGTCAGCCAGACACCCAGCTAGCGAGTCATGTTATTATCTATCCTACATTCATACATCCATTCATCCATTTATACGCATGCATCCACCCATCATTTAGTCCATCCATCCGTCTTATTCATCCACATATCAACCCAGTTATTAATCCATTTACCAATTCATTCAACAAGTAAACCATGTAGCCATATAGTTTTTAAATCATCCGTCCAGCCATGCTTCCATCCATCCATCCATCAATCCATCTGAAGTTCACTACTCAAACACTATCTATCTATCCGTCTGTCTATCTGTCTGTCTGTCTGTCTGTCTGTCTGTCTGTCTATCTGTCTATCTATCTATCTATCTATCTAGCCAGCTATCTAGCCAGCTATCTAGCCAGCTATCTAGCTGTCTATCTAGCAATCGATCTATCCAGCTATCTATCTAGCTAGCTAGCTAGATATCTATCTAGCTAGCTATCTCTAGCTATCCATCCATCTTATTCTTCCATATATCAACCTAGTCATTAATCAATTCACCAATTCATTCAAAAAGTAAACCATGTAGCCATACAGTTTTTAAATTATCCATCCATCCATCCGTCCATCTGCCCATCCATCCATCTGAAGTTCACCAGTCAAACACTATTTATCTAGCTAACTATCTATCTAGCTATCTATCTATTTATCCATCCATCAGTCAATCCATCATAAGTTTACCTGTCATGTAGTCTATCTATCTATCTATCTATCTATCTATCTATCTATCTATCTATCTATCTATCTATCTATCTATCTATCTATCTATCTATCTAGCTATCTATCTATCTAGCTAGCTAGCTATCTGTCTAGCTATCTAGCTAGCTGGCTAGCTTGCTATCTATCTATCTATCTATCTTGCTAGCTATCTAGCTCACTATCTATTCATTCGCCCATCTGTCCATCAGTCAATTCATCCATTCCATCCATGATCTCACTTTTCCCAAAAATCAAACTGATTCAGTTTTCCGGTATGCACACTAATAACTGAAAATATTTGTTTTTGTTCTGAGCAGGACTCAAACAGAATGATTTAAATAATCCCACTTTCCAATCCGAGTGGATTTATCAGCGGAAAATATGAAAAATACTTTGGGGTATTTGGGACCAGTGTGAACTTGCTGAAAAGGACAGAATTTGAAGCTTTCATGAGCTAACACAACCATGCTGAAATGCTTTTGCAGTGCTGAAGTTGTTGTCAAGTTGGCAAAGTTTAATATGGCATCTTTAGCTCAAACTTGGACGAGATGATGCATATTTACTTTCCAGCACTTAGGAATGCAGGAGCGTCGCCCACATAGCCACATTTTGGCGCTCAGAGCAACTGAGCTGACATATTTGATGAGTTGGGACTGAGATGATGTTGGGCCACCAATATCATTCATCAAATGCTATCAACTGTTACTAGCTTAGGGGCACAAGGCCTCTGTTTGACTGCCAGACAGTTTTTCACTGCGTCTGTTTTGGGAGGGTTCGCACAAGAGACCTTGAGATTCAATTTCCCATTTGTATCCAGAGGCTGTCTCAAATCACTGGCTGGATCCTCTGAAGGACATGGCCCACAGAAGGGGTGTTTCTTTTTAAATCCTCAAGGCCAGACTGACCCCATACCTCCATTTAATTTGATTCTGTGTGGTCTGACAGCCTGAAACTAATGACGCGTTATAGAGGGAGTCCATTCACTCATAATCTTAATTATTCAGAAGTTCATGAGCAATTTGCCAGAGGTGTTAAGGTGCACAGTGAAACATGGGTGTTTCACTTTTACAGCATGAGATTCTTGTCTAATGTTTCACTTTTACTCATGTATCACTGATAGACATATCAAAAACATCCATAAAAGCATCTCCCTGTGCTCCTTCTACTGTTAACATGAGCTAAAGTTTGCAGTTTATTACCTCCATTATTCACATCTGGCAGGAGCTTTTTCATTGGTCTGGTAAAAGCAATATAAAACCAGTGATCAATGACCACCTGAGTGCAAATACCTGGTAAATAAAACGCATGCACATGATAGTTCCAAGCTTTACGAGTTTAAAGCTGCCTCATTAATTTGCTGGCCAGCACTCACTGGATTATTGGACACTCTGAAACGCTAAAGATCTTGTGCTGTGTCCTCCAATTTGGAAAAAAAAAAGCTGCATTTATTTTAACATACAAATTGGGGCATGCTTTCTGGCTAGATTTGATGCATTTACTTTAGAAATGCAGGCCTTGGAGGATCCAGCAACTGAATTAGGGCACATGGATGAACTACTGAAGTACAATTCTTTAGAATTTCTATCTAAATGTGTTCCTGGGGGGGGGGGGGGAGTGGAATGGGGACACATCCTTGTAGGACACCATTGATGACTTTCCCAGCTGAGACGGTCCAATTGGAATTAAATTTAACAAAATAAATAAGAAAATCAGCAAACTACTACTCACCACTAAAATCTGTAGATGTACATCCAAATCTCAAATCAAGGCACAACTGAAAGTAACATATCCTTAACTACAAATAGTGTTATAATCTGAAATCTTTAATATTTTTGAAAAGAGAAATAACTGTGGAATTAGGACACATCCTTGAGGGACACCATTGATGACTGTCCCATCTGAGACAGTCCAATAGGAATTAAATTTGACCAAATACATAAGAAAATCAGCCGACTACTAGCCCTAAAAATCTGTAGATTTACATCCAGCTCTCAAATCAGGGTCACAAGTAAAAGTAACATATCCTGAACTACAAATAGTCTTATAATCTGAAATCTTGAAACATTTTTGAAAAGAGAAATATCTGTGGAATTAGGACACAACCTTGAGGGACGCCATTGATAACTGTCTCATATGAAAAAAGTGATGATCATGAATGGGAATTAAAGTTGTAAAAATGTATGATTGCATATGCTTGCCATGGATTTTGGTTTGTTCAAATGCTTAAGGGGGAAAAAATGTGGAGCGAGGATCAATGACTGCCACATTTAATGCTTTGAAGACATCCACCTGCTTCTCCATTGAAATATAGTTTTTAGAAAGTTTACCTGCATGTTTGTAAAATTTAATGCAATGTGTTTTTGTTGTTGCTTTATCACTCAATCATCCATGTATCCAGGTTGCTTTATTTACCCAGGGCTGAGTATCGGAGGCCAAGCAGTTCAATCGAGACCTCAACAAGGAGGCAACCAGAAAGCATCCTAACCAGATGTCTGAACCATTCATGCAGGACAAACTGCCCTGTGGATCTCCAAGGCTGAACCTGGACCACCCCTCTGAGAAGTCTTAGATGTGCAGAAGAAAACTTAATAAGAAAGACTAGTTTAAAGCCATTAAGATTTGTATATAGTGTGTGCAGCTACTATGTGAGCATAAAGCGTCCCTGCCTAAAGATCTCTTTGAAGTAGTAGTTTTCATGAAAGCAGAAGGGGACAGATTTGGAGTGGAGTCTGTCCTCTGGGAGACAGCTCTTTTTGTGACTACCCATCTCTCTAGCCAGTCTGTAATCACTAAATATGTACAACATCAGGCTCATTCATGTTATTCAGGTTATCAACTAAATTGGATTCACTGTTTTGCGGAAACATTTTTATTTGCTTTGTTTTAGGATTGTTTCTTTCGTCTTCTTTGTTAATTTGGTTCGGTCTAAATCAGACAGGACACTTAGTTCCTGATAACCTGACAAGTCCATCTGGGTAGAAGCCTTTTGAATTTGTTTTCAGGGGCAGAATGTTAAAAAAAGACAGAAGCTTGTGATTGGAGAATCGTTTGGCTCATCACATTCAGCACAGACCAATCCACATCAAGCAGGGTTGCCTCCCATAATGTAGCATACATAGCAGCAAATGTAGCGGCTAACAACAGTTAACAACAGTTCATGGATGTTAGCCATAGCAGCTAACTTAACCGCTAACAACGAACAACAGTTAATGACCATTAGCCGTTAGCCGCTAATTTAGCTGCTCTTACACTAAATTGTACCACACAGATGATTCATTTAACACTTATATGTGACATGAACCTCGTCAAAGACAATCCCTACAAGTAAACTTCTGAGGAGGGCAGATTTGGCCAAGTTTCACTGAGTAGCCATGAGGACAATAGGCTAATCGACATGTCCGTTCTCAACTTCCTGTTCTCAACTTCCGGTTGTCGTCACATCCGCATTCTGCAGCTCCCACCTCTCTTCCCTGATTGGGCCGTTAAGAATTCAGCCGAGTGAATTCGTTGGACAACAGAGGCTGGCAAGATGGACCTGCAGGATTTCACAATCAGGCAGGCCTGTCTGCTCTGCAAGGCTTTGTTCCTGAGCCTGTTTTAGCATTATTTGGTATTTACTGTGGTCCTGAGGCCGTCCAGGCACGATTTTGTGATTTGGGGGCAGGTTCAGGGGACTTTTCAATGGGTTTAACTCAGCAGCTCTGGATGAGGTATCCCTATCAATGCAGTCTTTTGTCATTGACTCCAAACATTGTCAAGACATTTCTTTGTGAAGGCTCTTTAACAGTGCTCAGATTATCAACCAATTTGTATTCTTGTTTAGAGCCACTAAAATTTTCATTTACTTTTATTGTTTCCCCTCAAATGTTGACAAAGGACTTGGTTTGGCCTAATTAGCAAGTATTTAGGTCCTGTACCTGATTTGGTTCGATTTGGCTGTTACTGTAGTCCTTAATTACAAAGACAGACTGATGTAAAGCCTTAAAGTCTGGAATATTGGCATTCAGGTTCAGAAAATGCCAAAGTAAGAGTCACTAGTATCCCTAACAAAGAGTTTTCTAAAGAGTGCGATCTATATGTGTCTCAGGAAGAAAAACAACAAGAAGAGGTAGACATTCCTGCTGATGAATAATACTTAAACATACAGAATGTAGACACACATTTATATCAACATGCATGTCTGGAACTGTGCTTTTTTACTCCAAGTTTACACTCACACACTTACACAGCTTAAGAAATTTGACCAGGAGTTTCAAAACAGACTTATTGACAGCCATAAAGATTGGCAGACGGGCGAAGAGACAGAAAAAAAAGTCTAAGAAATGGAGACAGAAAAATCAAAGCGATTTACTGACAGAGAGCCAAACAAACTCAAATGATTGACAGGCGGTGAAACGAACAACCAGACTTTCTGCTTAAGGTTTTTTAATAGGATCCAGCTGATAGGATACAGGTTTTAACGGATATGTGAGGGACGCATGGAAGCTCTGATAACCAGGCCGGCCGGCTTCAACTTCATCAGCGCCTCAGAAGTTGTAGGGAAAAGGGGAATAAAGAGAGCCTCTCCTTATTCAAGTCTGGATTGAGCTGTTTATCAGAGGGAAGTGGTGAATCTCTCAGCAGAGTGACGGAGTAAAAGAGAGAAATAAGTAGCTGAATCAATAAGTGGTATTGTCACACGTCAAGCTCGCCTGGGTTTCTTGCCTGTCTTGAAGTTGCGGCAGAGCGACTGACTTAACCACTGTATCAGAAAGAGACATTTCTGACAGCTACATGAAGCTACTTTCAGCTCCTATCATACATTTACTCCACTGCGAGGTGACATTAAGGACAGTGCTGAGTAAGGTTTTGCAGCGTTGGCCTACTTAGCCTGAGTGCCTTTAATGCTTCCTTATCTTATCTGAGTGCAAAATTAAGAGACAGTAATGGAGGCTGCATTTTTAGCACCACACTCTAATGGACTGTTTTGACAAGATAGTAATATAATGCAAACAATGCTAACTCCAGTGTCATCTTGATCAAATTCAGCTCCATTGATTCACTCAGAAAAGGTCAGAATTTGATTATGACCCCACCTGAGAAAGGCGAGCTTCCTCATGTTAGCCCCCGGTGTTCGAATTTCCCAAAGAATATTGTTTAAGTCATGAGCTGAAGTAAGAAAAAAGGCTACTTACACATGAAATATGGATTCAGTGATTTGTGGCCTGATGCATTATTCAAGTGCGTCCGCAGCTGTCTGAAGGAACACATGTTACAGCTCTGTGAAGGTTGTGGTGGGACAATGTGTGCTAATGTTTCTGCGAGGAGATTTGAGGCTGTGTGAGGGAGTTTATCAGCTGTGAATGGTTTGAAACCAGCACTTAGGCTTCTGTAAGACCAACACAATCAACTGGATTGTTGTTATTAATGCCTGAAATGGCTGCCATCAAAGGCTGGTTGTCACACTTATTGAAAAACAGTACACTGACCAAACAGCCTCAAGCAACATTTTCTCTCGTAAATGGTGTCAATAATTTAAATGAATCCACAATACCACGGTGTGTGCGCAACAAATTTAGCATCAAGATCCCTTTAATTTTGACTAATTCTTATACAAATAACAGCGTTTACATCTTCATCTGACTTGCAAAGAAAAGGCCTTATTGACAGCAGGAACTAACCAATAGTGTTGGGGCCCTCTCTGGTTTTTGGTTAACCTGATATGCCAGATGGACAGTTCCATATTGGAAATATTTCAATAACCCATCTTCTAGCAGGAGGAGCCCTGCTAATTTTTTTTCAGGGGCAAAACCTTCATAGACAACATCAGTTTTTGATTGGACGATCATTTGGCTCATCACACTTACCACAGACCGATCCATATCAAGCAGCACTGCTATGACATAGTATATGTAGTGGCGAAACGGCTAGCTATGGCTCACGGCTTACAAGGGCAAAAACCAGTTAATGGCCATTGGCCGATAGCTAAACTACCTTAAGACGATTGTTTGACATTAAATTATACCACACAGATATATCATTACAGGTTACAGGTATCATATACTCCAACAAACTGCCTCAGACAAGCTTTTAAGAAAAGTTCCTGAAACTCTAAGAATGCTTAAGTACCCAACCAAGCCAATCATCCAGATGTCTACAGCAATGTCGAGCAGTAAGGATAGACATATATAAATTAGAAATAACTGGTTAGATATAAGGGGATAAACATTAATCCTCAAGTTCCAGAAAGGCCATCTGCCCAAGTGTTGTGCAAAACCAATTTCCTTTTTTTAATCCATATGTTGATTTTCCCAAACTGGAGGTAATTCTGAAATGTAATACAAATACCTTATCTTTGGAAATTGTGATGAATCACCACTGCAGAAATGATACTTCCATCCAACCAACAGCACACGCCCTTGCCCACTGGATCTCTCTGTAAGGTGTGTCCAGACTTTACACTTAGGGACACAAGTTAGTACCTGAAAGTCAAAAAACAGACCATAGTCTGTACTTAACAGCAAACAGGTTTATGTGAAAAAGTTCTCAAAACCATGCTGTAACACCTCACACAGACTCCAAAAATGCTAAATATCTTCCATCAGTTGCATAAAACTACACGTTCCTCTGAGTATTTTACCTTAACTTCAAAACCTCACTCACAAACACCAAATGTTAGAGACAGATGGCCCCTTTCCATACCAACTGTGCATGTTTGTGCTACATCCAAAGCCAACTTTACACATGTTTACTTCGGAAGTGATAAACACCAAGTGGGATAAGTATGATAATTTATGTATTTTGCATTTTTACACGTAGCATGCTGCAGATCATAAATACTTTGTGTATTTTTGTAGAATTGAACTGTTTTGTATTTAATAAAAAGACCAATATAAAGTTTTGTAAACACAATATTAGGATAATTTTTGTATTGTTAATAGAGTGAATTGTCCCATCCCTATTTTTGACCCTCTTATAAGATCACAAAAACTTAAGTATTAGCTGCAAAACTCCAGGACTCAAGGCAAACCAGACAACATCAAAGTGTCTCCATTTGGCCGACACACTCCTTTAACAGCCACGACATGCCCACAGCGTCTCCACATCACACAGCGGCATGATGGGATAGATGTCAACAAACTTGTGATGAGGTTACACTTCCAGGTCCCTCAGAACACAGATCCAGCTTATGAAGACATTACTGGAATTTCACCATTAAACTTTGTTTCTGTCTTAATCCAGAGTTATTTTAATGAGGTGTTGTCAATCAGTAGAAACATTACCTAATGCTCAGTAATTAGCATGATTATTCTGCAGCCCTTGTGATCTCCGTGAAAGGAAGAGGAGTTCTTCTGTCGTGATCAAGAAAAGCCTCTTAACTGCTGTCAGAGAAATAAATAATCATGCATGACTCTGATGAACTGCTTCTTAAATCACTCTTATGATGTAGTGCCCCTTTCTTGCCAAAATTTAAGTCATTTTCCTGAAACTGATTGGACAATCCAGACATGGTGGTTAATTTTCAGTCTGTGTGGTCCATCATTATAACTTCTAACAAAGAAGAAACTTTGTCACGGCGGTGATGCAGTGAGTTAAAGTTAGCTTGTTTGAAGGCTGTGGTGAATAATGGACAGAAATCTACTGATCTATTCCCCCTAAACAGTGGATTGTTTGATCTGAAGGCTTATCTGCTTCTTTTTGTCACCTTTTGATTCGATGCACCTAAACTTTTTTCCCCATCAACATCACCTGGCTACGGAGCCCCAAAGGTGTCAGGGTGCAGAATATTTTATTAAGGTGAGGGAACGCCTTCTGTAGTGTGGGCACGCATTATTAAAGTATTTCCTCACTATATTATAGTGAGGAAACTGGATAAATAAGGCCCTAGCTATAATAAAGTGAAAGAACGGGATAAATAAAACGTAACCTTGTTATAATAAAGTTAGGGAACAGGATGAATAAAGCATTACCTCGCTATAATAAAGTAAGGGAACGGGTTAAATAAAACGTTACCTAGCTATATTATAGTGAGGGAACTGGATAAATAAGGCCCTAGCTATAATAAAGTGAAGGAACGGGATAAATGAAACGTAACCTTGTTATAATAAAGTTAGGGAAGAGGATGAATAAAGTATTACCTTGCTATAATAAAGTAAGGGAACGGGTTAAATAAAGCGTTACCTAGTTATATTATAGTGAGGGAACTGGATAAATAAGGCCCTAGCTATAATAAAGTGAAGGAACGGGATAAATAAAACGTAACCTTGTTATAATAAAGCTAGGGAACAGTATGAATAAAGCATTACCTCGCTATAATAAAGTAAGGGAACGGGTTAAATAAAGCGTTACCTAGCTATATTATAGTGAGGGAACAGGATGAATAAGGCCCTATTTATAAAAAAGTAAGGGAACAGGTTAAATAAAGTGTTACCTAGCTATATCATAGTGAGGAAACTGGATAAATAAGGCCCTAGCTATAATAAAGTGAAGGAACGGGATAAATAAAACGTAACCTTGTTATAATAAAGTTAGGGAACAGGATGAATAAAGCATTATCTCGCTATAATAAAGTAAGGGAACGGGTTAAATAAAGCGTTACCTAGCTATTTTATAGTGAGGGAACAGGATGAATAAGGCCCTATTTATAAAAAAGTAAGGGAACGGGTTAAATAAAGCGTTACCTAGCTATATCATAGTGAGGAAACTGGATAAATAAGGCCCTAGCTATAATAAAGTGAAGGAACGGGATAAATAAAACGTAACCTCGCTATAATAAAGTTAGGGAACGGGATAAATAAAGCATTACCGAGCTATCTCATGGTGAGGGAACTGGATAAATAAGGCATTCCCTCGCTATAATAAAATGAGGGAACGGGATGAATAAAACGTTACCTAGCTATATTATAGTCAGGGAACGGGATAAAAAAAATGTTACCCAGCTATATATTAGTAAGGGAACAGGATAAATAAAGTGTTACCTAGCTATAATAAAATGAGTGAACGGGATAAATAAATGATAACCTAGCTATATCATAGTGAGGGAACGGTATAAATAAAATGTTACCTAGCTATAATATAGTAAGGGAACGGGATAAAAAAAAAAAACGTTACCTAGCTATATATTAGTAAGGGAACAGGATAAATAAAGTGTTACCTAGCTATAGTAAAATGAGGGAACGGATAAATAAAGCATAACCTAGCTATATTATAGTGAGGGAACGGTATAAATAAAACGTTACCTAGCTATATTATAGTAAGGGAACGGGATAAAAAAGAAACGTTACCAAGCTATATATTAGTAAGGGAACAGGATATATAAAGTGTTACCTAGCTATATTATAGTGAGGGAACAGGCTAAATAAAGCATTACCTAGCTATATTATAATGAGGGAATGGGACAAATAAAATGTTACCTCGCTATAATGAAGTAAGGAAACACTACAATAAATTGAGCACACATTTATGTTCTTGATGGGCGCTGGTGATCTGAGATGATGCATGCTGTTCACGCAACCATAACACGGTGACTGGCAAAGGAAACAATGGAAATGATTTATGCTATTTAACTTTAATATAGCGAGGGAACGCTCTATTTATCCTGTTCCTGACCCTCTCTGTATTACAGTGAGGGAACGCCTTATCCCGTTCCCTCACTATAATATAGTGGGGTTAATGCTTTAATAATGCGTGCCCACACTATAGAAGGCATTCCCTTGCCTTAATGAAATATTTCGCACCATGACACCTCCTGGCAGTGTTCAGTTGTTTCGACTTTTCTATTGTGATCACTTTCTACTTTGTGCTTTGTAAGATGTTGACCTTCTGGGATGTAGTTTGGACTCTAAATAAAGCATAATTTGCATATACAGATTAGTCTGAATTTCTCTTCTGTGTGATTCTCGTTCACATCGACAAAACAGCATCACAGACTTCCCCCAGATTTGTTGGCTGCAAATCCATGATGAGAAAGATTAAGGAGACACGCACATCCTGACATTTCCTATAGATGATGATGTAACTTTTCTGTATGTGTTTATATGTGTATATGTTTATGTATTTCTTTATAGTTGTGTTGTAATTATGTATGTGTATGAGTTTGAATGAGTATCTGTGTATATCTGAGTAAGTGTGTTTATGTATGTATTTATAGATAGATAGATAGATAGATAGATAGATAGATAGATAGATAGATAGATAGATAGATAGATAGATAGATAAACATTTTCTACCACAAAATATTCCCCTTAATGTGGGCAGATGATAGCAAATTTGATGTTCAAGTTGCACACTAGATGTATTTTTCTCATTTTAAGTTTGGGATACAGAAATGAGCACACCCCTTCAAAGTGGTGGGAGTAAAGCTCAATTTTAGTTATCATATTACCTTATTTTCATCTGACGGTAAAAGAAACAGCAGAAAAAAACGTTATGTTTAACTCAGCTTTTTTCAAACCTTTGGAAAATGTTCTTTTGTTCATTAAGATATTGATTTATACATTACTTGTTATTGGGAGGGTACTATACGTTTAATCCCTTTTGGGTCATGGGTTTATTTAATTCAATTTAATGTTGTGTATTATTTGTTTAGTTTGCATCCAAATGGTAGATGGCTACTCTGTTTAAGCTTTTGGTGATACATTCACGGCCAGCTCCTAAAACCCAAATAGAAACAACAGAATGAGAAAAATGATTTTACAATCATAACGCTGGTCCTTCTCATTGTCTTACCCCACTGAAAAAAACATTTTAAATGAACAATTGTTAACCCTTTAGTTGCTTATATAATTCTTATGGCTAAATTCTGTCTATTTAGTAATTATTTAGAAACATTATGAATATTCCCACGTCGAAAATGTCCCTGAATGCACCCTAATCAGTGGGCATCAGTCGCACCTGTGGAGATTGTAGCATGACGTCCTCTGCTGTGACAGAGAAAAATGGACTTTTTAAGTTTTAACTCGACAATTTAATAAAACAAAACAGTCAAAATAAATCATTGTATCAAGCTGAAGGCGAAAATGAAACGGAGTGACCCTCTGATAAAGACAGAGAGGGAGTAAATCAGGCTACATGAACCTAGTTGATGTTAGCCGCCATTAGCTAACAGGCTAACATCAGTCGGCTACACCTGGAGAAAAATAACATAAAAAAACTTCAAATTAAGGACGGAGGGACTCACAACCTTCACAAGTAAGTCATTAATATCTGTTTTTATTATATTTATTTATTTTACTCTTTGTTTTGTACTCCTGTTGCACACCTGCATGGTTTTTAGGACTGTTTTTATCTGTTTTAAAGTCTACTTAAAGTATTGTTACTGACCTGAAGTTGTTCAGGGGGTCTTAACCTTAATTTAATGAAGGAAATGTTAAGTATTAAGCCACAAAAACATAAAATGGACATAAAGATAAAGGAAAAAACACATTTTAAGTTTAAAGTTATACAGTTAAGTGGTTAGGTGTTTGGTGTATTGTGTTTTTAATAAAGAAATATGATAAAAACTTACATATAAGTGAATATAAAATGAATTATCTATCACTGTATTTGAGGTGCAATACAGTATTGATAGCCACAGAGTGTTTTGGTGATGTTTAATCAATTATTTATGAAGTTCACCTTATTAATTTTTGTTATATATGTAGTAGTGAACTGCAGATATGAAGCTATTTTATGTGATTATTTCTGTTACATGTAATAATATTATTACTTTTGCAAGAGTTAGTGGTTAGTTTATGGTGCAGGGGAAGCCTCTTATATTAATAAACCTTATATGTATATGATATTGTAGGCTCTTATTAAAATAAAGTGTACTTTTCAAGCAAAATTATTGCTCTGAATATAACCTAACCCTTATTTTACATTATGTTGTGCTAAGCAAATGTGTTGGACCACCACCCATTTTAAGATCCATTGCAAAACTGCCTTAAATTAACAGCCTTTTTTAATTAACAAAATATTCTTTATGACTCAGTCATGGTTAATATTAGGGCTGAATGATTTGAGAAAATAATCTAATTGCATTTTTTCTCCAATATTGCAATTTACTCTGCAATTGTTTTAATGTTCATCATCTTATGTATTCTTAAACAAACATTAGATCAAGCAGTAGATCTTTTTATAGTATAACCAATATGACATTAAATTAATCTAAGGATAAAAGATTTGAGAAAAAGTGGAGAAATGAAGAACAGAAGCAAAATAGGTATGAAATTGTAAAAATTGGGTAAAAATGGTATGAAAGCGGAAAAAGGTTAATAAATAGGTGTGAAATTGCAAAGAAAATGGGGAAAAACTGGCAAAAAAAATCCAAAAGTGGTTTAGGAAAATTAATTATGGCAGCAAAATTGGGAATTAAATTTGAAATTAAATTTTAAAGCCATGTAAAATTTCCAAAAATGGTTCTGATAGTGGCCAAAAAAAGATGAATGGGGGAAAAATTGGAATTAATTGTAAAAACGGGGTTAAAAAAGGTAAAAATGGTCCAAAAGTGGGAAAAAAGTGTATGAATAGAGGTAAAAAATAGGCATGAAATTGCAAAGAACTACATCACAATGCCAAAATGTTCAACACATTTTGGGCTAAAAATATCGAACCTTCATTGATTTAATCTAATTTGCAATTAATTGTTCAGCCCGAGTTAATATACCAGTATTACAAATAAAAAGGTGCAGACGGTGACAGGAGGGTTTAAGAGAGAAGAGAAACAGCAGGTTAACACGTCTTTGAATATCACAGGTGGAGAAAGACACAGCTTTCACTTTTCTTTTAGGTAAACCTTTGCTGTCTCTGTTTGATTAGAAACACGAGTGTCCATGTAAAATGTAAAAAATGTAATAAAATAACTTTTAAATGTTCTGTGACTTGAATAAACAAACTTACTTAAGCTATATTTCTTTATTAAGCTCATTAGGTGAAGTATTTGAGTTTTTATAAACATATGTTTACACAAGATCATTTATTATGATGGGTATGTGGCCCTCGTAATGATTGAAGTTTCCCCTCCCTGATTTAGAACGTTGAACTTGTTTGACTGACTTCTCTCAAACTTTCTTCTCAAGTTTGTTGCAGTTGGATTTTATGAGCTGATCGTCTGTTGAAAATGTATAAAAAATGGATAAAGACAGGTGGTAAGTCAAGTGTAACTTTTACTTTTATGTTTTATCTGCACAACTTGTTTGGCTAACTTTCTAAATGTTTTTTTTTTTCTTTTCTTTACAGCGGAAACTTCAGTTTGGTAAACTAACAACACAACTGTTTTCCCTGCGCAGAAAGGAAGAGGGAACAAAATGGCAAGTCAAGTTTTTTTATTCATTTATTTATTTATTTTAGTATTATTTTTGAAACATAATGTTTATTTTAATTTACAGCAGAGTTTAACTATTTTAATCTACTGATTAAACATAAATCACACATACGTATAAACACAAATTGAAGACAAAGCAGGTAAGGGGGAATCAAAAATAAAAATAAATTTATAAATAAATAGAAACATAACACCCAAAGTGGACTGTGATGTGGCAGACTTCTCGATTTTCCCAATATAAAACGAAATTCATACCAATTTTCCTTCTTTTTCTGTTTTATGAACCAGTTAACGGAAAGACTAACTACAAATAGTACATGTGGTATCTGGTGGTGAGGTAAAGAGAGCTGGAGAGGAACAGAAAGAGAGAGGTAAAATGTGTATCTAATAGAAAATAAGAAAATAAATTGTTGTTTAATGATCTAATATACAGCAGTTTAATTAATATTTTGTTTTGGCTTGATTGTGTGGCTTAACCCTTCAGGTGACCTGGACATTCAGTGCCAATCCAAAGTGGAGCAGAGGCCTGGATCTCCTGAAACAGTACGTGTTATAATTTTAAACTTTCGTTGAAGTTGAATATCTGCTTGTCTCCTCACCTCCTCAAATCCTCCTCAGATAAAGTCAGACTTCACAACGGGTAGGTCAAACACCAAAGACGGTTTATTCATTTAACAATGAGACCTACCTTTTTCAAACAATCATGTGGTTTATTTACATAAAAAAGTAGAATCAAGAATCCAAAATTGTAAAGCAGATAAAAAGATAAATAAATAAAAATATAAATTTAAATATATGGCTCCTCCTCATTGAGAGTGTAAGGCTGATTTTCTTCATCTGTCTCCACAGGAACAGCTGCACACATCTGCACCTCCACAGCACGGAGAGAGACCCAGACTTTGAAGATGAGTAAGTAGGACACTTCTTTTGGAAATACACTCACTGGCCACTTTATTAGGTACACTAGCAAATTGGTGGGGCACATGGCAGCAACACAATGCTCGAGACTATCAGCTGGAGAAGAGGGGCGATTAAAGGGGGGGGAGATTATCGTCATAACCTCTTAATACAACCAAGGTTTGCAGAAGAACAGCTGAACATGAAGCCTCGTCTGTTTGTGATCGAGTCACAGTTTCTGCTGATATACACACCATATTAAATCTAATAAAATAAAGAAAAGGGTTTGGTCCCTTTATTTAACCTGACTGTAAACTTATGAACAGGAAGAACAACCTATAAAATGCTGGTATATTGTTTTATTATTTATCGATCACTGTATTTTTTAATGTAACTGTGCCTTAATAAATTGTTTTTATTAGTGTTTTAAGTTTTATAGAAGGACCCATTCCCCCATAATATGCACAGTGGAAAAGGGAGGTAATGTCCAATTTAGAAAAAAAGTAACATAAGAGGGTATACCAGAAAATTCCATAAATCTTTGCAACAACACAGTACTATTACTGTTTTCTTCATATCAATTATCATTATTATTATTGTTATGTTTATATTTATCTCCTTTTCCACCTTTTTCTTTATTTGTTTAATACAAATTTTGTGTCACTACCTGTTAATTTAGACCTACAGTTGCCTTTTGTTGATTTAAATATACATTAGAACATCTTATTAAAAGTATAAATGATATATAAAAAACATAATGGTTCTGGTAGAAACCAGAGCAATTATCAGGAATTACGCTTCCTTTCGATGACCAGGTTAAAATTAAGGTGTATTATGTGTTAAAAGATGTGAAGCATGTTTTGTCCTGATTTTGTGATTTCTTTATTACTTTACTTTGTTTATTTAGTTTAACAAAAAAAAAAAAAGATACAGGCTTAAAACTGTAAATGTATAAAATAATCAAGTAGTAACTACAGGTAATAAACTCAAAACTCTCAACAAGTTAAAGTGTGATTCCACAGATTTTGATTAGTGATGGGGATCGATGGTGTTGTATTGATACTAGCGCCATCAACAATCTGATTCTTTAACAAATCCTTGATCCATTCCTGCTGATTTTCTGTGTGAAAAAGATTTTGACTTAGAAATAAAATAAAAATCAACAGTAGGAAATTAAATACAATGTAATATAAGACTCCACCCACCCTCGCCTCCTACATACAATACACAATCACACACAAAACAACAACATAAAGAGGAAGTTTTTACAGAAAGAAGACTGGGGAAACGAAATGATAATTAAAAATCACGGTAATTATTAAAGAAATGAGAACACCAAATAAATCTAATAAAGTTGGATAATGAAAAGAAAGTAAACAGAGAATAAAATTTCATAAAATAAACCTGAGCTGGAGAAATAAACAGATTTGGAGGATTAAAATAGTTAAAAGAAAAGGGAATTGGTTCAAAAAAACACAAATGATATCCATTCTTTGTGGGATTTGTCATCACTTCTCAACTGGAAATGGTTTTCGATCCCCCTCCCTGATTGTGACTGAGCTCCCTGAACTGCAGTGTCCTCCACAGTCATCAGATCTCAGTCCAAGAGAGCATCTTTGTGATGAGGTAGAGCAGGAGATTTGCATCATAAATGTTCACCACTTTGCTGAATCCACACCAGGATGAATGAAAGCAGGAAAGTGGATGGATGTACCTAATAAAGTGGCCAGTCTCTGTGTTTTTTGCATCCGTTCATGTTTTTGTAACCTTGACTCTTTGTCCCCTCAGACTGCTGCCGGCACACGGTGTTTCCACAGAGCAGAGATCTTCAAACAGTGAGTCAGACTGATTTTACCGTCTCTGTGCTAACTCTGTGTCTTCTGGATCCTGACGATGATTCTGAGCTTCCTGCGTGTCGGTTTGTCCTCCCTCCGTCTTCCTGCCGTCTGGGTCGGAGGAGAGCCCGCCGAGGCTTTTGAAAAATTCACACTCGTCTCCATTTAGCATTCAGCGGTTGTTCGGCGAGGTTGGTTCGGCTCTGCTGGCTGCTGGTTTTGTTTAGGTGGAAGTTTGACTTTTAGAATTGAGGCTGTTGTTGCTGTGGGTGTTTCGGTTCAAGAGGTGACCGTGTTAACTGGTGACTCAGCTTAATTGTTTTTTTGTTCTACTTTTTTGACCCATTTTGGGAGTCATTTCTTAATTGTAACAAAGTTTCAAGTGTCTATTAAACCAGTTTTTCTTTATTTAAATTTATTGTTGATTTACCCACTTCAAACCTGCATTATTATTTTTTTATTTTTCTTTTTGCCACTATGGCCGTCATGCTCTTTAGCTTATGGATTTGGCTTGATTTCCTTTTAAAGTCCGTGCATATGCTTATTTATTCATCTGTTAAAATATATGTTTACCTACAATGTCTGTATTAATAAAAAAAAACTATTCAAATAAGCCTTCAGGAAGACACTTAAGCAGTAAATATCTGTTCTTACCCAAACAACTTTAACACAACTGTCTAAAATAAACCACTTAACACGGTTCTCCTGAATCCAAACACTTTGTTTGATCACAGGCTCGTGGGTTAGGCGTTTGTCAGTGTCACACATCTGCACATTTATCAGTTTTATGGGTTGTGTTTAAGTTTTGAATGCTTGTTCTATGGTGTTTGCGGTTCTTTCCTGAGGTTTTGTACTTGTTGGCGATCATTTTTCCCAGCTTGTTTGGCTTTGGGTTGTTTGTTTTTGTAGCTCATGGGTGTAAAGCTGTGCCAAAGTCTGAAGCCATCATAAGGATCAGTGTTTTCTGAGCAATGCGAATCACCATCTATTTTTATCAGGCCCAGAAAGACTATATGTTTGACAAATAATGAAATTTAGTGTCGTATTTTATTACAACTTTGTGAAAACTGCAGTCAAACAAAGTCTTAAATTAAAAAAGCAGCAACTAATCAGAGGCATAGAGTAAAAAACGACACAACGTAATAATCCAAATACTTGATTTCATCATGACATGGATCTTAACTTCTCTAGGAAATGTATTAAAATTGATTTTACTCTGAATTTGAAGCCATAAACAAAAAAAAAAGTCTTATTTCTGCCGTAAGAGGTCTAGTATTTTGAAAAAGCCCTTTGATTTTAAACTATTTTATTATTTTTTTGTTAGCTTTGCTTCTTTAAACACCCAAAAACTGCTGAAGAATGTTGACGCTTGTACAAAACTCTTTAATTTTGATGAGAAATAAGGTTTTTCTGAAGCCACCTGTCAGTTAGTAAGACAGTTCTGCCCCCTGGATTACATGACATTTATTTAACAACGTAACATTAACATTGAAGACGATGTTGTGTATTCATTACGTTAGGATGTGCACTGCAAAAATGGCCTAAAAGTGTCTGACTTTGAATCTTGAAAAGGTCTCGAAAAACATCTTTTTTTCAGATTTTACAGCAGCAGAAGCACAGTGTCTCCTTCACTCTTGTATAAATAATTACTAAGCTTCCATATTTATCTAAACCTATGGGTGAATAAATCGTGGATAAAACAAAAAAGCAAAAAATGTATATATGTTATTATCAATTCCCACATGTGGAGGAGATACATGACATAATGATACATAATACAATTATTCCACATTTAAGTGGAAACTTGGGGTCCTGCAGAGAAGTGGGCATTGTATATTTGATTTTTATAAATTATTTGAGAGTCTGTAACCAGTGTTGCCATGTGTAGGATTGGTTGTTACAATAGAGAACAGTGGGAAGAACAATTATTAAAAAAAAAACATCCTAACTGTAATTATTATAATCAAAACTGCACATTGTGTGTTTGTTTGGATCGCCTCTTGTTTGATAACGACCCCCTCTTCACACAAGTCATATGCTGAACATATAATCTCTAACAAGGCTCGCATTGAAACTAGTGTATCTTGCTTTTTCGTCACATTTTAATTAGTAAAAACAAATTTAAAAAGGCCTCTACTGTTTGTGTTCTGTGTTTGATCATATTGACATCAGGCCAAACAACATCCTAGCATGATGGCACACTGCATGGTTTGTTTGTAAAAAACAATGAGTCAACCCCGTTCTTCCCAGTAAAAGTTTTTTTTTTTTTAACCAGCTATTCCTTACAGAAATAAGCAGAGGCATAAACAGTCAAAACAACCGTCCCACAGGCTAAAGCAGTGTTTAGTGAGCCTCCTTCAGTCTTTTGGAGCCCACTATTCCAGCCATCTTCAGCCTTCACACTGGTTTTCTTTGGGCGGTTGTTTATTTCACTCTCTGTCCAGGTGATCCCACACTGTCTGTGTGGGCCAGTCTCGCGTTTTCCTTCTCTGTATATCAATTTATTGCATTTAAATGAAACGACTTAGCTGAAATGCAGATCTAGTGATGGCCTCAGACTTTGTCATACTTTGTAGAGCAGTGAATATACAATGAAAATGCTGTTTTCTGCCCTTTTCCACCTTTGTTTTCTGTTCTTTTTCTCTACAATGTTGACACACACATCCAATCACACACAACTGCCACATTACAAATATTCTGAGCTCATGAAACTCAAGCTTTCATCCGATTTCTATCCTCTCTTTCTGACACAAACACACACACGATGAGCATTCTGATCTGTGAATAAAGCTTTTCTCTCTGTCCACATCAAACGTAACATTTAACCACAAAGTAAAGCCTTTATGAAACCACACTCAGGGAACAAATCAGCTAGTTTTCTAGTGTTTGCTCCCAAGTACGGAGAGAAAAGCTGCGAGCTTG
Source organism: Scarus forsteni (assembly GCA_036419115.1). Classification (NCBI taxonomy): domain Eukaryota; kingdom Metazoa; phylum Chordata; class Actinopteri; order Labriformes; family Labridae; genus Scarus; species Scarus forsteni. Next base: position 2,944,187 of record JAZDUH010000523.1, read on the forward strand.
CTTCCACAGGAACATTTACAGGAGGACGGTCAAGTCAAAGAAAGAAAAGAGAGCCACCTTCACGTCCAAGAGTAGGTCACAAATAAGTTTTTTTGCTTTAATTATTTTTCTTTTTCCTACTTTTCTCTCAAATCTTCGCTTCTGATGAGTACTTTTGATCCTGTATTTGCCTGTATGTCCATGCGTTGTTGTGTTTGGATGCTCAGAAAGCCCGCCGAGGCTTGATTTAAGCATTTGTTAAGCCAGCTGTTGACTTCATAGATGATAGTTGGGTGCATGTGCAGATGTGTCATAGGGTTGTTCTCGAGTTGCGGGCCTTGATGAGTGTTTTTTGATGGAGAAGCAAATGGATTGTGGTGTAGAGGTCATGTAGTTGATCAGTACAGTGCTGTGCTAAAGTTTCAAAGGGTTTGAAAATGTTGTAGAATAAGGATGCTTTCAAAAGTCAGACATCTAACATCAATACCTGGTCTGACCACCTTTTGTCCACACACCTGCCTGAACTTTTCACAGTGCTGTAAGTTGGTATTTTTGCTCCCATAATGGATTTAAAGACTTGATCTGCACATTTTGGTTCGTGCTGGTTTCTTTCTTCCTGCTTCCAAATGCCTCTCCTGCTGCTGTTGTGTGTGTTTGCCTGCTTTCTGAATGTTTTGCTGCTGTGGTGTTCTGAAATGCTATCAGCCAACAGGATTGCCTCCACAGGGACAATTACAGGTCGACTCTGTGACGCTAAGATCAGCCTGCTCTGCTTATTTGCTGTCTGGTTGCTTCCCAGTCCTCCCTGCTGCCGTCTGTCTGTGTTGTTGTTGGTATATTTTCAGGTTTTGCTCTGGACTCGATCCTTTTCTTTCTTTTGCTTTCTGTTTTGTCTGTGTACACAGTGAGCCCGTCCAGGCTTTGGAAATTCTGAAATGGAGTCCATTTTGCATTCAGCGGTGGTTCAGACAGCTGTTTGTTGTTTGGAGCGTGTGCAGGAAGTCTTGTTGTTTGATTTGGCTCATTGAAGTATGAGATGAGTCACTGATTTGATTAAACTTTCCTTACAAATGACTAGAGTTTGGTTAGAACTTGGAAGTCATGTTTAGAAAATATGCAGACTTTCTGTTGGTCATTTTTTTCCTAAAGAAGACATTTTTTTTAAATGACTAAAGCAGAATCTGAATCATCAAGCAGCACTATCAGAAAAAGTCACAGATGTTGACTTTTAAGCATGTTTTCTGTATCACAGCTTGTACTTTTTCTGTCCTTCCTTTGTTATCCGCATTATGTAGCAGCATAAGGATTTGGCTTTGTGTAATGCAAACTTAAACTTCATTCACACTGCAGAAAAATCCAGAATTTTCCCTGAATTTCCCCAGAAACTCGAACATAAGAACTTTCTTAACCCTATAAAGCCAATTGTATCATATTTGATACTTTTATTACACCTCTATCTGCTCAATATGATCAACAAATTACAAAAAAAACATCTAAATACAGTCAGATAAATGATAAAAATGTCCTCAAATGGATTATCAGTTTTCAAAAACACCTATTGTATCAAATGAGATACAAAAAATATTATAATACATTTTTAGGATTTTAGCAGAAAGTGAAACAAACATTTCAGCTCCAAAAAATTAGAATTTTCTGGCTATAATCTATGGTCTTGGGCCTTAAAGGGTGAAGACTGACACTGACGTTGCAGGTCAGCTTTAAGGCAAGAAGTGTTTACAAGCAGTCCGGGATGTTTCTTGGTAGTTTCCCTAAAACAATTCTAGTAAAACTCAGGTTTGTATGTGTACAAACTCCTCACAGATATAAAGTCCAGTCCTCTATATTCATCCCCGTCTACAGGTGGTGAACTCTTGGACTTCATATTTTAGCCTGTGTGCTTCCTTATTGTTCTGTCTTCTCATTTTTCAGTTTAATGCAGTAACATAAAGCCACAGTTGGCTCTTGTTTATAACTCTTTATATTCTTTTGCTTTGGCAAAAGTGGTTTAAAATCCCTGTTTTGCAGTTTAATGAACCAAAAGGGCTTTTTACTGTGAAGACAAATCATTTGGGACATTAAATAGCAAGTTCATGATTGTATCTCCCCACTTACAGTCTGCGTGTTTATAAACTTATATACTGTTCATCAAGTTTTTCGATGAGCTACAGCTTGAGATTGAAATGGCAGTTTAAGGAGAGTCTTTGTATGTTTGTAAAGTAAAAATGTTGAATAACTTTAGCAAACAAATTTCTTTTGTCATATTCTGGTTGGATTTTCCACACGTATGAACACCGGAAAGCTTGACTTCAGAAATAAAGAACTGTATTTCCAGGAAGCCTCCAGTAAACGTGACCCCTGGTCAATATGAGTTTGGGAATCGTTCCATTTTCAGTAGTGCAGTGGTGATTTTTTAAACAGTCTTACAGAGCAAACAAATACATGTTTTATTTTAAACCCTGTGGATCTATTATGTGTATAATTGAGGGACATGATCTTGTTAGTCCCTCATAAGAATATACTACAGTACAAGAGTTCATGGTCAGTCCTGAATATGTGTTTGGTGATGCATCGATGTTTTAATATCTAAACAATGTTTAGTTATCTTTGTGTCATATTAAAGCTTTTCTTTCCTTTTTTGGAAAGAAACTTATTTGCATTCTTTTACATCCTTGTCTGATCTACATCAAAAGTAAACTATAACTTTATGACTCTACGTTAATTGAAAGATCTTTTTTTCTTTCTTAAAAGCTGCCAGATTATTTATTTTTTTTATATTGCAATTAATTTAAAGAAAAAAACTCCCAAAATACAAAAAATAGCATCTTCAATCAAGCATGAATTATCTGTATTTTTTGCTTACCGTGGTGTTTAACAGTCAGAAATTTAGGAACATGTCTCCTACCTTTGTTTTATTCTTTAACATGTTGGAAAATCTCCTTAAAGAAATCTAATCTGGAACCTACCTTGTAAATCTTGAAAGTCAACCTCATTATTCATATACCTTTAATAGTCAGTCTGTTCCCCTGCCCTTGAGTAATTGCAGGTGTATTTTCATGATCTGATATTTCCTGTTCAACCCAAAACTCTTAATCCTCTTATCTAACAAACATCAGGTCACTTTAAAAGTCCTCTGAACTAAAAATAGCCTCCCAAGCTCCTTTCATTGCAGTCATTTTTGTTGCATCCGTCCTTTCACAGCAGAACTTTCCCACTAATGGCTTTTTGAACCCCAGAAACCCCAACCATTTTCTCTGTTGACATTGAACACGACTGGCGGCACACTGCTCCCCCTCACATAAAAAGCCTTTTTCTCGACGGCGGCTCATCGCGCTCGCCTCTTTGACGCTCGCTGAGGGCTGCGAGCCAATAACCCACCGACCTTGGAGGGGAGTATCTGGTGGATTGAAGCGGGCGGGATTGTTGCGTGGAGCTGTGTGAATCACGAGCACTTCTGACGAGTCCTTGAATGACCTGTGAAAACACTGGCTCAGCCGGTGGATCCACGCCCGCGGCTTGGATTTGCTTTTGTTTGTCACAGACCCTAATGAGAGCGATGTTCTTGACGGTCTATTTCAAGTCACCTCAGATGAATGTTCTCTGTGATTCCTGCGCTGCACGTCTTCATTAACATCACCGCTCTTCACCACTCACTGCTTATTTGTAGCATCCTCAGCATTCACAAATGAAAACTGGAGCTGATTGTTGCAAAGACAATGTAAATGAGTCTGAAAGAGTTTGTTGTCTGCTTATTTCCATCGTTAGACATTTGTTTTGAGAAATAATTAGTTCAAATGGAGTCTCTGTGGAAATGTGCACGCTCTGTAAACAAGGACACATGAAGTATAAGAACATGGACGCCGTGTGCAGCTTTGACTTGCACTACTATGTCATAAATCAATCTCCTACAATGGATGAATAAGTAAGGACTTGTTTGTAGTTGTTTTGATCCATTTTATTTTTCTTTCCTCTGAATTCTATACCATTTTAAACCATTCTTTCTCAAGTATACTAAACATGTTGTAGCAGTGACAAGTGTTCCAGATAACCCTGGAAATACACGTGAACTTTCATTCCACTATGCCAAGGTCAAACTACAGCGTTTTTCTGCTGGATATGACGGTCACTATGTCAGATTAGGTGACTGCAGAGCCAGAAAATTGTGCTGTGCCTTGTCCGTCAAGCATGACAGACTACACGATTAAAACAGACTGCAGTTAACGACGATTGAGAAGATGCTGGGAAAGAGGATGCTGATGTTTAATACAGCAAATAAATGCTCTGTCTTTGGAGAAACACACTTTGTTTTTCTGTGTTTTTATGAGGATAAATGATATATTAGCGTGATAATAAGGGTACAAAAGTTCTCAACTGTGTCTACAGTCGACAGTATTTTCTATAGACAAGGATGTTATTCAGAGCTTTTACTTAACTTTTCTCCATCTTGTTGCTCTCAACGCATCAACTAAACAACCAATGACTGACAAAACATTATTCAATAAGAGTAGAAACTGCCAGTATACTCAGCTTTGGAATATATTTGGCTCTAACTTATGTTGTGTGACTGCTGATTGAGTAACGAGAACTTCTACTGTCAGTGGTACTGAATAAGACCTGCAGTTACTACCTATTCTATTGAGATCATTTTAACTATCCGTGGTACTGAATAAGACCTGCAGTTACTACCTATTCTATTTAGATTATTTTAACTATCCGTGGTACTGAATAAGACCTGCAGTTACTACCTATTCTATTTAGATCATTTTTACTGTCCATGGTACTGAATAAGACCTGCAGTTACTACCTATTCTATTTAGATTATTTTAACTGTCCATGGTACTGAATAAGACCTTGCAGTAACTGCCTATTCTATTGAGATCATTTTTACTGTCCATGGTACTGAATAAGACCTTGCAGTAACTGCCTATTGTATTTAGATTGTAGTTTTCACTGTCCATGGTACTGAATAAGACCTGCAGTTACTACCATAGACTGTAAAAAACATGGACGCCGTGATGCTGGGCTCAAATTGAAGCCTCCACGAAAACTGCTCCCCCTGGTGACTGGCTGCAGTATAGGTCAAATTTCCGTCTCCCCCATTCATCTGGACGGGCCGCAGTGAAACTTCAAAAAATTATTACACCTCGTAGAAATATTTCTCCCATCCGTATGCTGTGGTGACATTAAAGTATTATTGGGCTGCGTGTTCTCCAAGTCCTCTTTTGTCTGAAAAGTTTCTTTTTTATTAGTTATTAGAGTTTAAAAATAACCGCGGTTTACGGCAGTTTCACAATGATTGTATGCTGGCGATGTTGCGACCGTTTACGACAGCTGCGTCCGGATTATGGCCCAAATTCTCTACTGGCTGCACAATGGCGGCGCCCTGACGAGGGATATTTTGGCTTCAAGTCCGTTACATGGCGGAAGGCGGAGCCACGCTATCCAGTTCTTATAATACATCCATGGTTACTACCTATTCTATTTCGATCATTTTCACTGTCCATGGTACTGAATAAGACCTGCAGTTACTACCTATTCTATTTAGATCATTTTTACTGTCCATGGTACTGAATAAGACCTACAGTTACTACCTATTCTATTTAGATCATTTTTACTGTCCATGGTACTGAATAAGACCTGCAGTAACAGCCTATTGTATTTAGATCATTTTTACTGTCCATGGTACTGAATTAGACCTTGCAGTAACTGCCTATTGTATTTAGATTGTAGTTTTCACTGTCCATGGTACTGAATAAGACCTACAGTTACTACCTATTCTATTTAGATCATTTTAAATTTCCGTGGTACTGAATAAGACCTGCACTTACTACCTATTCTATTTAGATCATTTTTACTGTCCATGGTACTGAATAAGACCTTGCAGTAACTGCCTATTGTATTTAGATTGTAGTTTTCACTGTCCATGGTACTGAATAAGACCTTGCAGTAAATGCCGATTGTATTATAAATGTAGTTCAAACTGTCCATGGTACTGAATAGGATATTGCAGTAACTGCCTTTGTATTTAAATTTTAGTTTTCACTGTCCATGGCACTGAATAAGACCTTACAGTGAATGCCTATTGTATTTAGGTTTTAGTTTTCACTGTCCATGGTACTGAATAAGACCTTGCAGTAACAGCCTATTGTATTTTAGTAGAAGTTGTGACGATCCCTGGTATTTAATCAGGTGTCTTGATCGTCCTTAGTTCTGATTTCAGACCCCTGCACATGACGACTTATTTAAATAGAAACTGAAACTCTCCATGGTGCTGAAATGTGATCTGCCCACTGAGTTGAAACAGCAGCAGTGACTGTCCATGGTACTGACATATCAGAGTTAAACACAGATGAATCTCTGCATCACTGTGGAGCAATTTTATTCTAACTTTATTTAAATTTTTTTTTTTTAAATCAAATTTTTGTTTTGGTTATTGGATCGTGTTTTTTAGGCGTAATTTGTATTTGTTTTATAGATGAATTAACAACAATCTTGTGTGATTTATTTCAGTGCTTTCATTTTGTGAATAACTTATTTTAATGTTTTATCCCAAAGTTAGTTTTTATCTTTTTTTTTTTCCGGTGTATATATTGTTAATATCATCACCTTATCTTTTCCTTATTTCCTTATTTCTAGTTAATTACAACTCCTATTTCATCTCTATATTCTACATAAATTCCAGTGTTTCCTCATTATTTACTCTTCATAGTGTTCCCTTCGATTTTCTTTCTCTCAGTTCCCACAGTTTTGTTTGATAAATATTTTTTTTCTTTGTTTTTGCTCAGTTTAGATTTGTTAGTTCTAACTAACTGTCTTGAAGTTTGTCTTGCCTGTACTATAGTTCATGTCTGAGCTTGGATTTCTTTCCTGCATAGCACTCTGAACCACTGTTTACAATCCTGTGACATCTTGTTGTCCCTGGCACTGAAGTTGTTTTCCACTTTAAGGAGCAGAAAACACAAGTGTAATTTGCATGGCATGTGCTGAGAGGGTTTGAGAGTCATTAAATATTGAGTCATCCGCTCCGGCTGACTCTGCTAAGTCTTTCTTACTCTTTGACTGAGATAAAGCTGAGGGTATTATAGCTGTTTAAATTTGCTATAGCCTATTGGATACATGGAATAATGCTTTTGAAGTCTTTTATTGTGTGAGGAGCTCCTATCCATCTCAGTTTTCTTTATTGACAAGCTGCACTTTTGGAGGTTGATATTAATTATGAAGTATTCTTGAATTGTTTTTTCTTTATCCTTTGTTAATAGACTGGTTGTGTAGTTGAACTTTCCCTGGCTTTTTAAAAATATAATTTACCTCAACATTGCGCCCACATTTTCCCCAGAACTTTGTTTTAATAAGAGGTATCACCTCTGACATGACCTGTTTACTCCTATCACTTTGTTAAGCTGCATTCATACAACTTGTACTGACATGTAGAGGAATATTGTTTCATCAGGCCACGCAGACCTAAGTCAACATCAGTTTGGTGCTGTTGAAGGTGAACAATGTAGCCTTTAGCTCCAAGCACATCAGCTCTATCAGATCTGGACTTCTGCTGAAGCCCAACTGCACAAAGTGAAATGACACAAGTGATATCTCAAGATGTTTGTTCAACATTCAGCAGTGCCAAAGTTCCAGTAAAGTGAGGTTCACACATAAAGATAATCGGGCTGTTTTTATCCTGACTTCCCCCTTCCTGACCAATGGTGGCAAAGGTCAGATTATCTTCTGTTGTATAAGATTATCCTAAAAGATTATCCTGTGGTCTGAGGTGTTAAGAGCAAATTTGTCTGGCTCTAAAACTGGTCGGGGCCGACAATCATAAATATTAAACTTTTCAATACTTACGCTGAAAAGCCGTAATACATGTGGGGAAAGCCGGCGACTCCCGAGTCATGACTCCATAAATTGTGATGTGGAACAGAATTTAGTCAATCCAGAAGTGGACTGACTGAGGGACAAAGAAGCAGGTGTAAATAAAAACAAGAACGGCCGACCTGGAACAGAAAGTTAGGTTCAGAAATGGAGGACCATCTCACGTGCTCACACTGCCTCCAGGACTTTTTCCACAGTATTTTCTTGTTCTTTAATTCCCAAAAATAGTCCCAAGATCACCATCATTACCTCTTCTTGTATGCCATCTCCCATGCTGAATGTTGTCTCCAGTTGTAAATTTTTGTTAGATCATGTTTGCTCAGATTTCTGTCTTGACTTTCTAGATCAGTGGACAGAATGGTTTTGTGTGTGGTGAGCTGTGTTGACATTGTTGCACATACCACACACAGGACATTCAAAACTGTTGAATGCCTGCTTTTTGCTTTTATGTGTTGGTCTGTAACAGAAAAAACATCTGTTCAGATTGAAAATATCCTTCGGTTTGTACCCAGCTTAAGTCGACTGTTAAATCTACCTAGGTCTATAAACATCATTCTCCACCAGCACAAAGTTTTCACTTTGGATAAGTCTTCATATCCATCAGATCAGCAAATATACATTGCTGGTCAGCTTTAACGTCATGGTTGTATATGAACATTCTTTAGCTGAATTTTGTAACACTTGGATAAACGTTTTGATCTATTTCCAAACGACCTGTCATTAGCTTAATGCTAACAGCCTAACATGGTCCTCTTTCCTCATTCTTCCCTTCGTTACATCATTTTTGGGTGGGAACATGATTCAGGCTCATCTTCTCATCAGAGCTTTAAAGTGAGGCCTCATCACATAAAGTGAATTATCTCGGGGTTATCAGCGATCAACATGCATCAGCATTAATTACCTTTGGCTATAATTTTAATTAACTCTGTTGGTGAGCTCATGTTCGCACTCTTTAAAACCCAGCCTTATCTTCCTGCCTCCTTTTAGAAAACTGTTGTTCATACGATGATGAAACCACTCGCTCTTTTTTTTTCTATTTGTCATCTCCCACCTCCAGCATATGCTAAAGTAATTAACCAAGGTGTGAATTAGCCCTTAACACTGCAGGTATCTGTCAGGTTATCGCAAATAAAGGTAATTTAGTGAGGGCTGAGCTGCGAACAGCTGTCAGCATTGTTGGTTCTGCCTCAGGGTGCATCATTTGAAGCATATCGGCGCCACTTTCTCAGAGTCGGGGAAAAACTCCTTCATTAGGCTCACTTGGTTTATCAAAGCTGCTCAGATTTGGGTGCACACCAAAGAGCCCCAGAGAGGCTGCCAGAGCCTCGACCGTCTTTCAACTCAACTGGGTTAAATTTATCAGAAGTGGTCCAAGTTTGAGCTAAATGAGGGGAGCAGCAAAGAAGAAAAATAATGTAAGGACGGATTATTTATGATGTCTGAACATCCAACTTGTATTTATTTCCTTATTTTGCAAGTCAGAGGCTCTGTGTTATTTAGCAGCTTTAACACACGCTCCCACCGGTGATAGATTATTTATATTGGCCAATAAATCAGGATGATAATACATATTCAGGGTGTGCGTACGGGCAATATTTCAAAGATATGATAACTCCAAGCCTCCTTGGAATATTCTTTCAACTTTGGCCAAATGTTTTGATAGATTTAGGTAAAATTATTCATAAGTTTGAAGTCAAATGACAATGTGACGTGGTTCGTTAGTCATCCTTGCCCCACAAACTTTGAGACGATAACTGACGAACTTTGTCCATTTAGATTTAAACATCACTTTTGAATGCCATAGGTCAAAGGACAGAGTCTTGGAGCTTATTGCAACAAAGGTGGCAGATTCCAGTAGCAGTTTGTAAAGCAGCACAAAAATGTAAATACAAATATGTCTGAAAACATGTGTAATTACAACTTATTTGTTTTTGTTTGAGGTGCACACAGGAAAACACAAGGCCTAACAGGCCAAACACAAACAATAACACTCTCTCTAACCCTAGAGAGGTTAGGGAGAGTGTATGCTAACGAGCGGTAGGCTCGTTTTCACCGTCTTCGTCTTTTTTAATGAGAAAGCCAAAACACTTCCAGACAGATGACTTGTATCCAGGCGGAGCTTCCTCAGTTTGGACCTCATTTGACTCCATTGTTCACCTTTTTGGAGGCAAGGTAGTTGGTGCTAATGTTTGTTGTCATCACTTCTGGTTACATGCACTATTACCGGACGTGACGTCTTTATTTCGCATTCCATTTTTGTCAAACTCGATGCATTTCATCACGTACTGTATCGCGATATATTGCCAAACGATATTTCATCCCATCCCTAATTGTGACAAAGGTAGCAGATTCCAGTAGCAGTTCGTAAAGCAGCACAAAAATATAAATACAAATATGTCTGAAATTATGTGTAAAGACTTGTTTCTCCTACTCTGTCCCATCCTTAGTCTTCCTGGATGTTTGACTAGCTTCAAGCATGATCAGATTTTGGAACATGCACGTCAAAGGTTAAGATAATGCAGTCTTTTAGTCATTCTCTGCACAAATGCATCTTAGGAACTCTTAAAGGAACATTGATCAAGACTTTAGGAGTCAAATCGAAGTCCAGAGGTGCCACATTTACCCACTGGTGAAAGCAGTTTTGTGGATGTGATGTTACAAGTCTGCTTTAGAGGGCTGTCTTTGGCCTTTGCTCTTTGGTACAGGGAGAATTGTGTTGCCTCTTATACAACTGTAATGTTTGAATACAGAGAGTGAGCACAAGTCCAGCTAAAGTCAACTTCATGCACTGTCATATTCAGCTTTTGCTTACGACAGCGATGTCTAAAGAATACTTGAAGTGTCTTTTAAACTCTGCACTGATGTCACCTCATACTTCAGAATAACTTTTGTGAACCTAAAGTCACGAAATTGCTTTTAATTTCTCAAACTTTGCACCAAAGTCGAACAGGACTCAGCGATGAACTGATTAGATATTCAAAGTCAAAGGTCAGACATCAGGGTCATGGAGCTACTAATCAGACATTGTTGTGGATGTGATATCTCAAAAATGCTTGGAGGGATTTTCATTAAATTTGGCACAAATGTTGCTGATCTAAAGTAAAAGTTATTAGATTTTGCAGATCATTGGTCACAGGTCAGGATCACAAGGCTCATCATTTTTGCCTTTTAATGAAATTTTCTGACTATTAAGTCACTGCCTAAGGGTATTTTCTCTCAACTTTGAACGTTGTTACCACGACGCGTGGATGAACTTTTCTGTTATCAATAAGCAGCAAGACAGTGTCTTTAACCTAAAAGCAGAGGCCAAGGAGGGTGGATCTTGAAAAAGTGTTATTCATCAGCTTTGTTTTTGACAGTGGAAAATGCCTTAGTAGTTGGAAAATAGTCCAAAGTGCTGCAAATGAAACCTCAATGAGTCCATCAGGCCTTCATCGATCCTCAGTCCATTTGCTTTGTGCCTATTAAGCATTATATGGACCAGCATGCCCTCTCAGATGACAGCTTCAGACATCAGAGTCACAGCTCTCTGCAGTCTGACTCCACAGCTTCCTGCCATCTTCAGAGTGAAAAGAAACCAGGTTTCAGGTCCTTTCTTATAGTGCCCTCTTCCTCTGGAAGAAAACCTCCCTGCTGTCATCAAAAAGTCTGACTCAGTTGGAGCCTTTCAAGCTAAACTACAGCTCATCTCTACACCTTATCTTCCAGTTAGTTTCTCATTCTTTGATTACTCCAGGCCTTGTACCTTTTACTTGCAGGTCAAGCTCAATCTCAGAGTGTCTCAAACTCAAAGAGGTCCACACTGCTCAAAAGAACAGGCTTTCGTTCTCTGTGACATTCTTTTGTACCACGAGCTTGTGAGCATGCAGGCTGTGTCTAGCTCTACAGTTCCTCTCTCTCTCCTCTGGTGTCCCTAGTTTGCTTCCTGTCCTCTCCTTTTCCTCAGGTTTTCCTCCGCTGGACCGCCAACTGTCCTAGGGAGGCTCAATCTCTATCCCTCTCCTGGCTGCCAATGCTTTGTTCCAGATGTTTTGGATCTGGATGTCAGTCCTCCAGGAGATTCAGTCCTTCCTCTCGTCTGTCTCCTCCTCTCTTGTCCTTGTCTCTCTTTCTCCCTCTGCGAGTATGCTTTTCCTTCCTGCCATCTGTGAGACTCGCAGGCCCAGGCGTTTGCCTCTTGCAGTAATTTTCTCCTCTGCTCTATAGTGAGATGAAAAGACAACGTGCTGTTTGGTAATACTCTTGTAGACATCATATTACTGGTATATTAGCCTCAGAATGGATTTTTGCAACACTACCATTACTAGTTTTTAGCGCACATGGTTGTGCCACTTTGCTGCTGTTAAATCATTCTTTGCTTGAGTAACATGAACCCTAAATATACAAGTAAAAACATTGTGTACATCACTTAATTGCATTAATGAGGTGATGATATCCGGTTAGCCACTGATGTTTCAATTATGCAATATCTCTGGTTCCTGACTTCCTGAAAAAGTAGCATTACTGGTCAAAACATAAAAATACAAAAGCTATCCAGTTTTTCTGAGGATGTATCCCAGAGGAAAAAATTCTACAATATTGCTGTATCTAAACACTGAAATGTCATCTAGTGAGGTGTGTAGTTTGGACGTCTTCGGTGCTGGAAATGAGTCCTTCAAATTTGCTATATAAAGTGAGAATTGGTCGATAAATTTGTGTTTGAATTTGCTTGGTGGCTTTTCTCGGAGTCTTGTGTGTAGAGCATTAGTGTGTTGAATGGATTGGCATGTCTGACGGATCAGAATTCACATAGTTATTTTTTTTTCACCGGTGTTAGCTAATATTTGACTTTTCTTCATGAAGTCCTTTAAGTTATACAGACTTTTTTAACACCTGCTTGTTTTTTGGCAGGAAATTATATGTCTTCCCTGAAAAGCATTTGATCAAAAGGCATCGAGATACACCACAACTCACGTCAGTGCATTTAAATGCTATTTTATTATCAGATCAGAAGTTTGAGCAGGGAAAACAGTTATCCATGAATCATAGTATGGTCATGGTTGACTGCCTCTTGTGCGAAAAAAAAACCCCATTTCAGAAGAGAAAACTTTGCCAGAAATCAGTCTTTAACTGGCAGAAAATCAAACCATTCAATCGTGTGATTAATCATGATGTCAGAAACGCAGTAGGCCAAGTGGTCAGCCCAGAGGAACCTCATAGCTTTCACTAGAGCTTGTCAGTGAGGATTTATGATCTTAAACATTTTAAATATCTATTTTTCTAAGCCTGGAAACAAGCCAGGCCTTGGCCAGGACAACCAGTACCATTGTCCATTTGCCAAAGGTCAGAATATTGAGAGCAAGGTGGACAGTTGTTTTAATTTTTATTGTCTCAAAACAAATAATGCCCAAAATATTATAATATTGTTTGCTGTTCAAAAAAACAAACAAGCAACCAAAAACAAAAATAAAACAAAAATGTCGTTTAGTTGATGCTTACATTTTTGGAGAAAAATAAACATTTTGTCCGATAGGCTCATGAGGAACTCCATTAACACCCCATAGTATTTTCAGCACTGTTAAGTCATAATGAAAAAAGTAGATCAATATCGATACCATTCTTGATAGACTTACAAATATTTAAAATTTGACAGAGACACTAAATCATTTTACAATTGGGTTAACAAGTTATGTTTATATTAAGTGTTTAAAGTTGCCATGTGAGGCAGGACAAGATACTTAAAAATGATCTTTGTTGCACTTTGTTGTTGTCATAGCATTACATAATATCATTATTTATTAATATGACATTGCTTATTATTTATTGATACGACATTGACAGGATTGCTTGACCTTTGGAGAAAGTCCATGAGGAAATAGGAGTCTCCCTTATAACTGCTCTGCTAGATATCCTTGCCAGAAAAGCAGTGGGCCAATATGTTTGCCCTGTGGAACTCCATATTGCTGTTGTGTCATTCGATCTCTAATGTAAAAATCCCAATCAATTCCAAACTTTGGCCAGAAATGACAAACAATTTTTGACCTGACTTGAGAGTCATGGTGAGTTTGTGTTGAGAGCCAAGGTTGCCAACTTTATGCGTTTATCGTAGTATCTCGTAATGATGAGGAAATTCACAAATTTTGCTCAAAAATTAGGAACAGAAAGTTTTGCCCCGAGCAACTCCATTATTCATATAGACACATTTAAGAGCTGTTTAATCATCCAACAGAACCAAAATCATCTCACATGTAAAAGTCTTAATCTTTGTCAGGTATTGACTAGAAAGACTAAATTAATTATTTGAATGGTGTAGGAGTTATGATGATATTTGATGTCAAATTCTGCTGAAGTGAAGCAGGGCAAATGGTCACTGTTACTTTATTCAGTTGTCATAGAAGCAAACAAAGTCCTCTTTTTCACAATCTGCCTGCCTATTACGAATCAAATCAAATCATTTGAATGGTGGGAACTTTGCTCTTTGCTGACTAAATCAAAAGGCAGGAGATGAAAACATTTTGCCAAAAAGCAGCGGGCCAGAGAGGTTAGCTCACAATCCACAAAAGAGCATTTTAGTGTTGTTTCACTATCTGACACAAACAGAACAATCTCTTATTTGGAAGTCTAAATCAACTCCGGACCTTGACCAGAGACACCCAATTGATTTTTAGTTTTGGTAGGGGAGCTATGGTGATCTTTGGTGTTCTTGGATTTAATAATAAATGTGGGAGTCTTTAGAAAGCAAAAGCTCATGACCAAATTCATTAAACACATTCTTAGCTGGGTTATAAGTTCTTAGAGCAGGCTTAAAAAACATTGGGAGAGATAAATGTTGAACATGAGGGCAGTAAGTTTGAAAATGACAGTAGAAGGTTGCAGACTTGATCAGAATTATTCAGACACTGCGGATCAGAGTGTGGTTTCTGAAGCAGAAGTTCAGCGACAGCAGTCCATAACAAGCTTTTACAGATGGTGCCACTTGTAAGTCATAAATTAAATATTCAGAATCGTAGGTCCCCAAAATGGCTCGACACATTTTAAAACATTTAGCTGGCTAGGAGGCAGAAAGCAGGTTAAGAGGCCAACACAAGCTTCAGCGTTGTTTCAAGAGCGGTTCTTTCTCACCCTACAAATCTCTCCATGACCCAGTCTATGAATATTTAAATTTAGATAAAGCAGAGGGCTAAAGGCTTTAAATCTAACTTTTTGTATTTGTTACTGTGTGAAATCTAAAGCAAAGATAATGGTAGATACTCACAGTATATGGCAACTTGTTACACTGATGCAGTTTTTATCTATTGATTCAGCCAACACCATGCAACATTGTTTATATTAAATATATCAAAGAAAATCAGTACTCTCCAGTAACATAAAAAAAACATATCAATCTATATATTTGTATTTTTTTCATTTTTTTCAAAGACTTTGATGTGTAATACTCAGACAATATTTCACTTTTCCCATATTTTTTCATTGTATTTAAACTCGACACTGTCTTTGCTCTTGATCCTTCTCTTTCCTTTAAAGTAACTCCAATGATTTATCAATAACGCAAATTCATCTGAGTTTGGGCTCCAGTGAGAGCTGACGTGACCTTAAATTGAAACTAATCCCTAATTTGAACTGTGTTTTGTGTTGATGTATAATGAAGAGTGGTGTTTTAATAAAATACATCCAACATAATCAAACATAGATTCCACTTAAGCCGACTGAAGTTTTGTCCATTATGTATCATGTTTTGACTCCCAGAGCTTCCCAGCATTCAAAGCTGTCTCTCTAAACTCCACATGGACCACAGCTCAAAAAACCAAAGCCTCGCTGCCCCCTCTAAACTCCACTTTTATATCTTTTCGCCAGTCTGCTTCCATTACAGCCTGGACTTAAACAGACTTGACAATTTTAACTTTGTGTATATTTGAGTCCCAGCCGGCAAAGTCAGTCTTTTTGATGAAAGCTGTGTCGAAAAGTGCCCGAACCCAATGTCTTCTCTGCCCCCTTTTGCTCTTTTCTTATATATTCAAGTCTCAGTGAAGATCAAGGTCTGCCCTGAATTTCAAAGCTATCCTTTTTTCTGGACCAAAGTCAAGCAGGAAAAGGCACCCCGCAGACAATGTTCCCCTCTTACTCAAACTTTAACTTCACCCGCCCCCACTGTAGTAGCCCTTTAACCAGTGTAAACAGTATTATAGTTTTAATGAGTACTATTAGCATACATCAGTTGAAGCTCCAACGCCTCGACTTACTCAGCTTTAAGACACAAACCCTGGTACTTGTGTGGCATTTGTTTGTTTGTTTTATGGTCACAGTGATACTATACTGAGTAACGTAATGAATGCTCTGTCCTTTGACTTAAATGTGTTTAAAACAGAAGAACAACAGTCTCACTCACATGTGGTCCATGACTCAACATGCAAAAACATGACACAAAGCATTACACTGCAGTTATTTAAAGCTTTACAAAACAGTAGAACTCCTACTAGAAGTAGAAGAAACATTCAATTCCAACCATTTAAATCATGTATGTTACATAGCTATTCAGCCAATCATGTGGCAGCAGCTCAAGTCAGTTAGGCACTTCTACCATAAAAGTGTGTTGACTGAAAGTCAATGTACAGTAGCTATGGGGTGGGGCCAACCCTCATGCAATGTCCCAGACATGATCCGGGCAACTTGGTTGTGCCACTGGGTCACTTTGGACTCACAACCAGGCTGCATCGCTCTGTAAACAAAGTTAAAAAATGTGACCTGTTCAGCAACATCACATGTGGGTGAGCCTCGCCAATTAGTTTGCTAGGGTGTGTTACAATCCATGTCCATGCGGAAACATGAGTTAAGGAGGACATTAGTTCTAGCCTATTCAACAGAAGTGGTTGTTCTCTGTGGTCTTGTTCTTCCACTTGGTTGGTGTGAACACGGCTTAAGGCAGACAGTGCTTGAGCCTCCATGCCTGCTCCACCAGGCTCTGCGACAGCTTCATTCACCAGAACTCTCCACCTCCTTTGCTTACCCAAGTAACTTGACACAATCTTCCATCAGGACTTGTCACTTCGGGCTAGTGTCCTTTAACTGCTGAAGATAGAGTGGTAGGACGTCAGAACAGTAGGTTTAATGCCACAGAATTTGTTGCCCTGTTTGTATTTCATCAAGTGGAAGAACATTAAACCTGAAAAGCATGTTATGGCAAATTGAAGAACTGCTTGGACCAAAATAACATTGTATGCCCTGGGGATGTAACGATGTGAAAATTTTGTATCACGGTTTTCATTATTGGATTGGTATTGTTGCAGAGTGCCCAAAATGTTCAAAAGTACTTTTACACAGAATTGAAAATCATTTAACCCCTTTAATATTATTATCATAACACTTCTTTTTAGTCAATTAATGTGTCAAGAAATGCCTGTTATTCACTCAGGTATGTCTCACTGAATCCTATCACTCTCTCTATCTCTACGGCTCGGTCAGTTCATTTACTCGAGGAGTTACAGCAGTTTCAACCATGCACGTCTTTTCCTTTCACCGCAGCTTCATGTTTAACTGTCTGAGACTGTCTTCTATCTGTTTCCCCTCGGCATCCTTGTAAAATCCAAAATTCAACCAGACTTCAGAGTCCGTTTTGAGAGGAAAAGTCTCCACTTTAGTGTCTCACTGTCAGACTCAGAGGCCAAACAATGCAAACATCACATGCACGCCTCGCGTGAGGCTGCTTAACCGAGGACTTATATATAGTTCAGGCTTTTACAGTTGAAGAGCAGCATCACCGTGCATTACTGAGGCAGTGTGGTGATCAAACACGGATAGTAATTTTAATAAGACACAGTAATGATTACTGTGAGAAATTTTACAGCGGTTTACCATTTTACCGGTGACTGTTACATCCCTAGTATGCCCGTGACCTTTGATCTTTGAGGCTGGACTGTGTTTAGTGCTAACTCTTAAAATGGACTGTCCTCAAGTGGGGAGTGCGCTGCGCTTTGGTGAGTCTACCTCTGAAGTTGCTTTTGGAAATAATGGACAACAAGACCTCCAGGCTACAGAGTAAAAGGACCATGCATGGTGTTGGTAATACAAAGTCCAAAATCCACGATCTGTGTTTGACTGGGGTGTATGTATTGGTATTTTAAAGTGTGAAGGCTTCTTTAATAGTTTGAGATATGTTCATGCTTTTGGGCAGTATGTGCTGTCATCCAGAGTACTTCTTATCTATGAATATTTCTTCTTTTTCAGAAGGACAGTGCCAAAACACATTCTCGCCTGAATGCAGTTCAGTCCGGTCTCCCTCTTAAGATGTATGCCACATAATAGAGTGCATAACACATTAAATCCTGCACTTTAAAATAACTACATACGTACATGCAGCTACTGTCTTTAACATTTCATCAGTAATAGCAGTACAAAGACATTTATAGTGTGTTTTTGCAGAAAGCAAACAAAAAAACAAACATACAAACAAAAAAAAAAGGAAAGGTTAAACTTGAGTTATCTTTTTCTTGCTGTATTTGATTAAATATAAATAGGAAAGAGTTTGAAATGACTGCATAAACTTTTTCTTAAAGCTTCACATGAGCTCCTAACTCTTTGACTTAGGGTGTGAACATACAGTATGTGATTGAGAAGGCCAAATATGTCACATAAATTGGAAACTTTGAGTTTAGCATATCATCATTTCTCACAGCAGATCTTTTAAAATACAACAGGGGCATAATGTTTGCCCCAGTATCAAAGTGACAAGCAATTTGGTGCAGGCCCAAACACATCGAGGGAGCATGGACATGTGGAGAAGACCCAGGGAGCGTCTCCAATCTGGCGGCGTCCGTCACGGCAGATGGAGCAGACCATCAGCCAAAGCGACGCCATTCACAAATAGCGCAGTGCGTCGCGACTCCACGAGCTGATTAGGAAACAAGACACAGGCGGAGATGAATCGACCCCCACCCGCTGCGTAGCATTAAAGGACACGGCTGCTTTTCCTTTCTCTTCCACGACGGTGGGATAGTTTACCCCCTTCTGGTGTGTTTTCCGCTCTTTGTCGATATTAGAAATGGCCGCTGAGATCAAAGTACACGGTGTCAGTTGTTCCAAAGGGAGGGGACAGGAGCGTGGGGATTGAGACTTGGCTCGATGATCCACCACAGACTGTTTGTGCAGAGGGGGGCTGCTGGCAAAGGGGGACAGGGACTGTTATCCCAGACACTGATCCCAGCAGGGAATCTATAGGGAGCAATCAATACTTCTTTGAAGTCATAAATAAATTCCAAAGACCAATTTTGAACATGATTTGTCTGCATGACCTTGATTCACAAGTTATGCTGCTATGAAAGTCATTTGTTCTACATACTGGACTGTGACCTGCCTTTCTTTTCCTGCTTAAAGCTGGGTGATATAGACAGGAAAATGTGTAACATGTAGGCCTGTCTTGATAACAAATTTTACTGGATGATAATTGTCCAAAAAATTATTGCCGATAAATGATACTATTGTCAATATTGTTTTTAACATCATTTTTTCATTAATGTAATTATAATATATGTCATGATAAAGTGACTACACCATATCAAAAGCAAAAGACTTACATTTCTACAGAGCATTTAACTGTAATTGGAAGGTCAAGAGCTTTTTATTAAAATAAATTAAACAAACAAATAAATTTAACAAAAACAAGAAAAAAAAACAATGAAAATGAAACGATCTCTCATTTGGGAAAAATTGCATGTAAATAAAAATCATTATACTAAATCAATAAAAAATAGAGTCTGTCTCTGTAAAGAAAAAAAAACTCCAATTAAAACACACACAACAATAAAACACGATAAAGAAAATGGAGTTTATACAGTTCCTGAATTGTTAGTGACAAGTACGTTCTCCCAGTCAATTTGTACTGTCCGTCAAACATTTGTGACGTTGCTGGCTTTTCAACCGTATTGAAGGGCTGCATTTCTTTTGCAACGTAGCGAACGACACTGTCTGTGAGCGCGCACTATTTTGCGCTGCTTTATTTATATTTACTTTGCCGACCAAACACCTCAGTTAGCGCTGACTGTCAGGACGAACGCTTACCTGCACCTCCCCTTCTTTGTCGGCACTACTTTCAAACAAATGCGGCATATCAGCTCGTCGGTGTTCATGGGCTCACACCTTGTTCATTCTGTTTAAAACCAAAATATATAATACACTGGGGCTGTGGCATTCACCTTGTTACTCCTCAGGACGCTCACTTCAGCTCTTCGGTGTGTACACGCGAGCAGCTCCGCCTCCCCCACAAAGATTGAATGACTGACAGATGCTCACTCCGCTATAAATCTGCTATAGAACCAATGCACCCATGTATTGAGAGAGTTGCACAGAGCGACCCATCTTCTCATCCAGCCTGTTTGGTAGAATGAGAGGAGGGAAACAAACATGGATGCACGTGTCAGCTTGTCGAAACTTACCAAGGACGTTTTTATTTATCGTGCGGTTAATTGACTTGTTGATTATCGTATCATTACCGAGTCATATGGTAGCAAAAATAGAGGCTCTGGATCAGAGGTTTCCAAGCTATGGTCAGGGGGCCACATGCGGCCCTTGGGCCACACAAACTCCAAAACTTGGCTCATGTTATATGTTTAAGGTTTTGTTTGTTTGAAGAATGAATTTTAACGTAACATGGCAGCCAGTCTCTCAATTCATGCTTGTTTCTTTGCTGCCTGCTGCATGGTCAAGGTTTAAATTACATATGGTTATATCTTTTTGTATCCTGACAAACCGAAGATGGCACTTTCCCTTATGTGATGAACCTTTTCTGTTTTTATGAAAACTTCTTTATTCATCAGCCAAAGTTTGACGGATCTCCCTGGTTTTGTTTCCTTCTTTTAGAGCTAAATTTCCCAACTAAATCAGTAAACTTGATACTCAACAAAAGTTGTAACACACTCTCTACCCTGAAACCTGTGTTATTATCTAACAGTCCTCCCAGCGTCCTTTCCTCAACATTTTTAAGTACAAACACGTGTAGAAATTCTGGCAGCTTCATGGATTTGCTTTGTTTTTGTCTGAGCTGTCAAGACAGTTCTTCTGCATGGGGCTTCTTTCCTGTCTTGACCAGGGGCAGATCAAGTGGTCTCCAGGGCCAGCTGAAATTTTACTTACCATCCCAAATTTTTAAACTTTTTTATGCCTAAGTTGAGGCCCGGTTATCCTTGTACTTTTCTGTAAGAGGCCCTCAATTAATAAAGCTGTAGTCAGTTATCATGGAGCATATTTAGTTGTCATATTTGTTCTTATTTTAATGATCGGTAAACCAAAACACAACATTTATGACGATGTTTGATCAGCATAAACTACACAAACACATTTACATCATTTGAAATAGTATTTATGTAATTGATGGCACATGCTGTACATGGATATATATTTAAAAATGGTAAAAGCATACATCAAAACATGTTGTAAGGTCTCTGTAATTGCCTTAACAATTTGATACACTCTCCCAACTTTTTCCAGCATATTTGAGCATTTTATATGGTGTGCATGAGTTTGCATACGTTCATGTTAGTGTCAGTGATATCTGCCCATCCTTACCCTTGTTTGAAAAGGCATCTGAAAGCATTGATGTTGTCCCCAGACTTGTATCATCTTTGTCTTAAAAAGTTTTATTCCCATGTTCAGTACAACAGTTTTGTCTAAGACTTTGTTGCAGGAGTTCTGGGACACCCCCCTTTTTTCAATTTTGACTTCAGGAAATGCTTTCCTCCTCCTGGTGTGGACAAATTTTAGCGAGCCCTGACCTTGGCCCCGTCCTGCACCTCTGGAACAAATTGGAACGCCACCTACCAGCTGGGCCTTGTCACCCAACATCAACCTCACTAATACTCGGGCTTTATGGGAGGAAGCCTCTGCACACATGGAGGTCCCAAAATATTAGGGACAGGCTCCCCAGAAGAGTGGAGGATATAGGAGAACAAAATAATTTTAATACAAGTAATATGACTTATTCCACTTTATACTGGGACTGCTTTGTAATTAATAATGGAAATATCAGTTAACTTAAGCAACTATACTTACAAAGGTATTCACTTTGGAAATCCAGTTTCTTAGCTCCTATGTACAGTGTATATTTATGCATATTTTTAATCCTGAAAATGGAAAAAGCCACAGAGGGTTGGGTCCATTAACAGTCAATAAACAGTTTGTGATGCCTACAGTGTAATACTGCAGGCAAGTCAGTGTTGTGATCGTGTTTTAAGGAGTTTTTGGATGTCATAAGTAGCTGAGGTCCAGATGTACAGTAGTTTCAAGTGCAGTTCGTATCTTGCTTTGTGCATGGTCATAAAGGAAAATGTGAGCTCTGAAACAAACCAGTAATACAGTGGGTTTCCATGTTAAAGAACGACGAGTTCTTTAATGAGTGAGATGTGGGCATACGAGAGAAGAAACTTCAAAAAGTTGACCACAGTCTGAAAAAATAATTCATTAATTAAATCAGAATCATGTCTGGTATGCAGAGGCCCTTTGCTGCTGCGCTGTATATTAATCAAGAAGACAAAGCCAAAACATACTTCTTAAATCTTAACATGCAAATTTGTTCCAACTTGAACAGAATATTACTTGAATCAAATATATGCTCCAAAACACAGACTAAAAGGGACAGCTAATAGTCTTAATATTGTGACGACCCCATCTACTTGCTGTTTTGCTGGCTGTCTCTCTGTTTCAGGTGCAGGTGGGTGTGGCTAGAGGAGTCTGAGAGGTCATTTAACCGTGGGGAGTTCTGTTGGCAGGCTGCTTCCCCATAATATTGAATTACTACGTTTGCTCCGTGTCTCCTCCCGGTCTTTGTCCCTGGCTTTGAACCAGCCATGACAAATTGGGGGCTCGTCCAATTGTGTTTAATTTTTGGCGTTTGTTGTTGCTTTGCGCGCTGTCAATAAGTTGTGTTGTGCTTAAATGCTCGCAGGTGCCGTGATTTTGGGGTTTCCCTCAGAGTCGAACTGCGGGAAGCAGTGACGCAAGTGGCACGTTGGTTACTCTATGTGGGGATTAACTGTTTTGATTGGCCTCGTTTGTGCGTCATCAGATGTAATTGGGGTTACCCGGATCACCTGCTTGCGTTTGTTTCAGTTCAGCGGAGTTGGAGTCGTGGAGTGTTTTTTTCGGCCGCGTGAATGTACGTTTTAACATGCTGGCGTCATATTATTGCTGGAGCTGAAGTTATATTCCCCTGGTAGGTACAGCAGTGCTACCCCTTTGGGTTTCGCTGGGTTTGTTGTTTTATTTAATGTTGGAGTGAACGCGGTAGGGGGCATGACCGTAGATTTGGGAAGGTTGCCGGCATAGCTGGTTGCTTTACCAGGCTCGGTCACCGGTGCATAACACCCGCTGTATGAGGCTCCATGAAGACTAGGGTGGAGATAGTAAGTTTTGGTCAGGCAGTATAGCGGGGATGCTCCTATATGCCTTTTAATAGCCAGTGTGTTTAATTCTTGCTCTCGGCAGTTCGGAAATTGTGTATTATGGCTCGAGTCGAGGACTTTTTGGAATCTCCGTCTGAGGGGTTTTTGGATAGCTGTACTAAAGAACAGTTGTTAAAGATTGCAGACCATTACAAAGTGGACATAAATGATAAATGGCTTAAAGTATAAATATAAAGTATATTATAATTATAAAATAATTTGATTGGCTGAGTTACTGTTGCATCTTTCAGATCACTCTGGTCATTCTGCTCCGATCTCTGGCATCAACATGACTTTTTTACTGCCACTCACTGGATGTTTTCTCTCTGTGAGACC
This sequence comes from Scarus forsteni, assembly GCA_036419115.1. Taxonomy (NCBI): domain Eukaryota; kingdom Metazoa; phylum Chordata; class Actinopteri; order Labriformes; family Labridae; genus Scarus; species Scarus forsteni. The sequence goes on from JAZDUH010000523.1 coordinate 2,967,772, forward strand.
ACTCTAACATCAGCATAACCATGTGCACATGTCTAAATACATTAAGATGCTCGCAGATGAGTCATTTGCGTTAATGTCAGTTGTTGTCATATCTAAAACCAAATTTAAAATACATTTTCTCAACTAAGACTTTAAGGGTTTTCAAATTGTCCTGTGATGAAACTTTTAAGACCTCTTCCATTTCAATCAGGGCTAAACATGTCTGATTCTGGCTAATTATCATTCCTATTAAGGAGTCCATAGCATTGAAGGAGCTGTGGGCTTTTTCTTAAATGGTTTATTTTAAATGAAAAGCAGAGTTTGCTTGATTCAGGCAGGAAAATAATCTTTTTTCTAATATCATTTGCTCTCAAATGTTACATCACAGCCATTACTGCACAATTAGCAGCTGCAAACTGAAATGATCTCTGGAGCCATCCCAAAGTAAATCCACCATTTTAGTTATTTTAACCCCTTAATATGCAAAAATAGGTCCCCAGTTTGAAATTGCCACAATTACCCTTTAATGTGTGCAATTTTCTTTCAGCATCCCCTTAACAGTCCACCAATGGACATCTGGACGGAGCAGAATGAGCGCTGCAGCCGCGGCCAACAGTAGAATTGAATATTTGAGCAGCATCCAGCCAGTCTTTAACAGTTTGACCTTAATCAAATGTAGTTCTGAACCAGGGGGGTTTATCGTACCCCACGTGGACCCCACATGTAGAACACCACTGACTAACTGGGCTCAGGGTTTGGTCTTTTCTCCTCATAGATAAAACTCTATCTGTACTCTGTGTGCTGCAGTCTGATCAGGTTCGATCACACAGAGCGGGCGCTAATGCTCCTGTAGATGAGCGGCAGGCAGAATCAAACCCATCAGCACAGCCCGCCGCGGTTATCGCTTTCCCCCATTTTACATCTTTGGTGATCAACGGCCTGTGCCAATCCAGTGGAGTAATTGGCCGTACATCTTTGCTAGTGAAAAGGTTAATTAGTACGCTATTATGTGGGTGATTGAAAGCTATGATAAATAATGTAATGGGTTTGAGTCAAGATTTGTTTTGCTGCAACCAGAAAACTCTGTTTTTTCAACCCGTGGTTTGTGTTGATGCAAGTTTTTCATCATGTTTTTCAAAGGCAGGAGATGATATTCATTACAGTTTACAGTATTAGCCTAGAGAGTAGTCATCATCATCATCGGTATATTTTCTTTGACTCTGTTATCTCATGGAAAAGGGTAAATATGGGTTGTTATGTAAGGATTTCAACTGATCTGTCTCCCTATCTTCTCTTTTCTGTCTTGGAACAATAAGCTGGTTTTCCATGTGGTCTACTAATTCCAGTAGATGTTAGGGAACTTACAGAAATTTTCCTTGCATCACAGAAATTTGAAAATAACACATGGCTTATGTATGACATATATTTGACGGTTTTCTATAATGATATCATGTTTCCTTGAGTTTGACTTTATCTTCAGTCATGTTTTTTTCTTCATAAACCCTTACACTAAAAAGAAATATGAAATGTCATTTTTAGTGATTTCGGTTTCACTCTCTCATTCACAGGGTGGTGGTAGGTCCAGAGTTTAGATGTTTGGAGAGCTATGTCACAGCTGGTTGAAAAATTTAGTCCCATACCCAGGAGTTAGCGTTTGTCCCTCCTCTTCACGTAGCACACCCAGCAAACCAACTCCAAACACCAGTAAAATCTCTAAATGAAATAAACTGAAAAATAACCCTGAAACCAACTTGATTTGTAAAAATAAAATAAAATGAAATACTTATTGGTATGATTTAAAGAGATCATTTTGTGAGTCTTTCCATGTTTTTCCTTTTCTTTCTTTTGTTATTTACATGCCTTGGTCATGTGATACAGTACTTCGGTGGAGAAGACAAAAGTCTGGGGTAATGGGCAGGCCTGTCACGATAATCAATAAATCAATTCACCGAGCCGATAAATAGAAACGTCCCCGGTAAGTTTGCCGGCCTCGATAAACTGACACGTGCATGCATGTTTGTTTTCCTCCTCTCTTTCTACCAAAGAGACTAAATGAGAAGATGACTCACTCTGTGCATCTTTCTTAACACTGGGATGCAGTGGGTCTATAGCGGATCTAGCGGATTTATAGCGGAGTGAGCATCTGTCACTCATGCAATCTTTGGGGGGGCCGCGGGGCTGCTTCCGTGTACACACGGGGAGAGCTGAAGTGAGCTTCCTGAGGAGTAACGAGGAAACAAACACTGATATGAATTATGGCAAGAAAGATACAGTTCCTAAGCCGTGGGAATATGTGGTTTTGGTTTTAAACAGAATGAGCAAGGTGTGAGGTCATGAACACCAACGAGCTGATATGTCGCATTTGTTTGAAAGTAGTGGCGGTGAAGAAGGGGAGGCGCAGCGGAGCCTTCGTCCTGACAGTCAGCGCTCACTGAGGCGTTTGGTCGGTGAAGTAAATATAAATAAAACAGCGCAAAATGGTGCGCACTCACAGACAGTGTCGTTCAATACATTGCAAAAGAAATGCAGTCCTTCAATATGGTGGAAAAACCAGCAATGTTACAAATGTTTGACAGACAGTACCACTTGACCGGGAGAAAGTTGAATTGTTTATATACAAATTGTATAACTCCCTGTTATTTACTGTTTTTATTTTTGTGTGTGTTTTTATAGGAGTTTCGTTTTTTCTTTACAGAGACAGGGTCTATTTTTTATTGTTTTTGATAAGTATAATTATTTTTATTTACATGCAGTTTTCCTAATAGAGAGTCCATTTCATTATCATTTTATTTCTCTTTTTTTGTTTGTTAAATTTATTATATTGTTTGTTAAACTTATTTTATTTAAAAGATCTTGACAACAGTTAAATACTCTCAAGAAATTAAAGTTTATTGCTTTTGATATGGTGTACTCACTTTATTATGACATATATTATAATTACATTAGTGAAAAAAGAAAAAAAAATCCTAATAATATTGGCAATAATATCGTTTATCATCAATAATTTTTTGGACAATTATCGTCCAGCAAAATTTGTTATCGTGACAGGCCTAGTAACGGGACTTCTCCCTTTGGTCCTGTTTTAGCACCAGTTCTCACCTGAATTGACTTGCCAGTGCTGTGTCCTGCCTTTTTCAGCAGAAGTTTAAGCCCATTGGCTCACAGAAGCAAGTCTCGTGCTGAGCATAAGTCACAAAATTAATCAGGAGCCACTGAAATGGTAACCATGATTAACTGATTATTAATGACATAATAGATGGTTCATACTGATGTCCTGAATGTTTATATTAAAGCCTTGAGGATCCTTCATTTGTGACAATTACATTCTCTGACAGCATGGTTATCATTAACCTATCTGTGACAAAAGCTGCTTATCCCTGTGTTTGGTAAGAAGTCAGATAATCTGGTAAATATTGTTAAAGCTTGATAAGGATAAAAAGCTTCTTTTGAGGAGTTTGCAGATGATGTTTGTTGTTTAGTATTGCCTGATCGATCTGCAAGGGTTGATCATCCGGCTGGCCTAGCTTTAGCAGTCACAGCATGACTTATCTCTCTTTGTATGAACAGCACTGGTATGTGCTAACTGGCTGAGGCAGCACCAGAAAGTCAGAGGCCTGATGCTGAAGTTCCAGTGTTGGAGGCAGACAACAGGGCTCTCTGTGGAAATGAGATCTATTCCACTGTCCTTGTCAGAAGCCCTTGTGCTGTTGGGACAACTTTGATGCTGCTGTCTCAGGGTGAAACAGTTGTACACTGTTGCTTAAAGGAGATATGTTCACTCTGATGAAAAAGAAAATCAAAGATTCACTTTCATTACATTCTTTAAACAAGAAAAACACTTCTATACTTTCTTCATGCACACTGCACCACCACATGCCAAGTCTTCTTGCATGACCTCCTAATGGAGTCTGACAGGAAACACAGAGCAGAGCTGCAGAGGCAGACATATGCATTACCATATTTGGGATGTAAAAGGACGGAATAACAGCACCGTCTCACCCTCTAAATCTAACCAAGCAGAAAACACGCATACTCCATTAGCATCCAGGCTTCACGCTGCTCCGTGTGTTCCCTGACAAACAGAAGTATGCACCCTCGTCTGCACATGGCTCACTCACATGTTCTGTGGGTTAATGTCAACACTGCTCCACCAGTGTAAAGATGTTACTCGTCTGCATTATCAACACTGTCCTCTGAGTTCATCTTTCCACTCTCAAACACTGAACATGGATAAAACATGCAATAGGAGTTCTGTCTTTGATACAGGACTTGATACAGAACTTCTTCAGCTGAAAAGAGAGAATCAACGATGCAGTTCTTAGTGAACTTGGCTGTTATTCAAACAAAATAAAGATACCTTAAAGTGCAGTGTGTCGATGTTAGCAGCATTTTGCCAAACAGAAACGGGGAATATAGGATATAATGTTTCTATTTGTATGGAAAGTCAGTTGAAATAGGTGTACAATCATCCCCATAAAACTTTTATCAAGTTAAACTTATTATTTTTTTGTATCTCGGGTCTCCCCTTTTTGGAGGCTAACATATTGATCTACCATGTTGTCTACTGGTGGGTTTTGGGGACAAAAAGAGCAAAACCTATAACTATCACAAACCTTTTTGGTGTTCACAGGGTCTCGTTTTTTTAATGATGTTTTTTAGTGATGTTTTAGTGACGGACAGAGCAGTCCAAAATCTAAAAGCTACTAGGGATGGGACCGATCCGATCCAGTATCAGTATCGGCGTCCGATCCAGGCATAATTCACGGATCGGAATTTTCCGATCCGGGTGCCACGGGGCGCCCGATCCAACACAACACACACGAGACATGAGACACGAGACACCCCTCAATTCAAGAAATCCATTCCACAGTTTGCAGCCAGCCAGTGTGTGCGGAGCATAGTGCCCCTGTGAGTGTGACGCCGTCTATTAGCCACGTGAGCTAACAGACGAGCGCTAACAACAACATATCTGCTGTGTGGAGTAATGCTGTCAGTTCTCCTCAAAATCAAAGCCGAACAGTTTTCGGATATGCCCCCCGGAATAAGGTACAGACACTCAATTATCCGCCCTTTCGGTAAACACCCTGCGGAAAAGAACACCGTCACACGGGGTTAAACTCTTGACGAAGCTCCGCTGCACTCGGCTGTATAACTTGGATGAAAAGCTGATGGCTGAGCCCGCAAATAAGTGGAGGACGAGTGACTAAACTGTATTTCACGGAACACACAGTCTGGTCTTTGATTTTAAGTTTCCCATCAACGGTGTAGAGCCAAAAATACTTCCACACAGCTCTCCTCAGAACATACAGAGCTATTTAGTCCGCTCCGTTCGGAGTGGAAACTCTTCACTGAGATGAACAGAGCAGCGGATGTGACTGAGGGTCAAGCTGCGCTCACAGCGCCCTGACATGCTGCTACACTCATTATTTTACATTCAAATATTTATTTACTATTTGGTTACAGATATTTATCCTCATATTCGATCAGCCATTTGAGTATCACAGTTAAAAAGTAATCAAACATCTGAAAAGGCACCACGTGAACGAACACCGTGAATATTTTTATTTTATTACTTTTTATTTGGGGGGTAGAGATGTTTACAATTATTTCATATGTCACTTATGAAAGCTGCTGCACTCTACTTGATTTGTGAGCTGTTCAGAAGCAGCAGCCCTTATGGTGTTATTATTTTTTTGGTAGTGTAGATAGTTTAGAACAACAGACACTGTCTTCTTGTTACACATTTTATATCAAAAGTGAGACAGTTGAAAGTAGACCTGCTACAAGAGCCATACTCTGCTGTTCATATCAAGCAGCCCTCGTCTCTATGGAGATTGACTGTATCCTTATAGTGTTCTGCACTTCATTCAATAAATGTTGCCATTAAATTTAAAGCCCTTACAGTTGTATGTTTTTTTGTTTATCTTCTATGTAAATAACTGTTCTGTGGTTAATTACAGCCTCAAAATCAAATTTTATACATAATTTCAACAATAATGATAATATTAATATTCCAGTAATAATAGCCCTGGTATCGGAATAGTATGGGTATCGGCCGATACCCAAATTCAGGTGTCGGATCGGAAGTGAAAAAACCTGGATCGGTGCATCCCTAAAAGCTACATGTTGCTAAAATGCCAATTTGCACACACTGCACCTTTAAGATAAAGTACTACACGTTGAAAACCTTCGAACAAGAATTTTTTGACATCACTCCGTCTTGCTATCAAACTGTTTCGGTATGATATTTGTTAGCAAGAAATGTTGATTTGATTTTGAATCAACAATACACTTTTAGCAGCAGATATGAGGGAGGGAACTTTTTAAAAGCTATCAGATCTCATTTGTGCTATCTTGCTCACTCTTCCCTCATTACTTATACTGCAGAGTAGAGATGCACCGAAATGAAAATTTGTGGCCAAAGCCGAATAAAAGATAAATGCTGGGCCGAATACCGAATACCAAACCGAAAATCCAATGCGGCGGCAAAGTAGTTCACTATAATTTTTGATAGTACATAAATAGTTTAGAGTACATTTTTAGACATGTTTTTAAAAGAAAGTAATTGTTTATTAAATGTTATGACATTTTTTAGTATTCCAGTAGCCTTTGCTTTTCAAAAGAAGCCCAACAAAGTTTTTCATTCATATTAAGCCTTCAAACAAAACATGCATGAAAAAATTTTAATGTACACTGATGGATATATAGCATTAGACCAGTAATACCACCAATACTGCTTTAAGGCTGTCACTTTATATTCAATATTTGAATAACCAATCAAATATGGGAATAGATATTCGTAATCGAATTGTAAATAAATATTTGAATGTAAAATATTGAGTGTGGCGACACATCAGACCTGGAGCAGTGGACCATTCAGTCCAACAGTGGGCGCTGTGAGCGCAGCTTGACCGTCAGTCACATCCGGTGCTCTCTCGAGCCAAAGAGTTTCCGCTCCTGACCTACACCTGTCCCTGTGCTTTTTCCATTCTTTAAATGCCATGCTTTGCCTAAAAGTGACATTAACATTCAAGACAAAGTATAAAATATTTCCTGCATTTTGATGATGCTCTTACTCATAAAGTAAAATGTTTCCTGGTCTGATAAATCTCTGTTTCTTCTGCCACATTCAGATGAAAAGGTCTGAATTTAATGTCATAAAATAAATCACAGGATATTGCCCAATTTTAATCTGTTTTTTTATTTAGGTTTTGTTATCTTTAGTAAATAAAAGTAGAAAAGCATGTTTCATGTTGACAATTTTATAATTGAGGCATACATTCAGGCTTTTATTCTGTTAGGTTTGGTTTGGGACTGGGTGACATGGACAGCCAGGTAAGACTGAATAGGCAGGCACCGAGAGGATGAATGTTTTTCACCTGGAAGCCAAGAGAATAAACAAAAGGAAACTGTATCTTTAGGCCTGGACGTTGACTTTTTGGATCCTGCGTAAGATCCACTTTCCTTTTGCCACAGTGACTGCTTTTAGTTTGACATTTTTAGTTGTTGTGGAGTCAACAAAGAAAAGTTGCTGCTACAATTTCAGTTAAGTGATTGTTACAAGCTCATATCATCTGTGCAAACAGCTACCGTGTGATGCCATCATGTCAATATGGAACAAAAGCTCTCTTCTTTGCAACTTGTTCAGTCTAAATATTGAGCCAGTTCCAGTCAAGGATTAGCAGGGTCTACCTTTTAACAGGACTGGGTATTTCCATCAACCTTACCTTACGATACATATCCTGACACTGAAGCCACGACATATGTATCCCAAAACACATATGTTGCGAACACTGACTAAGCTTTTAATAGAATTCCCAAAAAGTTTAGTCTTTTATTACAAGAAGTGATTCTTCAACTTAAGAAACTTAAATTCAGGTCCTCGAAGATGGTAAACCTAAGTTCAGGATTGGAGCAGGTAGTTTGACTTCTACTCTGAACTGTGCCACTGTTAACATTACCCAAAGAATGTTGTCAACGGCTCTCAAATCATTGAGGCTGTATGGATTCTGTTGAATCTGTATCAATACACATATCCCCAAAGAGGGCTTGACAATATTTTACTGGATCAATATTTCGAGCACAGGCCTGCCTTCTAACTTATTTGTATGGTTACATACTTCTGTCATATTGAGTGAGATTTGCCCAGACTTGATGACGGTAAAATGCATGCTTTATCCTAATGTTTACAATGAAGATGTTTGTCCTCTGGCCTCCTGCTGGGATGGTAAACACTAGCATGTTTTGTTTAAACTGCAGCCATTGTTGTCAATACTCGAAGTCTCTTTCTCTGACCGTGACCTCTGGCTGCCTCTTTGAAACAGTAAACTAAGTTTCATGGTGCAGCACCAAACACTTTTATCCCACCCTCCATGTTTCTCCAGCATAAAATCAATTGTTTGGTTTCAGTCAGGGTTGCTTTGATTAATCACTGTGACAGACTCCATGAGATGAACCCATTCCTTCAGTATTGTTTGTTCCAAAGACGTGAATATCCTGCAGAAACAACCTTTCTATCCCATTGTCAGTCCCAGCCCACAGTTTAGAAAAACCAGGCCGTAAACTATACATAATTGTTTGAATCTCAATTATGTAGGCAGTTTGTAATCCGTGCCAGAAGGGGACTGCTTAATCACAGCAGAGGGGTGAGATATCACTGTCAACAGACATTTGTCTGCCACGTCGGTAATCTACAGCCTCGTTCCCAATCACCATCACATTATAGCCCACATGTACCAGTGGAGACAGAGAGGACTCAAATATTTTCTCATGCTACATGCATGTTTCCCTGACAAACATTTCCATATCAACCTAAGGGGAGATTTTGTCATGGTTTATTCATGCTTAACAACCTCATAGCTTTTAATAATTCATATCAATGCACAGACAGGTGCTGTTTTGATTAGCATACATATGTGTACAATCTTTGTCTCTTTCATCAAAATATTTAATTAAGTGTGTTACTCAAGAATAAAGTGGGCATATACATGACATAGACCGACCAAAGGCATCAAACACAGTTCGTTGATACGCTGCATTGCCCAGAGGTTATTATGCAGAAATACAAGAAAAGCATCCTGGTTTACAGTGTCGGGCTGACCCTGCCTCCGAGGGCTCACCAAGATAGGTGTGTTAATGGGCCCCTCACCTTTACAGCTGTAGACCCTTGTGTCGCACGGAGAGAAAATAAAGCAAATACTCCATAAATAATAAATGATTTGTAAAGCAACATAAGCTGCCCCATGCTGCTGGTGTCATTACTCTTCACCTGCTTGTTAGAAGATAGGGGAGTTTCTATGCTTGGATAATCACTGTTTACCTTCCTGGTAATGCGAGAGGCCAATCAGCCATACATGAGAACAGGATAAAGTGATACATGAGGCTGTCACACTGTACATGTGTTCAACTGCTCCACTGAAGCACTGGACCACAGAGTGACCACAGAGCATGTATGTGGGCTTTGATAGGCAAGGATCAACAACCAGTGATGCTAACGTTGTTAGAATTAGCTGTACTTAGTTAAGCTCAACATGTTTGAGTCGCTTGGCTCTTGCTGCAACACATTCATCTTAACCACATCTGAATCAATCAACCAACCTTGACCAAGCTTTTCTGGTTTGCAGAAATTCTGCCTCCAACATGCTTAACTGTTGCTTGCAACACTCATTGTTGTGCCCCTCTCCAGTCTTTCATCAGGCTAACAGCCATCTGCTACAGCCAGATTTTCAGAATTTAACAAACCATTCTCCTTTACCCTGGCTTGTACATTTCAGGTATAGTTTAGTTGCTTGGTCTTGTCTCTAAAAATATGGCTTTTGGCCGAGATTCTTCCATGAAGATTGTTTCTGGCAAGACTAGGCCTGTCATACAACAAATTTGGCAGATAATTGTCCAAAAAATTATTGCTGATAAACAATTTTATTGTCAATATTGTTTTGAAACATCATTTTTTCCTTAATGTCATTGTTATATATGTCATTAAAAAGTAAGTACACCAAATCAAAAGCAATAGACTTTAATTTCTTAAGAGTATTTAACTGTAATTGGAAGGTCAAGAGCTTTTTATCAAACTACATTAAACAAACAATAAAATAAATTTAACAAAAAAAGAGAAAAAAAAAACGAATGAAAATGAAATGGACTCTTTTGGGAAAAATTGCATGTACATCAAAAACAATGAAAAAAAAACTCCAATAAAAAAAATAATAACATGGAGTTTATACAGTTCCTGAATTGTTTGTGACATTACATTCTCCCGGTCAATTCGTACTGTCTGTTAAATATTCGTAACATTGCTGGCTTTTCCACTGTATTGAAGGGCTGCATTTCTTTTGCAATGTAGTGAACGACACTGTCTGTAAACGCGCACCATTTTGCCCCTCTTTATTTATATTTACTTTGCCGACCAAACACCTCAGTAAGCACTGACTGTCAGGACGAAGGCTTCGCTGCACCTCCCCTTCTTTGTTGCCACTACATTCAAACAAATACGAAATATCAGCTTGTCGGTGTTCATGGGCTCACACCTTGTTCATTCTGTTTAAAACCAAAATATTCCCACACTTTGGCTGTGGCATTCAGCTTAGGAACAGTACGTTTCGTGCCATAATTCATATTAGTGTTTGTTTCCTTGTTACTCCTCGGGACGCTCACTTCAGCTCTCTCTCTCTGTGTATGCATGAGCGGCCCCACCTCCCCCACAGAGATTGAATGAATGACAAATGCTCACTCACAATCTGCTAGATCCACTATAGGACCAATGCACCAAAGTGTTGAGGAAGTTGCACAGAGTGACCCATCTTCTCATCCAGCCTGTTTGATAGAAAGAGAGGAGGAAATCAAATATGCATACACGTGTCAACTTATCGAGGACGTTTTTTATTTATGATGTGGTCAATTGATTTATTGATTATCATGACAGGCCTAGGCAAGACATAACCGGTGTCCACTTGTTGTTGCCAGTTCTAACCTGTCAACGCTGAGCATCCTCTGATTTCAGGAAGGTATGCTGTGGCTTTACCTGCTGCACCAAGTTCCTTCAACTTTTTCCATTTCTTTTTTTTATCTTTTTTCAAAACAAGGGATTGTCATGACTCGAGAAAAAGTCAGCTTGCAAACTTCCTGTCAGCAATATGCTAGTGTTTCAGCAGGAAGTGCCAGACTTGGTCTCAAATGGATGCTGGATCGGAGAATGCCTAGATTCTTCTATCAGGCACAACACACATCCTCAGTTTCCCAGTCGCAACAAGCCATCCTCTGAGGATATACATAAAGATGGATCTGAAATAAATGGAAACTGTAAAGAGGATAACCTCTGAGAGCAGGATGGGTATCTGTGAAAGTGAAAATTGATACAATGTCGAGAGGGTTGTATTTACCGGAGGACGCCGGCATCATGTATTATTTGAGCGTTCCAATTTCAATCTCAAACGTACAGTACACATTTATTTGTTCCTCCCGCTCTGTGTCCTCGGTGGCGATGCTTCTTTCAGCGGATTGTTAAAATTCATCAAAAGTACAAGCGACAACTCTCTAACCACCGCATCCTATTTGATTTCACGTTCCACGCGAGGCCACATATAATCACGGCGAACTTATCTCGTCATCGCCTCAGCACGCGCGGCCTTCAAAGCCCAGTCAAAATGCATATATGCTTTTGATCCAATATCCCTGCCTGCTTTATCATGTTGCAGCGGGATTATTGGGATCACTGTCTGTCGGAAGCAATCTGAGGCCCCCCGATAGAAGCATGACCAGCCAAACTCTGTTTTTCTGCTTGGTTAATCTGACAGCACCTTCTGAGGAGATCCAATTAAATCTCTCCTTCAAAGAATATGTGACTGCCGGAGCGGAGATGAGATGAGAAGGATGGGCGGGGAGGAAGAGGGAGGGAGGACGGGGGTCTCTTCTGTTTTAATCATTCCAGATCAGTGTCACACTATTTAACCAGCCCCTGCATGCACACCAGAAGAATGTGTTTGGAAGAATGGCGAAGATTAAAAAGACCCTGTGTGTGTAAGGCTGAAAGAATAAACACATCATATATCTGTTGATTAAAGGTGATAAGGTGAAAAACAGCCAATCAGATTCATCAGTACCTTTAATTAAAGGGATAAGCACAACGTTATTCGGGACTTACTGTGTTTACACCGTAAATTGAGCCTGACAATGCTCTCAAAACATGTTGTCCACTTTAGAAGGTGTTATGCTAAAATCAACTTAAGTGGAGTTGAAACGTGCAGAAGTTGAACAAGTTGTAACAAGTGGTTGTTTTAGCTGCTGTTGCCTTTTTTTCATCTTGTCTTATCAACCACTTCAGTTATCCTCCTCTAATCCGCGCCATTAAAAAGCCATTTCTGCCAAATGAACTGTTGCTCGCTGGATATCTTCTCTTTCTTGGGTGGTTCTCTCTAAATTCCAGAGATGGTTCTGCTGTAAATCCAAATAGACTGTTACTGTCTAAACATACCTGGACCTGTCCATCTGGTGTTGGGGACAATATTGGGCATAAAATGACCTTCTGTTTTCAGCTTGCCGTGAAAACAGGAGCGAGCATGGAAATGTTCTCAAAGTGTCAGGGAAGCCACATTGCTGCCACGTTGGCAATAATAAATGTTGACAAGGATGACTTTGCAGAAAGAAGGCTCATGAGACTTTGATCACCTACACAGTAAGCAATAACATGACTGAAGGACTTTAAAGTAGATCTGAGAGGCAGGAGTCCGTCTAGCAAGAGCTGTTTGAAGTTGTATCCCTGCTACATCTTTAATAAAATCAAGAAGGGGCTGGGTTCTGTCAGTGTGTTTTTATTTTCAACATTTTTTGCATTCCTGGAATCCACATCATATTCAAGGTCACTTAAATGACTTCTTTTCCCCATTTTGATTCTCAGTCTGAACTTAAGCAGGTCGTCTCTACCAAGTTTAGTTACATAATGCATTGGGTTGCAGCCATGTCATTGGCTGCTGAGCCATATGGATTAAGTAGTTTCATTTGCGTAGGCTATGAAGTGACTGATAAGTGTATTTGCAACTAAATATAGCAAAGAGACATGATACTTAAAGCTGGGGTTGGCGATTTTGGAGAACTAGTTGTCTGTCTCTAGCCTGAAGGGGGCGGTAATGCTCCAAAATGATGGATGCCAACCACTGAAGAAGAAGAAGTCTCGCGAGAACTGCCACCTGCAGTAGCATGGACGGCAGTTCTCGCGAGATTAGAGCCAACAGTGGAACAAACTTAGAAAAACAGAGTTTATTTTAGATTTCTTGTACATCTGTCTTAAATGTTGTGGGACTGCTCACAGCGGACTTCCCTTATTTTCAAAGACAAAACTTGAAAGGTAAGCATTCTCCAGCGGAGTCTGTTCCCTACACGCTACATGCTACATGCTAAACGCACTGTCGGTGCACGCCGGGAAAATGCACGCGCAGCAGGCACGCAGAATGGCGACGGGATTTGATTGGTGTAAAAGAAGGTATCCCGGCAAGATTATTGGTTGGGGTTTTCCCTGTTTTACTCCTGCTGTAGATAGCGGATATTTTTCGCTCTGTTTTAAGAACACATAATGAGTTGATTACCATCGGGTCATAAAGACCATTTTAACCAGTATTTCAAAAAGTGTATCTAAATCAGATCGCCAACCCAGCTTTAAGGTAGGGATGCACAATATTATTTGTTAGATATTGGTATGAGACAATATCAGCCTAAAGTATTGGTACCTGCCAATATTACATTTTTGCAGTTAAAGATATATATCTATATATATATATATATATATATATATATATATATATATATATATATATATATATATATATATATATATATATATATATATATATATATATATATATATATATATATTAGAGTGGGAGAAAAATCGATACACCTAAGTATCGCGATTTTTTTGTCTGTCGATTTAAAATCGATATTTTTATTCAAAAATCGATACTTCAACACACACATGCACACACACACTATATAGGCGCTAAAGTCGCCAAATTGAGGCAAGCGACATTGCTGGATGAAACAGGCCATAGCTGTTAAAATAGTGCTGAATAGATTTACTACTTTTCACCAGCAGATAGTGGACAGATGACAGGTTTCTATTCAAAGTTTTGGCGTAGCTATATTTATTTTAAAACACACACACCGGACCGAGGGACGCGAGTGTGGCTGCAGAGGCTGTGGAGCGGAGCAGGGAGAGAGACACAGAGTGATAGAGACTGAGTAAGAGTACTCACGATGCTGAGAGTACTTTGTCAAGTACTGTCTGACTCTGAATCTGAGGAATATTTAATCTCTGAGGATGACGGTCAGTCGTCCAGTGAGAACCAAACTGGCAGCGTGTGTGCGCAGCGGGAGCGGCTCCGCGCGCCATTACAGTCCAGGAGCAGTACATACCGAGAGCTCTTCCTCTCCATGGCCGGCGACTGCCGAAGAGGGTAGGCCTACATGGTCTGGGATGCAGGGAAGCTCAAAACACCGCGAAAAGTGACGGTGTTAGCGGAGAATGAGAAAGACCGCGGAGCTCTGGTCAGACGAGGGAGAAGCCGGGGGTAAACAGTGCAGGCAGCAGAGGCGTTCATGCTCGGCCCGTAAATTACAGTGATGATGCTGGCTGGGAAAACTAACCACTTTGAAACTATAGCCTTTTGAAATCTTGATAGCAAAACTGAATATTTCTTGAAAAAACTCTGTTGCCTGAAGGGATAATAAGCCACTTTTTATATGCAATCCAGTCTTTTGAAGAGAGGGAGCATAACCAGCTGGTTAAAATATATTGCTGAATAAATCCTAAAAACAGACTCACATGTGATGTGTATTTTTCCTGATATAGTCTGCAGGCATCATCATTGTTCAACTTTTTCACTGGTTTTAAAAAAGCTAACTAAAGATTGCAAAAATTGGCAATATCGTAGAATCGCAATTTAAATCGGCACCTAAAAGATCGTAAAAAATCGAATCGAGAGAAAAGTGTATCTTCCCAGCCCTAATATATATATATATATATATATATATATATATATATATATATATATATATATATTTTTTTTTTTTTATTGCGTATCATGAAATTACAAGTCATGTACTGTACATTTATAAGTTCTGTCCCATTTTCCATTTCATGATCGTAAAGGGGCAGGAAGAATGAAAAAACGTATTAATACTTAATACCAGCCTCTTTCTTGACATAATAAAGCAAAAATACTTGATGGTCTATCCTTCAGATATGTAACAACCAATGCTTATTGAAAAAACAGAAAGTTAAAAATAATAATACATAAATTGAAATACAAAATATTGGCACATTACACTGATGTACAATATTGATACCCCCTCTCATCACTGCATGGGTAAAAAATCAAGGGTTTCAGTTTTGCAAGAGTTCAATGCTGTTTTTCATGTTTTTAATCTCTTCTTTATGAAAACATACTGCAACAGTGAAGCAAACAAGTCCATTTTGTTATTTACAGGGCTTGTGCTATTGACCAGAAACATTAGTATGAAAGAAATGACTTTATAAGTATCGGCATATCTCATGTTGGCAAAAATCCAATATCATGTATCCCTTGTTTCTATGTTTGGATATAGACACACACGTAATGTGAGCCTTGTAATAAGTTAGAAGCATTTCATCTAACAACACTCACCAACCATTGGTTTTTACTCAGTTACACGTGTGCATTGTTGTTGCAAAATATTGATATCAGACTCGTGAGAGGCAGTCAGAACAAACACCACCTAAGGAAACATTACAGCCAGGTCACAGAAGCAGTCAAAGGCCCTCCTTGATTTTGGAAAAGTCTCTCTCAGAACGTTGTGATCAGCAGAGCTGTTCTGTCCTTAAAAACAGGTCACACTTAGAAATAGTAAATTTTATACATGAAGTTTTAAAATTACATTCAGCATATCAGTATAATAACTTTTAAATGGTCATTGTCTTGTTCTAAATACACTAGTAATATATTCATTAAAACTAAATTGTTAATGCTTCCCCTTTTTAGTGATATTAAAAAATTTCCAATTACCCTTTGTGAAGTGTTTACTCAGGCTTTATTTTATTTGAAATGATATCTGAACTGTAAATTCTCTGCTCACTATTCTGTTTATTTACCCCCTCAGTGGGATTGGGTATCTACTGGTCCACTCATGCCAATTCTTTTTAACTAGACATGTCTGCTCGTATCACAAATGTACATGTCACCCATGACGTAGACACCTACCACTGTGTCTGATGCTTGTTTGTGATCTTTGCCTTAATCATTATGTCTGGATGATCACTGCAGCACTAAACTATTATTTTCAAAAAGTTGTCAATCTACAGCAAATTTTAACAGTTGAGGTCAGTCCATCTAAGATGTTTCCAGACTCAGAGAAGTCAGTAATGCTTTTGTTTGCTGGTGATACAGAGCTTTTGCTTTGCATGATGAACAAATACTGTGTTAGCTAGGGCTTGGTATATTCAGCAACCTCAAGGTATGATACAAATCCCAACACTGCATGATATGTTCACTGTTGGGTAAATTGCTTCAAAAATGTAATGGAGTATTTATTGCTTGTTACTGTCATTTCAAAGTAGTTAGTTTCATTATAATATTGCTGTATTTGCAATGTAATGCATTACACTATTATCACATTACTTTTAAGTTACTCTTGTCAAAATAACAAAATATGGATTTGACATTCTTAAAGTAGCTCATTATGCTGTCTGACTGAGTTCGACTTAAAGCTGAAAACAGTCGAATATAATAGACACATTGATGCTCATGACACAATACAAGAAACAAGCACAGCAAAAACATACATAAGGTAAATTGTGTTACAGATACTGTAACTTTGGGTCTAGCAGAGGACTTTTGATCTGATCTCACAGTGTTTTTGGTGAATTTAGATTTAAACAAACAAAAAAAAAGAAAAAAAAACAACTCTTTATTTCGAATTAAATTAAAATGCATTGTAACTTGCATTACTGGTGTTTGTACCAAGTAAAATATAACTTATTTTTTCCATGCCCTACATTACTACTTTACAGTAAAAATGAATGCATTGAGGTAATCACATTACTTTTGTAATACATTAACACTGGATATGTATGATGATACACTTATTTTTTTACCATTGACCACACTTTTAACAGAATTCCCTACAAGTGTTTATATTACAGGAATAAAAAGAACAAGGATATGTTTTTAATGATTCTACAACTTTAGAAACTTGAATTCAAGATGGAAGACCGAAGTTCAAGTTTGGAACATGTGCTTCAGTCATGTTGTTTGGCTGTAGAATTTGTATTGATCTATGTATACCTCTGAAATGCATCATGACATTTTGCCATCTCAATATTCTGTGCACAGGTCTAGTGTTAGCTAGTTTACTAAAATATCATCACAGAATGACTCTTGCTTTGGAGCAGTGCCTTCTGCGGGACATAAAAAATGGTCACAGGCATTCAGTGTTATTTTTCAGCCTTAGACAATAGATGCAGAAATTTCTCCAGACCTTATTAATTTTTATACATTTCAGTTTAAGCTCACAGTATTTCATAAATGTAAAACTTCATGCCATTGCAGGAGCAGCTTTTAACAAAACCATGATAATGCAGCCTGTTACCAATCAACCTTTTTACCTCCGTTGTAGCATACCACAACTCCCCCGGCCCTGTCCCAACTACTTTATGAACGTGCTGCAGACATTAAAATCAGGAGGTGTTTGTTTTAAAATAAATTTTCTTTTCATTCACATTTGATACAGCATTCGAACTTTTATTTGAATTAACTGGGTGTTTATTAGAACTATTCTTCAAAGTTCACTTAGAAGCCATTTATGCATGAAAGTGCCCACTTGATCGTGAAACTCACTAAGGATATTTGGCATTTTTCTCCCCAAACCACTCAGTAGCAGTGGATTCCTCAATTTTACGATGGGAACAGCAAAATAAATGGGTTTCAGTATTGAGTAATATCCTACTAGAAACATTCACAAACCAAGGTGGCTGACAAGGGCAGGCTCGCTGCAACAGCCTGAAAGGTTTTCATTAGTAGAAATGGGCTGCAAATTCAAAGACACATAAAAGTGTCCAAGAGAAATACAACAACAGACGAGACCACAAATAATAAAATTGTTCTGCAGACTGCCAAAACAAATGCATGGACTTTGAACGTGCTACAATCCAGAGACACCAAGCAAGCAAACGTAAACGAGAGATACTGTAAATCCAGGGCTAAAGGCCTGGAGGTGCTGGAACTGGGGCTGTCTTTTAGTGAAACTAAGTTTGTTAGTGTCAAAATTAAAGAAAGCTAAATCCCCAAGTTTTTTTTCTTCTTAAAAATATTTTTTATTAGGGAAGAGAACAGGAGAACACAGAATACATCACATAACAGTGAACGTTCACTTTGTTTCCTTTTTCTTTTAAAGAAGAAAACAAATAACTAACACAGTCTCTCTACAAGATAAGCCAGTAATAAAGTTGGTAATAAATCAAGGAATCCATTAATCATTAAATATTGACAAGCCATTGACCAAAACAAACTAATAAAGGACAAGAAGTGAAGAAAAAAATATTTAGCATTAGAACTGATGAATTAAAGAACACTGAAAATCATAAAGAGTAATGACAATAAGTTGGAAAACCTGAAATCTTTATAACTGGACCAATCTCCTTTTCCTTGTTTATTAGCACAGGGGGAAATTTTAATTATTTGAAACCACTTCCAGAAGCAAATACAAAATAAATACACAGCCGATCTTCAATAAGAATCATCAACAAATCCACCTGCAGAGAACCAACAAACCAACTTTTGTTCAAACTTAATGTATGAAATGTATATGAGACTTCACTGTGTGTTAATATGGGACAGCAGTGATGAACTGAAATCATGTAAAACGATAGTAAGGTGCAAATACATTTTTAAAACTGAAATATTCAATCAATTAATCAATCAACTTTATTTATATAGCACTTAAAATACAGAGTTGGAGCCAAAGTGCTGTGCAGCAGGAAAACCCGACAAGAGCCAAGAACATATGGAGCACATCAAATGATAAGATAAAAAGATTTTGGAAAAAATGAAGACAAGTGAACAATTCAGCATGAAATATCAAACAGATACAGAATGGGAAAACAAAGGGAAAATCAGTAACATCATAGGTACTGTGTATCAAGTTTTGTGTCATTTTTGCTTAGAATTGTGTGGTTTATGCTGTTTATCTGATTTTGTTGTTGATAGCGAAACTAGAAAAACACTCAGAGAGCGCAGACCTGCTCCAGCACCACAGTCTTCACCCATATTGTGATTTTCACCATGAATATTAGTCCTACCTTTATTTCATATAAATTCTTAGATTCCTTGACTCTGAAAACATACAAACATACACACATGCCAAAAATGGTCCTATCTTGCAATGTCAGAGAATCCTTTAAAAAAAAATCCTGAATCCAGATGATGTTTTTGATCACTCCCAAAATCATTTGTTCCTTGTTCCAATCCAGACACTTCCTGAAAATTTCATCGAAATCCGTCCATAACTTTTTGAATTATGTTGCTAACAGAGAAACAAAAATACACACAAACAAACAAGCAAACAGATGCTGGCAATAACATGACCTCCTTGGCGGAGGTAATTACTGGCTATGATCTGAACAATGAATCAGGGTGAATTTAAGCAGTGCATTTTGAGAAGCTATAAGGGGGGAGACTAGATACGTTTTAATTTTTTTTTACTTCTTCCTACACCTTTTTGAACCTTTCTGGTTTTGAACGGGTTAATGGTAGTGAAAAAAATGCTGTAATAACTTATTAGATTTCTTTATTTTATTTAACCTTTTTTGTATGTATAAATGTAAACATATATATGTTCTCCTGAAATAGATTAACAAGTGTTAGCAAGTTACTATCACACAGATATATACATATATGTATATATGTAGATAGGGATGGATGGATGGATGGATGGATGGATGGAAAGATAGATGGAAAGATAGATAGATAGATAGATAGATAGATAGATAGATAGATAGTAGGGATGTAACAGTACATGTATCCGTACCGAACCACTCGAAAAGGACGTTTGGTTCGCTACAGTGCTGTACTCTAACTAGTACAGTAAGTCTACGTTAGCCGCTGCACATGGCTCTTTAATATTCACGGGGCTACTCATCTAAAACACTGTAGTGCAAATTCAACTGCTGTCTGCATTCAAGCAGCCTCTCCCAGACAGTTCAGATCTGGTCAAAGCGATAACAGCATCCATCTGCGTTTTTATAGCACAGGATCTAAGACCAAATTCAGTTGTGGAAAATGCTGGTTTTAAACACATGCTAAAGGTGATTGAGCCCTGGTATAAAGTACCCAGTCGTTCACATTTAAGCCAGGAATTTAAAAAGAAACTCATTATTTTTAATTGCATACATTTGTTGTTTATTTATTTTATTTAACTTATAAGTATTACCAAGCAGCACATTGAATTTATTTTGGTTTTAAGTTTGTATAATGACAAATTTTTTGGTTAATAAATGTGCTAAACAAGCAAATGGTTTTGTTCCCATACTGTACCGATAATGTACTGGACCGTAACGCTAAAACTGAAGTACGTACGGAACCGTCATTTTTGTGTGCTGTTACACCCCGAATAGATGGATGGATGGATGGATGGATGTGTATAGATGCTGTGAAATCTCGCTCGATTGAATGTCAACTTTGCCATTCCATCCATAGAAGTGCCCAGTCTACCCTTTAAAGCAGAAGTCTCCATCCTCCTGGGACGGACAACTTTCTGGCCATGGATCACTTTGGCCTTGTGCTGTACAGTTATCCAACACATGACATGTTTCGGTTGAAGTCTTACTCTGTTGCTGATGTTGGATGGATGGCAACCCCAAAATCTGTTGCTCTTATGGGAGCATTTACTATTTTGAATAAATCTAAGTTAAGTTGAGAGTTGCCATTCTTGTATAATTTTCATTGTCTCTAATTACGTGGTTGTTGCTGAAATTTGAAGGGAGATGATTCGGATAATAAGGTGGTGTGAAATGTACATCATCAACACAAATATTTATTGCATATTTCTCTAAAACAAGTAAGACTGAGTTAAATGATTGTGTCAATAAAAACGTTTTCACTTGTTACTCTTCTCTCTGCAGTCCTTCAGCAATCTCATACTCACTCATGCGTGCCGGAAGTGGCCTGTGCCAGCATGAGCGGTGGGTAATCACAACACATGCGACAGGTATTTTTCTGCTAATTAATTTAGGGATGAGCAGGCGCCCGTGCGTGATTTCCACTTTATTAAGCAGTGCTGGCAGTTTTAAGAGTGTCCTACTTTTCTAAGCACATCAGGATGGGCTGGGACGTGCAGATGAAGGACACATGCCTGGATAGACGGATAATTGCTCGTGCTGGAGTTATAGAAAGGACCTTGTGTCAAGTTGAACTTGTCAAAGCTGAGATTCCTCCACAAAGTATCAATCCTCTAAAGCTCAGAGGTGCTGACTCCTTCATAACAGCGTTTAGTCCCTCTCTGTCCTCTCCCTCATCCACACATTTGTGAGGAAAAAGCCTCTTAGAGCTCAAAACCGCTTTAATAGAAACCCCACGATTTTTTTCTCCTCAAGTCTACACGAACACCCGGCCACAGCTAAAGAGATCCACAACACAAATGTAATGGTTTCCCATCACAGCGTGACAGCTGCTGCGAGCGCCGCACTGTGACATCCTGCAGAGTGGATAGTCCACAGTGGGAATGATCCCCGACAAATCTCCAAATATACTTTAATTTCTGGAGGAAAGGGTGTGCAATTGTCTCAGCAGTCTGCAGAATCCTTTAAAAACTATCAGAATGTTATTTTCTTCATTTTTATTTTTGTTGATAATTAGTAACAAGGAAAGGTACTTAAATCTGAGGTTCCTTTAACACTTACATTTATTTTAACAACTTGCATCTCATTTCAGTGGCTGTGAATATGAGGTTGAACCATTTATTTATAGTTTCAGGCTTTCCACCAACAAACAAAGTATAAACTTATGACTACTTTCCCAAACTGGCCCTCCCTTTAGAACTGCATAGATTCAACTTGATGCTGGAAACATTCCCCAGCGATTTTGATCCATGTTTACATGACAGCATCACACAGTTGCGACAGATTTGTTAGCTGCACATCAGTGAAATAACCTTCCATTGTTCACTGCTCTATTGGATTAAGATGTGGTGGCTGTGAAGGCCACTGGAGGACAAGATCATCATTGTTACTGCCAGAAATCTCCACAGGATGAGTACACAGTGTTTTGCTGCCATTCTCATTCAGGTCTCCCTTGCAAAAGAGATCTGTTGATCTCAAAAAACAAACCTGGTTAAAATAAATAAAACTAGGAAAAGCACAGAGAGTGCAGACCTCTGCCAAGCAGCTCAGTTCCACCCGTAAATTGTGATTTCCACCCAACGTCATAGTCCTATATTTATTTTATATGCACATTGTGGAATAGATAATATCCATATGCAAGAAGTGTGGTTATTGTTCATATAAATATCATCTTGTGGAGTGATCTAGTTGGTCATGGATCTTGTTGGCTGAACCAGTGTGCTGCTGCTTTTACAGATGTTGGTGTTGTCCGTTGATATCACCAGTCTGTCAGTTGGAGCAAAACCACGGCGCCTCAATTCGCAGCACGTTCTCTCTATGTGGAATTTTGGGGGTTGGCACAGCGAGAATAGCTGCCACCCATGTTTCCATAACGTTAATTGGCTCACAGTAATGTTTCTGGTAGCTCTGAGTTGAACAGGACTGGAGAGAGTCTGCTGCCTTAATACATCTTATAAACTAAGGCTCCAGGATCAGTCAGGCTTCCTCCTCCTCTCCTCTGTGTCTGTGAGCAGAACTGTGCATGCACAGCTTTCAAAGCTGATTGACTGATCACTGCTGACTCTGTGTGTGACCACAGCGTGTAACCAACTGGATGGAGCTGTGGGTGGGACAAAATTTTGCCCAGTGTTAAATAATGGGATTTAATTGAAAACTTTAATGTTTCTTTGTGTTGTCAATCTGGAGATTATTAGCACCAAAATATATGGCTTTTGTCTTGGACTGAACCACACCTCTGGTAAAATTTTCATGTAAATCCATCCAGTAGTTTTTGCGTAATCTGGCTAACAGACAAAAAGACAGACAGACAAATGGAAACCCGGGGAAACATAACCTCCTTGGCGAAGGTAATAATGGAAAAGCAATGATTCTGTGGTAGACTTTGGGATTTGAACAACGTTCAGTTTGTCTGACAAGTGTGCCAAAAAGCCAATCTCCACACCATCACCACTACATCACCTTCGATACAAGGCAGGATGGATCCATGCTTTCATTTTGTTTGTGCCAAATTCTGACGACACTGTCTGAATACAGCAGCAGAAATAGAGACTCATCAGACCAGGAAACATTTTCCAATCTTTGGCTGCCAATCTTGGTGTCTGTGTGAATTGCTGCCTCAGTTTTTGTTATTTGGTTATTCAAGTGTAGTCGTCTGCCGCGGTCGCCCATCTGCTTCAACATTTGACATGATGTGTATACTTCAGTTGTGTATAGTGAGTTTTGTAATTGTCTTTTTTTATCATCTTAAATGGTTTGACCATCCTTCTCTGACCCTTAGCATCATGTTTACCATTGAACTGCCTTGCATTGGATATTCTCTCAAGTTTAGACCATTCTAAAGACGAATGTGGATGAATCGTGAGTGGATCAGCAGTTTCTAAAACAACAACAGATACAACTCAATTGGTGGCATCCTTGATATTCTACTTAACTAATCGTTGCTAGTTTTTTAATCAATTATTGAAAGCAGCTGGATATCTTTGAATTTCTTCTTTTATTGGCAGTAGGCCTGTCATGATAACAAATTTTGCTGGGCAATAATTGTCCGGAAAATTATTGCCGATAAACAGTATTATTGTCAATATTCTTTTGAAACATCATTTTTTTCACTAATGTAATTATAATATGTCATTATAAAGTGAGGACACCATATCATAAGCAATAAACTTTAATTTCTTAAGAGTATTTAACAGTAATTGGAAGGTCAAAAGCTTTTTATTAAAATAAATAAAAGAAACTACAATAAATTTAACAAAAAAAGGGAAAATTACATGTAATTAAAAATCATTATGCAAATCAAAAAAATAGAAATAGACCCTGTGTCCTTAAAGAAAAAAACTCCAATATACAATAAAACAAAACAATAAAAAACAAAAAATAAAATGGAGTTTATACAGTTCCTGAATTGTTTGTGACATGTACGTTCTCATTGGCTCACACCTTGTTCATTCTGTTTAAAATTCTAAATATCCCCACACTGGGACTGTGGCATTCAGGTCAGGAACTGTAGCTTTCGTGCCATCATTCATATATTAGTGTTTGTTTCCTTGTTACTCCTTGGGATGCTCACTTTTGCTCTCTGGGTGTGTTTACGCACGAGCAGCTCTGCCTCCCCCACAAAAATTGAATGAATGACAGATGCTCACTTCGCTATAAATCCGCTAAATCCACTAAAAACTTACCAAGGTGTTGGGACAGTTGCACAGAGTGACTCCTCTTCTCATCCAGCCTGTTTGGTAGAAAGAGAGGAAGAAGACAAACATGCATGCACGTGTCCGCTGATCGAGGCTGGTGAACTTACCGAGGACCTTTTTAATTATCGTGCGGTTAATTGATTTGTTGATTATCATGACAGGCCTAATTGTCAGTCTAAAAAAAAACACTAGTATTGTTTGAATCTTCCTTTTCTTGATTTTTTTACCTGTGAAAAACAAAACTAAAAATGCAGTCTAGCAGCATAATCTGCTTAAATTAGTCATATGTTACCTTTGCATTGGTTTATAGATGATTTTTCAGGTCTGTAGACTGAAATCTAGGGCTAAAACATCCGTCTGATGTAGTCAGGCACTTGAGCTGCAAAATTTACTCAAAATCTCAAAACTTTAAATTGTGTTCTCAACCACTGTGTTGATTTATCACTCTGATTTCCCACAGTTTACTGCCAAGCAAGATCAAGATTAATAAGAAGCAAAACATAAAGATGAGGGATTGTAAATACAGTTGATTTATCAGACCAGCTGCCCCATGAGGTGCTGGATTATGTTTACAACTAGACATTAAAATGTAGAAATATCCCTTTTACGTCTGTTAGAATGTCCCTGGTATAATTATACACCGTTGTAAAATGAAAACAGATTTATAACATTTTGTAGATAAACATTGATGACTTTTGGGCTGACTTCCAATACAATCAGTGTACCCTGAAGCCTAATCCACTGATTGTTAATCACTCAAAGTGGGTGTCACTCCTTTATGTGACAGAAGAAAGCGTTAATTTATATCAAAGGTTCATTGTGTCAACCCGCATTTTATTGAAAACATGAAAGCGTGAGCCGGGGGACCTTTCGATCCCCACATGAATGCACATCTCTAGCTGTCACTTTTATGAATTGTCACTTCACCGCTCGACGCGTTACGCAAATGAGCCTCAGATCTCATTGACCACATGCGTCACAGGTACATTATATCACCGGCTAATGATCTGCCAAGGGGAAATGAACCACAGAACACACATGAAGCTCAGCTCAGGCAGATGTAAAGCCTAACCAAAAAACATCAACAGCCTGGAGATGTTGCCTAACATTTGGCTGGGAGATGTTCAAGCTAAACAGCAGCGACTTAGACATACTGTAAAGCAGCAATGCTCCTCTGTTTGCCTTAGAAACTTCCACCAGGAGATATTCTTTATCTGTAAACATATACAAACACAGTTTTGTTGCTGCATGAAAAGAAATCTTTGTTCCAAGACAACACACTGATGCATTTTTTTCTCCTTCTTCCTACGTGTTCCTGCGATGCTCTCCCTCCTCGCCTGCGAAAATGACGGCACATTTGCATGACGAAAAAAGAAACACGGGTCTCTTTGATATGCCTCTCCTCGCCGTGCATCTCCCCCCCCTCCTTTAGTTTCTTCTCACAGGCCCCGGCTCACCAGGGACAGATAATTGTCGGGAATCTTGCTCCTTCTTCCTTCTCGCTCCTCTGCTTGCCAGTAATGATGGCGAGGCTTTTGAGGTGCAACAGGGCCAGCAGACCAATTACAGATTCTGAGTTTAGCCAGCTTCAGAGAGAAGAGGGGGGACCACACTGCTGCACTTTGTTAGGTAATAACAGAAATTAGCCATTAGCCGAGGGTTTATTTTGGTCACAGCCGCACTCCGGATAAACATTGGGACAAATTTTGTGGAAAATCTAGTAGGAATTCTTTATTGAAATGGGTTCTTTTCAACCAAAAGGACAGGAAATTATTTTGTGTCAGTGCCTTTTCTTTAAAGAGCTGACTCAGTGTTTACATTTTCACAGCAGGCAATAGTAAATGACTTCAGTAGACTTGATCTTGTATGGTGCTTTACTCATCAAAGTGCCTTGAAAAACTAGAATTCAAACAAAAAGCTGCAAGGCCACAGTCGGCCCTTTAAGAAGTGGTGCTCCAACAATAGGGAAGACATGAAAACATACTGAAGGTTATGTCTTAAGCCAAGCCTCTAAACCCAATAGTTTTTCAGAGGGGTAGGGCTGAACGATTTATCTTTTGGATCGAAATCACAATTTCAGACAACGCAATTATGTGATTGCCAAAGCCGCAGTTTTTTGCAGGGCTCCTGACTGACCCAGGATCTGTTGTATCTATTTTATACATAGTGTTTTTCAAATTTGCGAGCAATTTGCATTTATGGAAGTACTTGTAAGCAGGTCAACAACACAAGCCTCTGTTTAGGAGTAGATGTTGGAGTATCCCTTAAATAATGAAAACAGACTATTTGTCATCAATATTAGATGATGAATGATGTGTTATGTGCTTTTGATAATTGATTCCCTTACTGTTGTTTTTACAGTAAACATTGCGTGAATATTGCACTGAAGCTTCTTTTGAAGAAAATAATTTAATTGGAATATCTGCCAAAGGTCTACAGTACCATGCTATAAAAGTAAAGGCATTTGAAACGTTTAATTAAAGTACCTTGGAGTCTTTTTGATAAATCCATTTATTTTTCTGGAACCAAATCAGTTTTCCAGCTTTATTTATTTTCTTGATTTTTTTTTTTTTTTTTGTTGTTTTTTTATTTTTCTTGCCACAAACTACATCACTGTTCAAGCAAAGGCTATTTAGACTGCAAAATTACATGAGAAAACTGTTGAAAAGGCACCACTTGCTTTTTAGTTTAGCAAAGATGCTACTAGGGCTGGGTGATATGGCCTTGAAATAAAATCCCTGATTTTTTTCCACAACACTCGATTTACGATTTTAATCGATTTCCCCCTCCCTAAAAGAAACAAAACTCCCAGTGACATAAAAAAAATAAAGTTTTGCCGTTATGTTGTCTAAATGTTTCCCTCTTAAAGTCAAAGTCTGGGTCATAAAAGGTTGATTATGTAGTATAAACAAAGGCAGGTTTGTCTACATAAACACTAAAAGGTTGAGGTATTTTTACGGTATTTGCATGAAACTCTTTGATCAATATTTAATCTACTTAAATAACAAATACAAGCCTATAAAAGTGCTTGTGCAAACCCTACAAGACCAACCATCATGAAAATTGTATTTTTTTTTTCAAAAATTGCAGCTACCTACAATTGGACTAAGGCAAGAAAGAAACGTTTTTAATTTTTCAAATCTTCTGCAGAAAATAATTCAAATTAACTGATTTAATTGATTTTTTTGCCCAGCTACTACCTACTCCATTTTGCCTAAACAAAATACAGATGAAGAAAGGAAAATAACATTAATCAAGTTTCATTGCTTGACCGATGGTTGTAAAAGTAAAGCCAATTGCAACAAGGTGAGATGAGATTAGCTTAAACAAGCTAAAGAGGTAAGCGGCGCTTAGCCTGCTAGCCACTTTCTTTAACTTCTCTTTGGAGAGCAATGAAGAACTATTTGTTTAAAAGAAATTGTCAAGGTGAGTGCCATAAGTTTGAAGCTAAGTTTAAATAAAATCTGAAGTGCTTCACCAGTCAAAAACATGAACCAGTGCAGGGCCCAACCCCAAAGTTACTTGACCTTTGGTAAGTCAAACGTTACGTAACGTATAGAGACCCGTTTTCCTACCATTGAAATTTGTTGTTTTAAAAAAGGGAAGAGTTCCTGCTGTTGAAAGGAGCCTACAGACTCTGAAACAAGTATTTTAGAGGAAATGAGGGGAGTCTGATTGTTCGGCAGAGTTTGAGGCCTTGCTCTGTTTTAAGCTACATAATCCTCTGAATCGAGTCAAACACGCACCCTGGTCTGCCCTCTCAAAAGAAGATAATCAATTACTAACGTAAAACTACAATCAGGGTTTCTCCAAAATCTTCCGAACAAATGGGTCAACATGTTGTGTTGCATGAATAATGGCTCACCCAGTCGACTTGAGCTCACTTTCCCTTCGACTCCCTCCTTCTGTTCAGTCGCTCGCGCTCTCCTTCCCTCCACCATGCACTTGGGACTGAATGCCTCAGCTGCAAATTTCCATCCGACTTGTGAAATGACTGCCAAAAACAAAGACTGCAGCTGTGTTTTTTAAAACCAAGGGAAGCCTTTTGTTTTGGAGACGACTTGTGGTAGCATCGCCTCCCCCCCTACTCCCCGCTACGTCAACTCATCCATGCAGGCAGCCGAGATTCTTTAGCTGAAAGATCCATCTCCTCATGAGACTTGAATTCTGAATATTCCACTCCGTCGCCTGCAAGTTTTATTATTCCTGTGGCTGAAAACAGAGAATGTATTGATTATCCCACAAGGCAGCAGCAGCAGGAACAAAAGACAAGTGGCAGGGGGTTGACAAAAAACAGGTCAAGTTCTCTTCAGACATCAGAGCTGAGGAAAGACTGATTGTGCTTGAACTCCTTCTACAATGCAAAAGAGTCGAGGGCCCAGGTGTGTGACTAGTGAATTAATGCACCAACAGCCCTTGAAGATAAAGCTCTACCTGTCGGCAATAATCGCAGGAAGTCCGGGGTTTTACCTCAGGAATCTGAACAAGTCTGATCAAATTCTTTGTGATCCTGTGCCAACTACGGTGACGTCTTTGGCTTGGAGACTTCTGTTCTGAATCCCTAACTTTGACTTAGAGAGTAGCATTTTCAAACAATCAGTGGCCTTATTTTGAAAAAATGACGGGCAGCAAAGTGCTTTAAAGCTTGCTCATTAGAGCTATGGCACATGCCAGCTTTAGGGAGTTGCCATAAATGCCTCTAATAGATTCAAAGCAGCAAATGGTTATCGTTAGAAAAAGAGTGTAGGGAATACATCGGAATTCTTGACCTTGAAGAGTTTATTGCAAACTTTAAGCACATCTCTGCTTTTTAAAGAAAGGAGAAACCAAAGGTAAATAGAAAAGACGCAAAAGGTGCCAACAACCTGGTTTTGAATAATAGTCTAATGGTAATTTTAAACAAACCTGAGTGGAATACCCACTGGGATCATGTGCCATTTAAAATGGAGCAAACATCCCTTAACACAAGGGTAGGTGTTTAACAGATTTGATCACAGTATGAAGATCAGGGTGGTAATTATGTGTGTGCCGTATCAATGCCTTGGACAAGTAATGCAAGACTGGGCCACTGATTGTGTGGCGCATAACAATGAATAACTCTATCAAACATCAGCTAGTAATGAGTTTGTTTATTAATTACACTTTGCCAGGACCAAGTTGGACCACCTTTGGTTCAGAGCTGCCTTATTTATAAATGGTATGGATTTAACAAGCTGCTGGAGATACTTCTCAGAGATTTGGATCCTTGGTGATTTAGTAGTTTCATAGATCTGTTGTCTAGTCTACAGATCTAGTCTACACATCTAAGGTGGACTAAGATCTGGAAACTCTTTGACATGTTCAGGAAACCACTTTGAGATGATTTCAGCTTTGCGACATGATGTTTTATCCTGCTGGAGCAGAGAATGGTCACACCAGGTGACATTTTCCAATCTTTTTTTGCACTATCTGTGGTTGTAGCCCGTCTGCCTCAAGATTCAACATGTTGAGCATGAAGAAATGGGCCTTGGTTGAAACAAGTGGTTGTTTGAATTACTTTTACCTTTCTATCATCTTGCACACAAAGTTCCCACACATCCTGGAAAACCTGGTAAATGATTGATCAGTCATGGAAAATGACTTGGAAAAGCTTGAATTATCCTGGAAGATGATTTATCTCCCTTTTACTTTGTCAGTGAACAAAACTTAAACATAACAAATGAAGTAAAAATGAACTTGGTAGCGCACACTTACCCATAAATCATGAGGAGATATAAAAATGCAAGCGAAGGATTAAAATAAAAAAAACCTCAAAACAATGGTGACAAAAACTGGCAAAGATCCAAAGGAAATACGTAAAACCGCTGCATTTTGTTCAGCTAAATTGACACAAAGCTTAATAGTAGAAGATGTAAGAGCAACCCACAACCTTTTTCGTCATTGTTGATACGCACGATCAACATCTTTGTAGATCTACAAGCATCATCTTTTAATCCATGTCGGCAGGCTAAAAATGTAGGTGTTTTATTTGACTCAGCTCAGTTTAGAGCCACATATCTGGGACATCACCAATTTAAAGAACATTGCCCGAGGACAACCGTTTCTCTCTCAAGCCAATGCAGAGAGATTAATCCCTGCTTTTATCACCTGTAGAATAGATTATTGTAACGCTCTTCTTTTTGGTCTTGCGCAAAGTAAAATCTACCACCTTCAGATCCTGCAGAGCTCAGCAGCATGAATGCTGACGTGGACCAGAAAGAGCCCATAATACACCGATTTTAAGGTCTCTGCACTGGCTACCCATTTCCTTTAGGATAGATTTTAATATTCTTTTACTGGTTTTTTAAGCTCTTAATGGTCTTAGGCCTTCGTATTTATCTGATTTGCTTTTACCGTATGAGCCCATTACAGCCCTCAGGTCTTCAGGACTGTTAACAGTTCCCAAAGTTAAAACAAAAACTTACGGTGAGGCATCTTTTTACTACTATGGCCCCCATAGTATAAAAAATATGCCCTATAATTTATTACTGCATTGTATATTTTTCTGTGTCCTGCCCAGGGACCACAGATGTAAATTAGCTTGTAGCTAACTCTGGCTTGACAGTCCTTGTCTTGCATGGCCCCTGTTAAATAAACAAATAAATAATTAAAAAAAAAAATACCTCAAAACCTATACCTTTTTAGTTGAGGTTTTAGCTGAATTACATCTTGGTGTTTTTATTTATTCTAATTACAGCCCACTTTTATTATTATTTTATCTTGTTTTATTTTAGTTTTTATCTTTTCTATTTTTCCTTATTTTATTTTCTATTTTTTATTTCATTTCAATTTGTTATTTATTTGTATTATTTTTTTAAATTATTTTTCTTATTTTAATTTAATATCTATAACTACATCTTCACCTAACCTCCAATGTTTTCTCATTTTTAAACCTTTGAGATGGCGTTTCCTCAGTACGTACTGGGTACAGCTGTGTGCTTTATTATTTTGCTTTTTATCAACACTGTGTATGGATTGCGGTGTGGTGGGTTCAAGGACTGGGTGGAGAAGGTTTGGGTCATAAATCCTTCATTTAATTCATCTGTCTGTTTGTAAAGCACTTTGTACAACATTTTTTTGTGTGAAAAGTGCTATATAAATAAAGTTTGATTGATTGATTTTAATGAGTACAGCCATTAGCCAAGTATAAAATCACTCTACTCTTACTTTTTTAGCTTAAGCATGGGTCCGAATGTAAGTTGACTCATGTTTGCATCCAGCCTCCAGTGGTCATTTTGGAAACTGCAGCTTTCGCCACTTTGGCATTTACTTTATTTCCTGCCTCACATGCCCTCTCCTGGTCCTGTAATTATAACCAAACCCCTGGGACTTCACTGAGGAGGTGTTTTTACTTTCCGAGGCTCCTAAAACTCTGCCGCCGAGCTCCTCCTTTGGGACAGTGATAAAACAAACACCCCTGCAAGCAATAAACACAGACAAATGAGGGTAGCCAAAACAGTTCACAGGGGGAATTTGTACTTTCAAGAACTTCAAATGCTTCTCGGAGAGTCATCAGTCTACAGGAGATAGCACAAAGAGAGGCAAAAAGTGGGAACAGGAGTGATTATTACTGATTACACGGTGGAAAGTTCCTCTCAACTTAGAGAGTATATTCAAAATAGCAACTCGACATTTTAATAGCAGCATTTTAAGCAACCTGTATTCAACAAGTTCATTACAGAAAGGTCTAATTTAATTCTTTGAGTGGAATTTGTTCCTCAGGGTGAGAAGTTGAACTGTTTGAAACCCCAGATCTACTTTATTTGGATTTGTTCAAGTGCTTTCAAGGTAAATTAGGAGCTAAAGAGTATCTTCAGGGACTTTTGCATCTCCAATCCAAAAGGAATTCTTGAATAATTGAACATTAAAATGACTTTGATTAGAGCAGCAGCCTCTGAGATGGCAACAAGAGGCAGAAGTTTTCAAAGAAAGTTGCAGTTCTTATCGGTGGCAGAATCAATCACACTTAAATCAATGCCACCTGATATGAGTGCTCCCTAACTCCTAATCGCCATATTGCAGAGCGCGCGGCCTTGCTGCGGGGAAAGTGGCGGAGGGGACGGCGGGGCTGGGAGCAGGGGCGGAAAAGGGAGCGTGAGATCTTCAAAGAATCTGCTTTACAAGTCTGATGTATTCTCACACGCTGTGTTAAAATCCTTTGTGTCTCATTAGGGCTGCGATTTTGGGACGGTTCCCTTTGTGCGCCGGACAAATTCTGTTTGAAATGCAGCGGGAGAAGGGAAGGAGATCTCGGCGCTGCCGGCAAACCCATGGGCTCAAGCTTTGTTAGTGGGAAGAAGAGGGTCACTTGTCTCAGCCAGTAAACGGCTGATTTTATCACCCTCTGCAGGAGTTGGTATTTACTGTTGTTCTGGTCTTTAAGAAGCCAAGCCAAGCCAGGAATATGGCATCAGCCGGTCATCTGAAGCAACTAATTACATTTAATTGATGCAATAAAAGGGAAAACAGTGACGATGATGACACTTTCCTGCAGAGCAAGTGTGAGTTTTGGCTACTATTTCAACATCCAGACCTCAGTGCTCACAGCATCCTGACACAAGAGAAAGAGATTTGTGCAAACCCAACCTTGTCCATACTCAACCCGGAAGGGGCTGCAGCTGAGAACATGGACGTCTGCCTTTTAGCTGGAGGTTGTGTAATGTTTGTTGCATTGGCACTGAGCAGAAAAGCTGATTTGTTAGACAGTTTGATCAGTTCTAGGACACTCAAATATTTTAACTAGTCCTTTTAAACATAAGAACAGGCACAACTCCCTCCTTTGTGACACTTGTCAGGTTAAATTCTTACCAATGCATGAATTTGCAAAAGGAAAGCAGACACAACATGTATATTTGGCATGTTTTCAGCATCACACACCTGCATCAGCCAAGCCATCTTGTGTAAAACTTAGCATTTTGTCCAATACGCTAAATCCACTTACTGCCATGCTGATAATAACGTGCCCAAAGCAGGGATTTAATATTTGGGTTGGCATTTATTTATGTGAGCAATGAGATCAAACAAGCTGTTGAGCCAGAAAGGATTAATCTGCTCCAAATCTGGTTTACAGTCTTGTCATAAGTCGCCAATCATGACAGTATATCCCTTTATTACACTGCTTTAAAACGAAACCTTTGAGTTAACAGGAGAGGGGCGATGGGAATGAAAGGCAGCCTGCGGTTTACATGGCAGTGAATGAGGCTTCCCCGATCAATTAAGATTGATGCAGCCTCCTGGTTAGATGTTTACAATCCAGGGGCCCTACCTTCACATTTACAACAACAGCAGAAACTGATGGAGTGATAAAAGCGTCAATGTAGAAAGAAATGCAATAATAAAAGCAGGGAAAACAATCAAAACGGTGATCACAGCAGTAACAATAAAACTTGGCAATTACGACAATGATAAACCAGATATAGCAGTACACAACCACAAGATAAAACAACCACCACGGCACTGACGACAACACTCAAATCAAGCCTGATGACGGCAGCGACAGGGAAAAGTGTCAGAAGAATTAAAGAAGTTAGTTTCACGACTTGTTACGAAACACACAGCGCTGTCACCTCCTTCTCAGAGTTGTGTTGACATACAAAGGGTGGGGATGCCAGCTGGTGTGACGGAGTGGGAAACCAATTACCTACATTGTTTTGTAAGGGACAATCAAATTATTCCTTTCTGCAAAAGTTATTCTTTTTCTCGACGGCCCATGTTTGCCAGTTGCCTAACATGCTGTGTCTGTATGTGGATTAAGCTTGGGAAAGCTCATTTAATATAGTCTAGTGGATTGAATGAGTTTACAATTAAAAAGTAAGACAAATGGATAAAATAATAAATTGCTAACAAGGCAGCAGATGGTCCTGCTGTCATTAAATCCACAATTGTACTGCTGTGTTAAGCTGGATCAAGTTCTGGTTTAGTTTTGTATAACTTAGAACAAGTTTCGAGAAAGTTATTTTTATGCTTCAAAGATGTTTTAAAGATTTTTAGGTCCACACCATCACTCTGTGAACTACTACTTTCTGTGGCATTTGCAATATACTTTGGGTTGTTCTCCTGCCACTGAATAGATTTTGAGCTTATTAGGATACTTCCATGATCAGGACTGGATTTGAGAATCCATAAAAACTTTCTCGAAGAATCAGTACCATCAGTCATTTTGCTCAGCGTCTCCTTCTTCTTAGTTCTGCATGCCTTGCAATTTAAGGATGCCACTCTTTCATCAGAAACAACAAAGAAGTTAAAGAAGTGATCATGACAGACAGAAAGAGGGACAGACATGCTCACAGCATAGCATCCGTTGTTCTGAGAAAGTGGATACAGCAGCATTTTTTGTATAGATTCATTGACTTTTACATCAAATTGTTGTGATTTACAGTTAAAACAAAAAAGAACATTGAAGAAATAAAATTTGCGAAAATATGGCAATAAAATCTACAACACTGTGAATTCCATAGTTACAAAGGAAAAAATATTAAATAAGAACTGACTGTGTATTTGGTCAGGAAAACAGAGGAGATGGAAAGAGTGTAACAATGTTAGGAACTTATTTCTAATTATTATCTCTGCCAAGGAGGTTATGTTTTCGAGAGAGTTTGTTTGTCCGTCTGTCTGTCTGTGAACAAAATTACTCAAAAAGTTATGGATAGATTTTGATGCATTTTTCTGGAAATGTTCAGCATGGGAAAAGGAAGAACTATTTTGATTTTGGTGTTGATCCGGATCAGCGTCTGGCCGCCATGGCGAAAAATGTGATTTCTGTGAATAACGACTGAACTTAAATAGATATCATTATGAATCCAATTGCTGTAGGAGCAGAATAGGCCTTCATGTAGACACAGAATAGGCCTCAAACAGCAGGAAACATCTGTTCAATTCGCTATGCCAAAATTAAGTGTTCCTTATCCATGTTTGGAATTGTTTGTCCTGATGCTGCCTGCGAGACTGGACGTTGTGCTGATCTAATGAAAGAGAGTTCCTCTGTTCGGTCAATGTGACATGTCAAGTGTTGGTTACGGGAATCCAAAACTGCTGATCCCAAAAAAGGAATATGTTTTGATTCAAGTGTGCAGAGGTGGGGGACAGATGAGCGTCTTCCTGAGTAGAAGGTCTAATGACGCACGAACATGATATATTAGTGAGAGAAAGAGGAGGTGTTTCAGACTGTCTCATATGCTGTGTTTGAACATTGCTCCTCCTAAAGATAAATATCACCGGACATCAATTGCTGAACTGCCTCGCGTTGTTTTGTCTCTGTTCATTCTCTGACCGGGGCAACTCTCCAACAAAGTGGTGCCGAAACCCTGCAACTCTCCAACATTGCTAATGGTATGTTTTCATGGTCAAGGATTTTATATATTTCAATGAAATAAAGGTAGGACTAATATTTATGGTCAAAATCACAATACGGCTAAGGACTGTGGCGCTGGTGGAGGTCTGCGCTCTCCGAGTGCTTTTCTCGTTCTTCTTCTTCTTCTTCTTCTTATTATTATTATTATTATTATTATTATTATTATTATTATTATTATTATTGTTGTTCCTCTTCTTCTTCTTAATCTTCTTCTTCTTCTTCTTCTTAGTATTATTATTATTCTTTTTCTTCTTCTTATTCTAATTCGTATTATTCTCCTTCATCTTCTTATTATTATTATTGTTATTGTTGTTATTATAAGTTCCATCTAATCCACTGTCTCTTATCTGAATTATAATTATTATTATTATTGATGTTGTTGTTGTGGTTGTTATTTAATTATTATTATTATTTTTTTAATTAGTGCAAAGACAGGATAACTGGCTTCCGTTTAGCTAGGGGAGTGTGTCTGAACCATGTACCACTGACTGTCAAAGTTACAGAGTGTTGAGAGGAAACGATCAGGCCACTCCATGGAAATAAAACAGCTTATTGTACTATGAGACAAACTTTTGAAAGTATTTGTCAGTGCTGAAATCTTCCATAGCGCTGCCTTAAATGTCCATGTGAGTTGTAATTGAACAGATTGAGTGAAAAAGGACATCTGTTGTCGTCTTCCGGTATTCGGGGTCTAAACACACAGCTCACGCAGTGGAGCGTAATTAGATTTAGTGCTGGAATCTGGACGGGAATGAAATGATCACTATCTAAGTGCTCGACATATGGATGCATACGTTGTACAACCTCAAACAGCTTGGAGGTTAACATCTCTAATGGGAGTGAGGTATGTTTGCATTTCCTGTGGTAAAGACTCAAACTGTGATTTCTAAATACCTCTGAAGCTCACTGGCTTCATGATCACAGCTTATAGTTTGATCAGGCACTTAGAACTATGTATTTCCTGTGAGAGGTTGTACATATCTCTGGGTAATGATTTCAATCTGTTTCAGTTTATAATGAGACATCTCTTTTTGCAAACCTGCCGTAACATTTATGTATGTTGGAGCTCCGAGAGTCAGAACTCAGATGGAACAGGATCAGGTCTCATTAAATCCACCATCATGTGTCAAATTCTGAGAACTGCCCCACAGGATTAAAGATGACTCACATAAAGGTGCCAAAAGTAAAAACATTTGAAAAAGAGTCACAAAGGATGTCATTAGATGATAAAAAGTCAGGCAAAGGCTCTGGAAGGGGCCAAACATTTAAGGGAAATGGAATTTAAGATCATGGTTAGAGAGCAATGGATTAGAGGATTGTAAAGATCAAATAGGAATGAATCAAATTAAAAGGAGTTGGTTCAGAGAGCAATGCATCACACAAATAGTCAGGAAAAGAGGTTGAAATACAAGAGTCAAAAAGGAAACTACCAACATAAAGAGGCACATCAGACAAAAGAAGTCAGAAAGCAAGGAGTTTGAAAACAATGGGTGGTGACTAAAAAACAGAGAAATAAAGGACAAATGTTCGTCAACAACTTTCAAGGTGCTTGGAGAGAAAAAACGTATACTTAAAAGAGCTACCACAAAGCTTGTAGTGCAGGAAACAACTTTAATTCACTGACATGTTGTGGCTAGGGATGTAACGATATGAAAATTTTGTATCACGATTATTGCGACCGAAATTATCATGGTATTGTTGCAGTGTGCTCAAAATGTTCAACAAGTACTTTAACACACCATTTATTTCCCTTCTTTCATGAAAAATAAAAGCTAACAATTCTAGCAAGTATTTGTCATGATTATGTTACAAATGCAGTGTGTGATTACAAGAAAAGAAAACAACAGATTTGAACTTGAAACAGGATTCTCTTCATGAAAAATTGAAAATGAACAACAACTAACCTATTTTATAAACACTTACACACTTTTGTTTGCCTGTAGCATTAGTGTCCATGTTAAAGCTCATTATAGTAGACCATGTCCAGGAGTTTTGTATTATTATTATTATTATTTTTTAGCTGACGATAGTCCTTGAAGCAGCACCCCCTTCATCTCCTTGATATTTCCAAATTACGACTGATTAAATCCATAAAACACGAATTTTGACAGAAAAAGACGATCATATTACGGTGCATATACGGCAAAAGAACGGCAAGAACACACTCCAGAATGATACTAATGCTATTATTTACAAGATTTATACATTATTTAAACAGAAAATGCTGATAAACCTCCTGTAATTCACTAAGGTATGGCTCACTGAATCTTCTCTCTCTCTCTACCTCTACGGCTCGGTCAGCTCGTTTACTTGAGGAGTTACAGCCTTTTTACCAGCGCGCGCCTTTTTATTTTGCAACACCTTCGTGTTTAGACAGGGTGACTGTCTTCTATCAGTTTCCCCTCAGCATCCTTGTTAAATTCAACATTCGACGAGACTCAAGAGTCCGTTTTGAGAGGGGACTCTCCGCTGTGTCTCTAACTTTTGTGTGGTAATTTTTAGTGTGGTAGCTAAACACAGTAAAACGGTAATTTTAATAGGACACGGTAATGATTACCGTGGGAAATTTTACTGCGGTTTACCATTTTACTGGTAACCGTTA
The DNA here is from genome assembly GCA_036419115.1 of Scarus forsteni. NCBI lineage: Eukaryota > Metazoa > Chordata > Actinopteri > Labriformes > Labridae > Scarus > Scarus forsteni. The sequence goes on from JAZDUH010000523.1 coordinate 3,006,273, forward strand.
CATCCCTAGTTGTGGCTTGTATTTTCAGGATTATTAGGGCCAAAAAAGGAAAGTCAGAAGGTCAAGCATTAGAGTGTATTAAAGTGTGAAAAATGATAGAAAGTTAAAATAAAGTAAGGCATCAGGAGAACTGGAATCTGTAAGACATGAATACAGGGAAAGATTCACAAACAGTTTGGCAGAAAGAGGCAGAAACAGTTTGTCATATAGCTATTCACTAGATAAAAAACACTGAGTTCTCAAAAGGGACAATCAAAGAAGGTAACAGCAAGAAAGGCAACGCATTAAAAGACAAAGAAAATACAAGTAATGTAATACATCCAATTAAAAGGTCAGACACCTTGCTCTTAAAAGCGGGAAAGACAATAAAAGGCAAATCAAAGAGAATGGAAGAAATTAGACCTAAACAAATTCAAACAAAAGAAGATAAAAAGGAATCAGAAAACAAGACATCACTTAATTAGTCAACTGGGGAGTCAGAAGAGCGAGAAAAGAAAGCACCAGAGGTATGAAAGCAAGATTGACATGAAAAGAGGTTAAAGGAGTCCATCAGAAAGAAAGGTGTTGATAAAAAGGGAGAAAAAAGAATCATTTAGCCATATGTCATCGAAAAGCTTAGCTGAAAGAAAAAGCATCAATCAAAGCCATCAAAAAACTAAAACAACAACAAAAAAGACTGTCAGAAAGATATCATTAAAACCACATTAGGAAAATGAGTCAGAAACCACAATGTCAAGATGTCAGAGGAAAACTTGTCATTATTAAAGGAATCACTTTAGAAGGTAAAGTATTATTTAAACCAGCCCCAGATCAATCACCAGAAAAAGTTGAATACGTCGTTTAAGGAGTCGTAAAAGATATTTCCAGGAAAAAGGAGACTAAAAGGGGCTGGAATTAGACAAAAACATATCAGCCAAAAAGTCTGTAAAGTTGTTTCAAGGCAACAGGCATGACCTTCCTTACATGGCCTTCCTTCTGACCACTGATTCTCCTTTTGAATCCTTTTTCTGAGGACTTAAATGTGTCCTGTTTTTCTGACAAGACAGAAAGAAATCAGAAAACATGTCACTGTGCAAAACAAACAAAAAATAAAATAAAAAATAATAATAGTACATAATAATACATAAATTACAAAACAACAAAACTAGCTGATGATCGTTTGGAAAGGTGCCTAAAATAAAGTCAAAAGGATGGAAGAATTTAAAATCCAGAAGATTTTGATGTAGGCCATTTGAAAGGAATCAGAAAACTGAGTTAGCATCAGTCAAAAAGAGTCAGAGCAAAATGGAGACAGACAAGACATGGCAAAGAAAGTGAGGGAAAGTGAAGAACTGGACTTAAATGAATCCTGAAAATTTAGTAACAAGGTAAGACATCAGATGAAATGCAATTTTAAAAAATAGTGAGTGGACAAGTCAAGGTCAGAAAGAAAAGAGTCCGACTAAGCACAATCAGAAAATAAGGTGTCAACAAAAGCAGACAGTAGGGCTGGGTATTTCCAGCAGTCCCACGATACGATACGTATCCCGATACTGAGGCCACGGTACGATACGTATCCCGATGCTGAGGCCTCGGTACGATACGTATCCCGATACACATAAATTGTGAACATTGACTACGCTTTAAACAGAATTCCCAGCAACTTTTGTTTTTATTACAAGAAGAAAAAGAACAAGCCTGACTTTTAAATAATTCTTCAACTCAAGAACTTAAATTCAGGTCCCCAAAGATAGTGGACTTAAGTTTTAATTCGGAACATGTGTTTTATCATGTGGCTTCTACTTTGAACTATGCAATTGTTAATTTTACCCAAAGTGTATTTACATCACTATCCAAACATTGAAGCCGTATTGACTCTGTAGAATCCATATCGATACATGTATCCCCAAGAAGTGCATGACGATTAGGGATGTATGTCATTATGATTTTATCGTTACAGGTACAGGTACCGATACTCCTTATTGTTATCGATACTTATCGATACTCTTATCGATTCTACAACACGTAATTTTGTGTAAAAAATAAAGACTTTGCAAGAGATTAAAAGATTCAACTTTTTTTTATTTCCACAAGGTAATAATAAAGCTTCAACAGAATAGAAGTAATACATTACAAATGCTTCTCAGAGGCAAAAAGAAAGCTAAGGAGATGGCAAAACCCCTTCATGCCGCCAACAGACTGCATGTACAGACTGACCCATATATCTTGTGCTAAAATCGATGCTGTAATGATGACAACTAGGGCTCTCACTTTATATTAGATAGTCGTATAACCGTTCGTATATGGGAATAAATATCCGTAACAGAATAGTAAATAAATATTTAAATGTAAATTATTGAGTGTAGCAGCACATCAGGGCGCCTGGAGCAGTGGACTGTTTCATCCAACAGAGAGCGCTGTGAGAGCAGCTTGACCGTCAGTCACATCTGCTGCTCTCTTGACCTCAGTAAACAAAGAGTTTCCACTCCGAACGGACATTAACAGCTCTGTTTCATCTGAAGAGAGCTGTGCCGTCGGCTTTTCATCCAAGTTAGAAGGCCTAGTGCAGCGGCGCGTCGTCAAGAGTTTAACCCCGTGTGACTGTGTTGTTTTCGGCAGGATTTTTACCAAAGGGGCGGATAATAGAGTCTCTGTTTTGTCGGTGCTGCAGTCTTTAGTGTTTGCCGGGCTGCTAACTCTACTCATGTTGCTATAGCAATCAAACAGCCTGCACTCCTTTAGCTTTATACTATGCTCGAGCTCCAAGTGTTTGGTGATGTTGCTAGTATTTCCCCCCTTGGACGCAACTTCTCTCTGACAAAGATTGCATCGGGCCGAGTTTTAATTAACTTTGCTAAAGTGAGCCCCAACCTTCGAGCGCTTAGCCCTCACCGACATGCTTGAGGCGGACAGCGGTAGTGTCATAACTACGTGACAGTTGAAGAGACGTTTAAGTACCAATAACAGTACCATTTTTCCAGATTCTTAATGGTGTTTGGGTACTGACCCAATTGGGGACCACGGTATACATCCCTAATGACGATATTTTGCCGTATCGATATTTTGAGCACAGGCCTAGCAGACAGATAGCAAGGTATCAGAAAAGTTGAGTTTGAGTGTGAACATATGTGTGACCTTCTTTCTTTCTGACACCTCTTTTTCCCTTTGACTTCCCTTATGACCCACTTTCTGAGCACATTTCTTCTGTGACATTTTTTGAAGACTATTGTCAGGAATCCTGACGTGTGATGGGCTCTTCACTGCCATCATCCTATTTCATCTAAGGTCTGACACCTGACTCCAAGTCCTGAGTGTGTCTTAACATGTAGACTGCACGTTTTGCTCAATTCAGTATAAGATAGTCTATGAGAAACGTTGATCCAAAAAAAAACGTGAACACCAAAGCAACCGTTCGTCACAGACAGATATTTGAAGTAAAACATGCTTTATTCAAGCTGCACGGAGGGGGGATCTTAAATATTGATGACCAAAGAAAAGGAAGCAGATAATGAAATTTACATGAGGTTATGAATCACACATCCTCAGAGAGTTCTTTGGTGACCCCTAAACACACTTTTCTACCAACTACAGCAGCAGGAAGAGACGCCGTCACCCATGGAAACCACACTCCTACAGTAAGCAGACCTGTGGCTGCAAGTGTGCCGAGACATGCTGACAACAAGGAATACTAATGACGAGGGAGAAGGATCCCAGGATGAAATAAATCACACAGGAGGATTTCAGCGTGCGGCCCGCTCGACTCGTGCGAAAACACTTACACATTTTCGCTTTGGGCATTTGAGTGGAGAGTTTATCAAACTTCCACGCCGCGCTCACAGCCATCCCACGGTTCAGGAGCATTTTTCTCAGCTGTCAGTGAACCGCCGGATGGAAATTATGCAGAAAATGCCAGAGAAACGTCTCAGAGAGGCACGCCGCAGATAGAAACATTCTCTTAAAAACACAGATGTCATCCCCAGTGACAAAGAGTGCCATCGTGGATTAAATCTGCTCCAGTGTTATGTTAATATTAGTATCATGTCAGAGCTTTAAAGAGCAAATGGAAGCAAACAAAGGATTTCATTTGACAGCAACATGCCATTTGTTTATATGACGCATGAGTGGATCTTTAAAGGGCAGTGTTCTGTAACCAAGACTGACAGAATGGAAAACTTGTATACAAGCAAAGGAAGAACACACAAGAATCAAAACGACAAACAAGGGAACAAGGTAGCAACCTTGGAGACCAGAAACTATGAAACAAGTAAGACAGTGAGCTGGAGAAGAAGAAGAATGGATGTATTTAAGGGCACAAGGAAGCTGACAACCTAACATTCTCGAATAACAAGCAAAAACAAACAAGAAAACCTGCCTTATGCTTTGGAATACTGACGCAAAGTAAGAGGAATTCAAAAGCAAGAAAAGACACCAAGACACGAGGTTGGATAGAAGAAAACAATAATGGAAAATGAGGAAGTGAAGTGAGAAACTTGCAAAGAAGATAGGAAAACAAAATAAAAATCAAGCAACCAACAGAACATGAAAGAACCCAAGGAAACAAAGTTGACAATTAAGAGAGAAGCTCTGAAAAACTCAACGAGAACTCAAGACCACCAAACCCATGATGATAAGTTTGGAGAACAAGAAGAAAGGAAATACAGAAATCTTCCAGGAAGGAAGACGAGAAACTTCGCACAAGCTGGAAGACTCGGAAAGACTTGTCAAAAAAATCAGGAACAAGATGGAGAAAAAAGTGACTGATACAGTTTCAGTAAGGATTAAATAAGAAAACAAGAGAAAAGGAATATGGAGGAATAAAGATTCAAATGAGCCAACAAAAAGAGCTCAAGGACTTCAGAAATTAAACAAAGGATGTATTTTTGAGACACGAAAAGAGAAGTAAGGAGTGAACCAACTCCTTTGGTAAATAAAAAAGAGAGAATGAGTCAGAAGTCTGAAAGTAAATAACCAGAGATAAGGGAAGATGCATAACATTATAGCCATCTTCTGACCTACCTGGTCTGTGGCTATACAACCCCATATGCATCAAACTATATTAAACACTTCTCTACGACAACCAGCATTATCTTTTTCAGCAAAACGCACTACTATCTCAACTATTACATGGCCAGTCTTCATTCCCCATGTGCATCGATTAGTCTTGTTCGCCCTATGACCCTGTTCACCACTGTTCTTTCCTTGGACCACTTGTACTGAACACTGACCACTTCAAACCAAGAGCACCGCAACAGAGCTGCAGTTTTGGTGATGCTCCACCCTGTCGTCAAGCCATCACAATTTCACCCGGGTCAAACTTGCACAAACCCTTACACAAGCCCATTTTCCTTCTTCCAGCACATCAACATTGAGGATAAAATGTTCACTTGCTGCCTCATAAATACAACCTACTTACCAGTGCCATAATGAAGAAATAATTAGTGTTACTTCACCTGTCAGCGGTTGTTATGAAATACCTTATCAGTGTAAGTCGATGAGCTAGAAAACACACTCAGAAACACTCAGTGTTTCAAGGACACAAGCTTAAAAGCCCTTAAGTCTGGAAAAAGTCTGTCTAAAATGTCTAAAAAAAATGTCTAAAATGAAGAGAAAAGGAAAAAAAAAATTAAGAAAACCAGTGCTGTCGATAGATCTAAACAATTGGGCGATAAATTATGACCTGTACTAAATTACTCTAATTAATCTGTTTTTTTTAATCTCAAAAAAATTGCTGGCAAAAGCCTCAACTTGAGGTAGTTTTATTGAAATTCCTTAGATTATTATGGCAGATCAAAAGATTGTTCGCTTCCCCCCAAAACACTGAAGCACAAGCAGCCCAATACATGCAAGCTCTCCAGCTTTCCCCAACAACAGCGGCGTGTAAAAGTGATCTCCATGGATGCCGCAAGATCTGCAGTTTTATCAGAAATGGACTCCGTTTCTCCTTTAAGAGAGGAGCGAAGAATGTCACTTCAAGCTTTCTTACGGTAAATCATGATTCTGTTCTTCTCCCGTTCAGAGATCACCACTGGGAAACCAAGAGAGATGCGGAAATGCTGCGCTAACAAGGCTGAGCCGTAGCCATGGTTACCTTACCCTCCTCAAAAGTTTAACGGGGGAAGTTGGTGGGTTTTGTCTTTGACGAGATTCATGTCACATGTGGCAGGTGACACATCTGTGTGGTATCATTTAGTGTTGGATAGGACGATAGTCTAAGGACTGACGTACTGGCAGTTTAAGCTAACGGCTAACAACAGGGTCTAGCTGCTACGTCATACTGTGGCTTGATGTAGATTGTTCTATGAAGAGTGTGAGGAGCAGACCGATCGTCCAATCACCAGCTGCCTTGAATTTTAAGGTTCCACCCTCTGAAAAAACCCCACTGAAGTTAGATTCAAAATCTGATAAACGCAAATAACACATAATTATGACTGTAATTAATTAATCTCAATTAGCGCAATAATTTGGCTCCTCAATGGAAAACATATTAAGGAGACTTAATACAAGACAACCATAAATTGCAGTTTAAAATAAAGCATTAAGCGACGGAACACAATGAAGGGGTCAAAAGTATAGCATGGCAGTTTCATGCTTCTGGAAGATAAACACGAGCAAGCCAAGAAAACTCCTGACCTTGGCCTTTGACCTATGATCTTCAAAATATATATTTTTCCCTTTATTTGAATGAATGCCAGCAGAAAACAGATTTACAATTACATTTTTCAACATTTGTCGTACATATAAGAAAACATTGCATCAACGCTAAACCCACCCACCCATCCACCCAGGTATCACTTTCAAGAATGTGCAGCTTGCAATTGGTATACAATCATTTTACATTATCATTTTAAATTATTGTTTCTGTTTACAAAATTGAAAATAATAATTATTAGTCGAGTTCAGCATTTCTCTCGTCCAGAGATATCTGTAATTCCTCAAAATAGTTTAGAAAAGGGTTCCAGGTCTCTAAAAAACGCTGAGTAGTTCCTTTTAACATTTATCTTATTTTTTCTAATTTCAGAAAATACATTGTCTCCCTAATCCATCTTGTAAAGCTAAATCCATCTTTTAATATTGTTGGACATGTGGCCAAAGACTGAAGAACATTTCCACATAGACTTTCTAAGAAATTGCTTTCACCAGGCCTTGACCTGTGTCAGATAAACAACACAAAAATGTAATAACTCTGGCTTGAGCTGTTAAGGAAGGAAAAGGATTCAAGAAAAGTAAAGTGAGGATGGACAAGAATAAACTGTGAAGAACAAACCTGCAGATATTTAAATGAGGAATCGAGGACAAGAGAGGAAACATTATGAGACACATTTAAACAAGTGAGAAAAACACCTGTTTGGACAAAAAAGAAACAAATAGGAACACAACGAAAGAAAGTAAGAGAACGGAATAAAACAAGCACCTGGAAACAAGCTCGAAAAGTAAGAAACAAAAATGGATGCAAGTGAAAAAAGAAGAAAGCAAACCAGAAAATCAGGAAACAGTTGAACTCAAGGACGCCAGATAACAAACTCAGTGACAAGCTTAGTAACAAGAACAAATGTGCAACAACGAGACAAGAAACCAGTAATAAAAGGAGAAAGAGAAAATAAATAATAACACAAGGAAGCAAAAAGGGGAAATTTAAACAAAGGAGCTTTGAAGCAAACTGGAGTGGAAAGTGGAAAACAAGCATGGATTCAAGGAAATGGGGAAATAATGGAAAACCTACATTGAGTGGAACCAAGCTTAAAGAACACCAGATAGGTAACATGAGTCAAACAAGGAGGAAAGGAAGCTTGATCAGCAACAAAAGAGGTCATGAGTAAGGACAATGGACGAGGAAATTAAAAGTAAACTGGATAAAAAGGAAAATATGTCTTGAATCAAGGACACAAGAAAGGAGTTGAGTGCCACATGGAAACAAGGAAACCTGCTTGGAAATAAAGGACACAATGGAAAAAGGAAAGCAATGAAGTTTGGGGCAAGCTTTGATCGAAGGAAACAGAAGGAAAGATTCAAACTAGGAATCAAGGACACCAGAAAAGAGACAAGTTAACAAGCTTGAAGACCAGGAATAAAAGTATTAAGGACACAAGCTTGGAGCTCGAGCACTAGCTAGGGCAAAACAAACAAACAAACAAACCAGGAAAAGACGAATAGAGAGGAAATGAGGAGATATGGAAGCAAACCAGGAGACAAGAATATGACAGGAAAGTAGGAATAGCGGGAGGAAACAAGGAAATTCAAAGAACTGCAAGGAAACAAATTGGACAAAGGATTTTAGGAAACAATCCAAAAAGCTCGGGCTGTATCTAGGTCTTTTGGTAAAAAAAAGCAAGAAAACTAACTTCTGAACAAAGACAGAAGGAAGCAAAGATTTTAATAACTGGGGAAAAAGTGAGACAAGTTTGAGATGAGCAAGAGGAAGAAAACAACCAGGAAATAGGAAACAAGAAAGGTACCATCCACCAACCCATGACTAGATAGGCCGGATTATTTTCCTGTTTTCTGAGCAGCGAGCCTTTTTCCCAGCTTTGATTTATCTTTGATGTGCTAAGTTCATTAGCAGCAATCACTGAGGCTTGTCAGAAGCGCGCTAAAGTGATTTTGTTAATGACTCTGGAGATGGATCATCCTGATGTATGTAGGCGTCTCGCAAGGAAAACAGAATAATGTGGCTGCACTTGAAGCTCAGGCTTTTCCGTAGGCTCATCGAACGGCCGCCCCGGAGCAGTCAATACCTTCTCATTAACAAGAGAAACATCAGAAAAAGAAGAGCGTTGTCAAAAGTACAGCGGCGCCTTCGCCTTTGTAGGTTGCAAAGGTTGGATCAGTAAAATGCAAAGAGCTGCATCTAATAAAATCAGGAGACAAAGAGAAGAAAGAGGAAGCACACTCAAAGGCTTTTTATTCAGAGGTATCAGAGAAGGAGGACACAGGGCCAGTAATTATACAGGTGACGTGTTAGTGAAGGGCTCAACTTATTAAATCTGAGCAGTTCAGATCTTATTCAAATATCTGTTTGATTAGCGGTTACTCTAGCATGGAGAAGAGCTTTGTGTTTAAAGTAGAAACAGATTGACCATGAAGATTAGTTTTGCTTCAAAAAATATAAAATTGATTAGATTTGATTGTAATAACTTGGCATGTGATTATTAAAGAGTTTAACAGCGTTTTCACAGTAGGTCCACTTGGTTCGCCCCCCTCCCTCGCTGGCTTGCATTCACACTACCAGTATCGAACCATGCCCTGGCCCATTGTGTATTTACTCAGTTTGAAACAGCAGGGGGCGATATGCGCGTAACTGGTTACCAAACCTGCTACGGAAGAGAACGAAGAAGAGGCAACCATGGTAACCATTTCCTACACCAAACAACCAATGTTTACGTTTCGCTCTCTTCTACATTTTCCTTCAAGTGTGTTTAATTTATTGTGTTTGAGACGGCATCAGCGACCTTGTGGACCCTCGTAAATCATCGTAATCCTCAACCAGAATAAACAAATCGACAAATTGAGTAAGCAAAAGATTCAACCGTGGGATTAACAGGAAGTAATGCATCAAAAGTAGATCGGTTTGGACAACTTTGTTTCACACCAGTGAAACCGCACCAAATGTAGGGAGATGGAGCGGATCGAGACCACCCCTTCATGGAGGTCTTGGACCGGCTGATTTAGGGTGTTTTCACACCAACCACATTTAGTGCGCACCAAAGAAGTTTTGGCCCAGGTTTTGGTACGTTACTATCAATGTGAATGCAACCACCGCACTTTGATGCGCACCAAATCAGCCGGTCTGAGACCTCCATGAAGGGGTGGTCTCAATCCACTCCATCTCCCAACATTTGGTGCGGTTTCACTGGTGTGAAACAAAGTGGTCTGAACCAATCAACTTTTGATGCATTACTTCCCGTTAATCCCTGGGTTGAATCTTTTGCTTACTCAGTTTGTCGATTTGTTTATTCTGGTTGAGGATTACGATAAAGAAAAGTAAACAATGGGCCAGAATGGAATGCAAGCCGAAAGCGGCGGGGAGGGGAGAAAAGCACCGAAACCCATAGAGCCGCGCGCTGACACGGTTGAGCAAAGTGGACCTGATGTGAAAATGCCCTTAGTGCGCACCAAAGTGCGGTGGTTGCATTCACGTTGATACTAACGTACCAAAACCTGGGCCAAAAGAAAACTTCTTTGGTGCGCTCTAACTATGGTTGGTGTGAAAACACCCTAAATATTGAAAAAAATTGTGTAACAACAGAACAAATGCCCCTAAAAGAAACTTTTTATTCACCAAAAAATGAGATACTTTGAAATGGGAGCAAAAATCCTAAAATATGAACTCGTGCCGCAAGGGTTTACAGCACCAGTAAATAGCTTTTGTTTTTTGTTGATTTAAACTTGAAATCTCAGTTTACTCTTCAATAAATCCACTGCTTACACTCAAATAACATTTTCCCTGTTGAAGATAATGTGTAACAACAAATACAAAAGAAGCATCTTTTTAAAAGGACTAAAACAAAGTAATAACATTTCTATTATGGTAGTTTTCACACCCACAGCTTGGTCACTTTGCTTTATTTCTGGTGAATAAAATGCTCCAAGTTGGCATATTTTCTTCAAGTCATTTAATTTGTAAGGCAGTATCTTGTAGCGGGCTAACCCACCCACAACATGACTCTATGATTGACAGTGGAGGTTAAATGTCCTTGGTTAGATTATATGTATAAGCATATGGAAAGGAAAAACAAGTCTGTACTCAAAGATCAGGGCTCTAAATAGCATGCTGACCGAGTCCAACACAACACCTACAGAAGTGTTTACAGAGAGAGGAGAAAAGCTTTAAATTATTCTGCTTTAATCAACAGGACTAACTTCTGGGAACCTTGATGAGATCTTGAATTAGTCCATTTGAGTCCTGTGTTGATCTGCTGTTTTTTTCCCAGCATGCTTGTGGTCGTACTTTGTGATCAGCTCGCTTGCTGTAATGTATTTTTTATCACTTCTATGCCTGTGTGAACAACTCGGGAGTTAACTTCACCACGTTTGTGCTCGGTTGTATACTCACTGCAAACAAACTGCTCCAGAGGGCTGATTGGAGCCAAGCAGAGACTCTTTCAGGCTGTTCGTACCTAAACAGGGATCAATTTGATTGTTCTACCTGCCCTATCAGTATTTAATGCCAGAAAGCTATATATCCCTATTTAAACTGTATGTCAAAGTTCAATCCCCCAGCCAAGCCAATGGTGGGTTGGCGTTTTGTAAAAGAGCTCTTCATATATACCAACAGTGACAACCATTGGACACCCACTTGCTTTGGAACAACTCTACCAAGTCATCTATACATCAGTTCTTTTATATTTTATTTTAAGATTCTTTTATTAGTTTCTAACCTCTTGATGGTCTTAGTCCAGACTATTTATCTTATTTGCTTTTATCATATGAGCCTGTGAGAGCCCTCAGATCTTCAGGTGGTGGTTTCTTTAGTCTTCCAGAAAGAACCCTGCAAGTAGGCAGGTTAACTGATTAAAAACATGTGGACACCTGCGACACATTAGTTTAACATGTCCCTCTGGTCAAGCCATTTTTAATCTTATGTTTGGGGTACCATAATTTTTAATCGGGCCAGTTTCATGATTTTGTTTTTTTTTTACAATGATTCTGTTCAACCAAAATTTAAAAGCAATGTTTGAGTTTTATTTGTTAAATTTCAGTAAATTTTTACTTACTATTTTTTTTGTCAGTTTCAAGTTATTTCAGTGACCAATTTGGGTTTTTCTTTCTTAAACAGAAGGGTGCCAACATTGTTTGTTCTTGTCTGTATTAGGGATGTACAGTCCTGATCAAAATCTTAAGACCAGTTGGAAATTGCTAGAATATGCATTTTGCACATTTGGACCTTAATGAGGTTTTAAATAGAGCTACAATATGCAAAAGCAAGAAGGGGGAGTGTGACAAAAAGCACTTTGAAAAAGTAATTTCTTAAAAACAACAAGTAAACTGATATAGGCTGTTTATCAGCTGATCAAAAGTTTAAGACCACAGGCTATTAAAGCCAAAATCTGCTCAAAATGTTCATTTTCTGTCAGGCATTCACACGGTCATGCCCTCCTGATGGCTAAAGCTCAGAAGCTTTCTCTTCTTTCTCTATTGATACTGATATCGACACTTATCGACGCTGTTATCGACACTACAACACGTAATTTTGTGTAAAAAATAAAGACTTTACAAGATATTAAAAGCTCAAAGCTTCAACAGAATAGAAGTAATGCATTACAAATGCTTATGAGAGGCAAAAAGAAAGCTAAGGAGATGGCAAAACCCCTTCATGCCGCCCAACAGACTGCATATACAGACGGACCCATATATCAGTGATGCTAAAATCGATGCTGTAATGATGACTAACCAGACAAAAAACTTACCATGACTTGACATAGAAGAAACAAACTCGGGTGCCGCCGCCACGGTGCTGCAGTGTTTGGTGTTAGCCGAGCTGCTAACTTTACTCATGTTGCTATAGCAATCAAACAGCCAGCACTCCTTTAGCTTTATACTATGCGCGCTCCAAGTGTTTGGTGATGTTGCTAGTATTTCCCCCCTTGGACGCAACTTCTCTCTGACAAAGATTGCATCAGAATGAGTTCTCATTAACTTTGCTAAAGTGAGCCCAAACCTTCAAGCTGCATCATCACATGTCGACGGCAGTACTGTAATAACTATGTGACAGTTGAGGAGACATTCAAGTACCGGTAGCAGTACAGTTTTTCCAGTTTCTTAACGGTATTCGGGTGCCGACCCAATTAGGGACCGGTACATTAAAGTGTACCGTCCACGGTATACATCCCTAGTCTGTATATTATATGAAAAGTGCTATTCAAGCAAACTTTGATTGATTTATGAGTGAAAATGACATAATTCTGATTTGATTAGGCGTAAGTATGGCTCTCCTCATTATCTGATTGTCGGAGTTCTTAAATGACTTTTTTTCAGTTGCCTGCATAGAGCTGAAGTTTCGACCTGAACATTTGCTTTGCATCAGTACCTTACCAAACCTTTGCATATGATTTCAATCAGCCTCGTCATCAGGTACCATCAGATCCCCATTATGCAAAGCTTTGACCTTAGTTGCATTTATTCTGTAGAGGATTATGGAATTAAAGATGCTCCTCGGGGCTTAATGAATAAATAAAATAGTGGTGTCACTGAACAGCGGAGTTCATCCAGGGTGTTTTGATTAAAATGTAAATTGCCCTTTAAAGCACTTGTGTACGGATCAAAATAAACACAATTTCTAATGGGAGCCATTTAAAGTGACAGTATGATGCCTCAATGTTAACACTCCATCTGAACATATCCTGCATTACTTCTGTGCTACATGCTCTGACCCGTGTGGAATTAACAGAAGAGCAGCATGCATCGTGCTGCTGTTATTGATTTTAAATGACATGATGAATAAGCATCTTACACTGATGTGCGCTGAAATGTTATCGTGTTGTCTGTTAAAGCCCATGCAGATGCACGGCGCCCCCTGAGCATCCTGCTGTTGAGATCCCGGCTCTCAGTCATTCACACATATGGCTGACTCCCACAGGCTCCAGCACACCAGCATCACCATTAGGCCGCTGCATTGATCCTCTGCTCTCTATATAATGGGCTGACACAAAAAAAAAAAAAATAGCAAGGCACAATGCAAGCAGCTCTCCTAAGGAGCTTAGTTCTGCTGCAGCCACCGTTCATGCAATTAATGTGGAATTAATGTATTATTTAGCAGAATCAGTGATTAGAACATGCACAATTCCACTTTAGCGCGGCACAATATGGGCTGCTGTCATTTCCCCCGACGACTGGCTCCAAAGGCAGATTACACAGGAAAGAGAGTAATTGTGGAAAACACACGCCGCAGCACGCTAAATGTGATAACGTCGAACAACTCCCCACGGGGACGAAACGAGAGGCCACCTCAGGACACAGATACATAAATGCATGCGATCTTTCCGTGGACGGCACGCTGACGTGGTTCGGTTTCCTGTCGTGGAGTATGTGAGGTGGTTAAGAATGAAAGGGCAGGGTATTGATTTCAACACTGCCGAGTTTATCAACTGTTTAATTTCACTACAGGACTGCGAGAGGCTTCTTGTTAAGATATCGATCCAAACTTGGCAATCATGAAAGCATTTATGACAATCAGCTGGTTCTTAGAGAAGCTCATAAAGTTTGTATGACAACTTGTAAAACTGTGATTCAGTGTTCAAGGCAGTGTGAACGTGCATGCTAATAAGCACAGAAGTAACTACCCAAAAATGTAATTTATTGACATTTTCTTACCCAAAAAACTCAAACTAATTCTTTTAAAAGTGTCTTTGAGGAAGAATCACATATTTAGTCATAAGCTGAGTTACATTATGAGATAAATGTTAAGACTTTGCTATAATACTGAACACAAACCCTCAAAATAATACATATACAGTATATATACATATGTCTGTATGTTTTAGTGTGTAGTTACATTTGCCACAGAGTAAAGCAGTTTCATTTTCTGATCAACATAAATCACACAAATGCATATACATAAATTCAGGATTAAGCAAGAAAGGAGAAAGGGACTTAAAATTCAATAAATATGTATATAAATAAATAACATCCAAAGTGTACAGTATTTTTGCAGACTTGTAGGTCTCCTCGATCAATCCATTTTCATACAATTTTTTCTTTCAATTTTCTGGCCTCTTTCTCAGTCGACGGGAAAGAGTAAAAACAAAATATTAATAATAATAATAAAAGCAGTCATTAAAATTCAAAAGCCACTTATTCATATTTGGCGGAGAAGTTCTTCACCACTTTTGCTTTACTCATCCATGGCGTAAGATAGGTTATGGATAGGATGAATATAAGTGCCATGCATGATTTCTGTTGATAATGTTTAAAAATCACTATTAGTTGATCCTCAAGGTTCTTGAAAACCAAATTGTTATCTCACTAACAAACACACTTGAGCTTAATTTTTGGTGTGCACAGCTTACACAGACCATCAAACACTTTTACAGTGGACTGATAAGCACTAAACTTTTGATTAGTTAGAGGTCAGAAACTTAAAATATTCATCAGTAATCAATAAAAACATTAGATCGGCTTGAATTGAGGATTGATGGATAAACAAAACCACCTTTGGCAGCATATTTACCCCCTTTTAAATTCATGTTCCTATGTTTTGATTTTTCAACACTTTCTTCGAGAAGACAACAACAACTAAAAAATACTCAAAGTATTTATGACTGCCTTGACTCCAAAACAATTATGTTACTTTTACTTTTTTTTTTTTTAAGTATTAATTCAGTCTCTTTCTTGTTGTCACAATGTAACTGTTGTCTAATTGTTGTATTTCTCTTGGAATTGATTCCCCTGAACCCTCACGCAGTGGGTTAAATGTTCCATAACACATATTTATTTTACAAATCTTAACCACAACTCTGGTGTTGGTTGATCAGTCTAATACCATCTCCATGTTACAGCCTTTTTTACAAGCTGCTAACAAGATTTTCAGTGAATATCTGTCCTCTCTTATAACAACAAAAAACATCACTCTACATGTCATAGCCAAGTATTTTCTTTAGAATGAAATAAACATTTGCTCCAAACTATAAAACTCTATGTTTTGACATTTAACACGTTACAGTGTCAGCTGGTGACTTTCAGCTCCTACATGTCATTGTTAATCAGCTTATATAAACAGAGTGAGTTCCTGTAAAAGTCTCTGATGGGGTTTGGAAACAAGCTCAAGGCTTCTTATGATCTTGTGTTATGGAGAGATATACCATGCACATCATGGTGGTTTATATATCGACCTTTTACCCCTCAAAGGCCTGTTCATGACTATACTAACACTGTGCTAGTCCACTGATTTAGACATTTGGTCTAGGAACAGTCTTCATACATGGGGACTGTTGCAGATGGCAGATGTTTTACAAACATTTCAAGACTCTTGCAAGCCTCTTGACTCTTGTGAGGGCTTCTCTGCTGAAGTGGTGATTGTACAACCTTCAAAACAGTTGACATAAAAAGACATTTCTTTCTTTGTAGTGTAAATAACTCTCTGACAACAACTTAACTGACCTTGAGCTACTACAACTGTAATCTCACAACCCAAAACAGCTGGGAGGAAACTGGAGAGCGATATCAGTTGGTCGGTAGTAGGCCTGTCAGGATAGCAAAATTGTCCAAAAAATTATTGCCGATAAATGATATTATTGTCAATAATATTTTGAAACATAATTTTTTCATTAATGTAATTATATGTCAAAGTAAAGTGAGTACACCGTGTAAAAAGCAACAAAGTTTAAGTATTTAACTGTAATTGGAAGGTCAAGAGCTTTGTATTAAAATAAATTCAACAATATAATAAATTTCACAAAAAAAGAGAGAAAAAAAACAATGAAAAATAAATGGACTATCTTTTGGTAAAATTTGCATGTAAATAATCATTACAATAATCAAAAACTATAAGAAGATAGACCCTGTCTCTGTTAAGAAAAAAAACTACAATAAAAACACACAACAATAAAAAACAATAAATAAAATGGAGTTTACACAGTTCTGGAATTGTTTGTGACATGAATGTTCTCCCAGTCAATTCGTACTGTCTGACAAATGTTTGTAGCGTCGCTGGCTTTTCAACCATATTGACGGCCTTGCCTCCCCCACATAGATTGAATGAATGACAAATGCTCACCCCGCTATAAATCCGCCAAATCAGCAACAGAACCGACGCACCCAGGTGTTGAGAGAGTTGCATCGAGTGACCCATCCTCTAATCCAGCCTGTTTGGTAGAAAGAGAGGAGGAAAACAAACATGCATGCACATGTCAACTATTTATCGTGCAGTTAATTGGTTTATTGATTATTGTTACAGGCCTAGTCGGTAGCGAAGAAGTGGAGATTTGTTTGACCCCCCTGGTGGATGTTTTTGTTAACAGCAATGCCAATGGAAAGGACACAGTGGGCCTTCTTGGTGTTTCCACTTTATACAACTTGTAGTCCGGAGCAACATATAGTCCAGAAAATACGGTAATTACTCATCTCAGTTAACCAAGAGAAGAGGCTTCTCTATCTCTGTGAATGTCTTAACATGCTCAATATTGGATCCAGACAGTTGTAGACCTGAGCCATACATGTTTTATGATGCTTTAGTTGGCTGGTTTATTATTTTGAACCGTTGTTGGAGAAATTGGTGATGACTTAAATCCATTTGTAGCCTGAATTCATCCCCTTCCTCTCCAGTATCCACCTGCTGTAAAAACACACACAGACGTGTATTTATGTTGAAAAACAGCACTGACAGCAGGTCATTTATTTCCATTTATAGACTCCAGACATGAGATAATCACTCTGAACACTACACTCTCCTTACTTTAGAAACCAGCATCTCTAAAAGCAATGGAGATGTCTCCCGCTCGCTCTCACCTGTCTGGGAGAAGGAACACCTGTCAGAGCCGGAGCACTCTCTCGTTGGCCCAGACGTCTGAACACTGACAGTCTAATTCAATCGCAGTTAAGCCCAGAGGTATCGCGGTGGCCTTGAACGTAATTTGTAATCAACTGCACAACAGCAACTCAATAGCACGTGATTAGAGCCCTTCACTCAAGCTCGACTTGATGTAAATCTACCAATCAGGACGGCACCTCTGCTTGTGATTTTCCGTTCACGTGCTCTGAAACATATCAAACCCGGAGAGGTTGGTGAATAAAGCTTTTAGGAGTCTTTGGAAAATATACATTTCCACCCTTAAATAGCAATATGTATCATTTCCAATCTAAAATCTGCTACCTAAAAGGAAAATGGTTTTATATGGATTGGTCTTTTTACCCATAAGCCTTGTGCCATGCTTGATAAAGTGTTGAGCTTTGTATCAGGCTCTTTCAAGGTATACTCTGCGCTTTTGCAAAGCACTAAACTCAGGCATATTGCCTCTTTTTCCATGCAGGCTTCTTATGAGTAAGTCGATTTAAATCTTTCAAAAGAAGTGTAAACATTGGCCTTTATTTAAATTTATGTTCAGTCTCTCTCATCTCTCAAAACCTTAATCTGTGCAGCTTCAAGTTTAAGTCAAAGAGCTCTTACTTCTAAAAGCAGTACAACTTTGCCATCGACTAAAACAAGAACCTGAAATCCGACCCTGGAGTGTAACCAGATTTTAACAGAGATTAAACATGACTGTAAATATGTTGTTCAGAGTTTTTGGCAGATCCTATTGTCATCAAACAATGCACAAAAACATGTTGAGAAACAATAAAGCCAAACCTCAGCAGTCTATAAAGAAAGTTCTTTTTTTTTATGAATCTGTTACAATAACTAAAAATACAAGTAATGTGATCTAACATCAGCAGGATCACTTTAACAGGGTACTTTTTTATTCTCTTATGTATTATTTGAACTCCAAATATTGTCAGTGTCAGAGAGTTGATACATTTACCTGTATGTAGGTTTCTTGTCATTTTAAAGGCTGATATAAAAGATTCATATTAACAGTATCACCATGATTGTACAACTTTCCAGTAGTCAATTAATGTTTTATTTTCCTATTTATGTTAAACCAGGTCACTGTTATGATGTTATAAGTCTCCTTTTACTTTGAGGTTAATGTTGTTAAAATCTGAATCCTAATTGAGTGCATGGAGTGGGCGGAGCTTACAAAAATGTATAATTACTCCTTAAGTTTTGCTTGCTTAAGTTTTCACCTGATTAATAACCAGGACTCCAATGACATTGATTATGTTTAAACAAGATTTAAGGCCACACAACTAATTTTGAAGTGACCTTAGTTAAGTTTGGGTGTTGTTTGTGTTTATATTTCAGATTTACTACCTAAAAGAGTCATTCTACTTTCATACATAAGTTTAGTGAGTGAGCATTTTGTTGTATGTGTTCAAGGGAAAGGAAGACTCGAGTTGTGCCGTACTTAGGCCGGTCACGATAACAAATTTTGCTGGACGATAATTGTTCAAAAAATTATTGCCGATAAGCGATATTACTGTCAATATTTTGTTGAAGTGTCATTTTTTCATTAATGCAATTAAAATATATGTCATAATAAAGTGAGTACACCGTATCAAAAGCAATAAACTTTAATTTCTTGAGAGTATTTAACCGTGATTGGAAGGTCAAGAGCTTCACGACTCTCCTTCAAAGAAAATATGCTGGCTTTTCAACCGTATTGAAGGGTTGCATTTCTTTTGCAATGTAGTGAACGACACTGTCTGTGAGCGCACACCATTTTGATCTGTTTTATTTATATTTCCTTTGCCGACCAAACACCACAGTAAGCACTGACAGTTAGGATGAAGGCTCTGCTGCACCTCCCCTTCTTCGTCGTCGCTACTTTAAAACAAATGCAACATATCAGCTCGTCGGTGTTCATGAGCTCACACTTTGTTCATTCTGTTTAAAACCAAAATATTCCCACACTGGGCCTGTGGCATTCAGCTTACAAACCGTAGCTTTTGTGCTATCATTCATTAGTGTTTGTTCCCTTGTTACTCCTCATGATGCTCACTTCAGCTGTGTGTGTGTGTATGCGCGAGCAGCCCCGCCTCCCTCACAAAGATTGAATGAATGAAAAATGCACACTCAGCTATAAATCCGCTAAATCCGCTATAGAATCAATCAACACACCCCGGTGTTTAGACAGTTGCTCAGAGTGAGCCATCTTCTCATCCAGCCTGTTTGGTAGAAAGAGAGGAGGAAAACAAACAATATAATAAATTTAACCAAAAAAAAAATAAAAAAAATAAATAAATAAATGAAATGGACTCTCTTTTGGTAAAATTTGCATGTAAATAAAAATCATTATACAAATCAAAAACAACAAGAAGATAGACCCTGTCTCTGTAAAGAAATAAAAATACAATAAAAACATGCACAACAATAAAAAGCAATAAATAAAATGGTTCTTGAATAGTTTGTGACCTGTATGTTCTCCTAGTCAATTTGTACTGTCTGTCAAACGTTTGTAACATTGCTGGCTTTTCAACCGGATTGAAGGCCCCGCCTCCCCCACAAAGATTGAATGAATCACGGATGCTTACTCGGCTATAAATCCACTAAATCCGCTATAGAACCAACGCACCCCGGTGTTGAGACAGTTGCACAGAGTGACCCATCTTCTCATCCAGCCTGTTTGGTCGAAAGAGAGGAGGAAAACAAACATGCATGCACGTGTCAACTTACCAAGGACGTTTTTATTTATTGTGCGGTTAATTGATTTATTGACTATCATGACGGGACTAGCCGTTCTTGTCCTGATCACCCTTCCATTGGGAAGTTTATCATGCTACTGTAGGTAGTTTGGTGAAATCTGGACAATGATTAATTAGAATAGACTCTGCCAACACAGAATCTGTCTAACTGGGTAACTTGATTTAAAAAGGTGCACACAAGACTGAAAACTTCAGAACATTTTGAACATATTTGACTTTGTCACAAGGCCAAGACTGAAAAGAGACTTTCTTTAAACTACAAAAATCATGTTGGAAGATCCAATATCTGTAGATGGGAGCGTGCCTGTCTCCTGTATGACTCTGGGGATTTTACTCTGATTGAGGCAATTTGTCTGCGACTTAAAAATCACTTGGAGAATCATTAGGTGTAAGGACTGCATTATCTGCAACAGAGGAACACTGCCTTTGGCAAAGAGAGCATCTATTTTAGTCTACAAGCACATACCCATGTGACAAAAGAAAAGCACAACCTGGCAGTTTTACGCCCCTTGTGCTTTTTCATTAATGTTCTACAAATACAGGATAAGGGGTTTGGATGGAGGGCTGGGGTGGGTTTTGTCGTACAGTCCATCCTCTTGTCAGAAAAGATACATGTGCAAAGTTGTAGAAACGTTTTTGTTAGCATTCATAAGAAAACCTGATGTATAGAGTGAAGGACAGATGGACGACTGTTTGTCCTCCAGGCTCAGCTGTAGCTAGCACAATCACTTCATACGTTTTCTTTGCCGTTTTAAATTTGAAGACGTGGTTCAAAAACCTGAGAATCTCTCCGTAGAAAAACTCACATAACACATGTAGTGGGAAAATGTCTCTTTCTGACTCCTCCATGAGAAAAAGGTAACAAATGAAAGTTTCAAGGATCAAGATGAAGGTGCAGAAAGAGTCTTTTATCTCGCTGTGCCCTGCAGCTTCTTCTCTTTATATGCTAACAAATGCACAGCCTCCAGGCCTGAATTACTTTGGAGGAGCTTTTTGTGGCATAATTTAGCCCGTCACATTATTGCTATCTGACACACTTGAGCACACACTTACAGTGGAAGAGTTGAAAATGAACTCAAAGGAGGGATTATAAGGATCAAAACACAAAACTATAGCCTTTTATGATACTATTAAACATGTGTAGTATTTATCTTGTGCTTAATTTAATAAATAGCAGAACATTTCACAAGACAGACCCTCTCGTCCTCTTTTTCTTCTCCTCTTCCTCTCTCTGCACGCTCTGTAGCATAATTTGACAATCACCTCGCAGATGAGATGGGAAGCAGTCACATTAAAGTCCATGAAAAATAAATTATTCATTAACCTTGCTTCAAATGGTCTTAGCAGCAGGTCAGAACTTTCTTTCAGGTTTTAGAGAAACACTTTTTTCCCTCTGAAGCTCTGCAGTAAATCAGGGTCCTGTTGGCTTTAGGTTGACAAGTTCTCTAATTAGAGACCAGTTAGTTTGTTTCCTGCTTTGTTAGATTTGGAAGAAAGGCAGCCAGAGAAACGAGAGCTGGAAGAAAGACTATAATGGATTTAATGTGATGGATACATTTGCAAATAAATTCCTGGAATGTTGTTGTCCTGAGGAAACTGTGGGCACATTTAGCTCCAGGCTGAAGTGTGTGGGCTGAAAGTAACAGAGAACAAAATGTACAAAGTTTATTTCTTAGCTCTAACTTAAATGAAATGGGTTTACATCTATGGCTACTACCTTAAAACATCCACTTTATTGTCAAAAGTATTCGCTCACCCATCCAAATAATCCGAATCAGGTGTTCCAATCACTTCCATGACACAGGTGTATAAAATCAAGCACCTAGGCATGCAGACTGCTTTTACAAACATTAGTGAAAGAATGGGTCGCTCTCAGGAGCTCAGTGAACTCCAGCGTGGAACTGTGATAGGATGCCACCTGAGCAACAAATCCAGTTGGGAAACTTCCTCGCTCCTAAATATTCCACAGTCAACTGTCAGCTGGATTATAAGAACATGGACGTGTTTGGGAACGACAGCAACTCAGCCACCAAGTGGCAGGCCACGTAAACTGACTGAGTGGAGTCAGCAGATGCTGAGGCGCACAGTGCGAAGAGGTCGGCAACTTTCTGCAGAGCCAGTTGCTACAGACCTCCAAACTTCATGTGGCCTTCAGATTAGCTCAAGAACAGTGCAGAGAGCTTCATGGATGGGTTTCCATGGTCGAGCAGCTGCATCCAAGCCTCACATCATCAAGTGCAACGCAAAGCGTGGATGCAGTGGTGTAAAGCACGCCGCCACTGGACTCTAGAGCAGTGGAGACGCGTTCTCTGGAGTGACCAGTCACGCTTCTCCATCTGACAATCTGATGGACAAATCTGGGTTTGGCGGTTGCCAGGAGAACGATACTTGTCGGACTGCATTGTGCCAAGTGTAAAGTTTGGTGGAGGGGGGATTATGGTGTGGAGGTGTTTTTCAGGGGCTGGGCTTGGCCCCTTAGTTCCAGTCAAAGGAACTCTGAATGCTTCAGCACACCAAGACATTTTGGACAATTCCATGCTCCAACTTTGTGGGAACAGTTTGGAGCTGGCCCCTTCCCCTTCCAACATGACTGTGCACCAGAGCACAAAGCAGGTCCATAAAGACATGGATGACAGAGTCTGGTGTGGATGAACTTGACTGGCCTGCACAGAGTCCTGACCTGAACCCGATAGAACACCTTTGGGATGAAATACAGCAGAGACTGAGAACCATTAACACTCCTAAACCTTGTGGACAGCCTTCCCAGAGGAGTTGAAGTTGTTACTGCTACAAAGGGTGGACAGACGACATATTGAACCCTCTGGATTTGGAATGGGATGTCATTGAAGTTCATATGCGAGTCAAGGCAGGTGAGCAAACACTTTTGGCAATATAGTGTACATTGAATAGTGACATTGACACTGGATTGAGATCTGGTGAATGTGGAGGCCTCTGGAGTTCAGTGAACTCATCGTGATGTTCAAGAAACTGGTTTAATATGATCTGAGCTTTGTGACATGGTGCATTATCCTGAAATGGACAGTCCTTAGGTTGGTTTTGAACTTTGAACAATGCTAAATTGTGCCTTCACTGATACAAGGCGGGGTTGATCTATGCTTAAAGCTGTTTTGGTCCAAGCCTTCCCTCACTATCTGAATGCTGCAACAGACATCCACTCATCACAACAATTGTCTAGCCTTCTATCGTCCAATTTTGTTGAGCCTGTGCAAATAGTGGCCTCAGTTTCTTGTTCTCAGCTGATGGTTAACAGTGACAGCCTCTTACCGGATATTTCCTTCGATCACACTCTGTAAACCCTTGAGAGGGTTGGATCAGAAAATTCTAGATGATCATAAGGTTTTGATTCACAAAGACACGCCTGTCTGCCACTTATGCCACATTCAAAGTCCCTGAAATAGCATTTCTTCTCCTTTCTGATGCTTTGTTTGAACTCCAGGGGTTGTCTAGACCATATGAATATGCCTACATCAGTGCCATGTGATTGAATGTTAATCCTTATGTCTTAACAAGAAGCCAAACAGTTGTAGGTAAATTATTTAAAGACACTTTACCAGAGAGCATGTCTAGGCCGATGTGTGAAATCTGTATTTGTCATTTGTTTCTCGTCTGAGTTGGACTGTCTGATTAGTCATCACAGTTTTTTGGTGTCTCCAGAGAATAATACATGCCAATGATAGCATACAGATTTTAAAATGAAGCCTTTATGTGGCCTTATCTTCAGCTTTATTAAAACGATCTCTCTCTTTTGCTGTGACACTAAAAGTACTCAGTGTTCTTAAGGAAACGACAATTATTTATGGGTGGATAAATATGATTACTCCCCTGCTGGAGCTGTAACAGCTAAAACCTTGCATTTAAAGAGTTCAGTCCTTTTGCTTGCCAGCAGCTGCAAAACTTTATAATCCCAAAATTATATTAATTTAATGTTCCAAGGTGTCCAAGGTAAGCCTAATCCCTAAATACCTGTGTTTGAAACCCGCAAAGTACACAGCATTTATGAATTAAAGGATTGTTTACCTTCTTGGAGCGTGCTGTTATATAATTCTGAATTCTCATTCAATGCAAATCAAAGCTCCAAGCAACTTGAGTCAGAATAGATGTTATGGAAATCTAGATCTGTGATATAGAAAGCAAAAAAGCTCTGTTTATGATAGGGCTGGGCAATTTATCGATTAAATCGATTAATTATTTTCTGCAGAAGATTTTAAAATTAAAAGTTGAGATTTTTTTTCAGTCATTTACTTGATTTGTAAGTTCTTCCAAAGATTAAAAAAATATAAATATTGGAATTTTAATTTTCATGATGGTGGCCCTGTCAGGTTTTACAAAAGCAATTTTATAGGCTTGTATTTTTTTTTTTATTAGATTAAATACTGATCAGAGAGAAACATGTTAACAAGCTGTAAAAATCCCGCAGCTTTCCGTCTTTATGCCTGCATTAGAACGACATAACCAACATTTTATGACACACACTTTAATTTTAAGAGGAAAAATTCTGATTTATTTAGGAATATACTTTGACAACTTAAGGCAGCACTTAATTTGTGTCATTTTTGTGTCACTTGGAGTATTTTTAGTTTGAGAGGGAAAAAAATCGATTAAAATTGTAAATCAAGTTTTGTGGGGAAAAAATTTGGCGGATTTTATTTATAGACCTTATCGCCCAGCCCTCGTTTATGATTTCAGGATGAATGGCAAGCCAGAATGTAAGTCAGAGTTTGTTTTAGTTTACTTTGTTTTATCTTTATTGAAGCAAATCTTGTTCAAACACTGGTATTTTACATGTTAAATGCATGTTAGTGGAAATTAAGGATGCAAAAATGGTCAAAATAAGATCAAATCATCCGGCACAGTGGTTGTGGTTCATTTTGTGCTTTGTTTTGGTTTTGCAGACACATAATCTCCTTGCATTAAAACCTATTTTTCTCTGTTGTGACTGTGCTGCATTTGTGCCTGTGAGTCAGGGTGCAGGGATAAGAAACACCTTGCTGCCCTGATGTCTCACTGTGCTATGATGTTGAAGTAGGATTTTGCGCTTTGGTTTGCTTTGTTCGAAAAGGAAGCAAAATGTTGGACCCCCATTCTTCTAATCTTTAAAATGGGTTGAAATGAAGGAAATTCTGCATCTGCAACAGCCTAAGATCAGTCTTTTTGTAGCTCACGAGTATGACTGTTGGATCTTCTTGTGATATAGCAGGACCTCTAAGGACCTTAACAGTGTGCTTCAGATTGAACCACCAGGCTACAAAAAAAACTTTGACTTAAAATATCTGTTTCTGCTGCGGGGAAAATCCCCTTCAGTTTTTCTGGACGGCTGTGAAAATCACACCTAAACACCAAAAACCAAAAACTGGGCGATAGTCTGCTGCCAAGTGTGCTGAGTATCAATCTGTGCTCTCTCATTCAGATGGCAGGGTCAGAGCTTGGCCTGAACATGAATGCATGGATCGGTCCTGCAGTATCTGTGTCCTCTGGTGGGATGAGCAGAGTTGCAGCCTTCCTGTTTGCTCATTCAGGCCGTTGTCTATCTGCTCACAGCGGTCGGAGCACAGTCTGGGCAGTCTCGCCGTGAAGTGGGAGCAGCAGAGCGTTGGGGTGTTTACATCGGCGGGGAGTGATACCCAGCTGACGAGAAAAACACCAGACAGACTCACACTGTGAAAATAGATGCTATAATTCTCCTTCAATTGAGATATTTCCTGCTTGAGATAGATCAAAATGTCAGGTTGAAGTAGGGGATATATATCAGGTTCTGGAGATGATCACTATGTCTTCAAAAATGATATAAAACCAATTGAATTGAAGGCAAAATAATATGAAACTCTGAGAAAACAAAAGTCAGAATATCATTAAGATATAATCCAGTTAATATAGGAAGCCATCTTTGGTGTGTGTTCAACCTTTCCCTATAAAATCAAGTGATTCAACTCTTCTATAATTGAACAGTGTTGCTTAAGTCAATGTCACGAGCTTACAGAAGGAGAACCCTCTTCCATTTAGGACTCTGAATTATAAAAACTGACGTTTGTCACGCCCACACGCTCTTTTGGTAAATTATTTACTTAGTAAAATGTCAGAAAATCCTTCAAATGGCCCCAGATGACCCCTTCACCTCTTAAATATTTAATCAGTGGGATTTAGAAGTGAGAAAAGGTGCAAAACAATAAGGATATAACCATTATAAACAGTGGCCCTGAAGGGCAAAACACAAAAACAAAAGGAGAAAACAACTCACAGAAAATACAGTAAAAGATAAAAATGACATCTTAAACAACAGCAAATGGAAAAACACAACAACACATCTAAAACTCATGTTCTCCTCTTTTATTTCCTTTGTTTATTTATTATTATTATTTTCTTTTCGTTGTTTATGTTTTCTAATTTGTGTGTTTTAGAATTCTATTATTTGAGGTTTCAAAACGTGTTGTATCTTTACATTTGTTTTGTTCTTGCATTTGGGTTGTCATTTTAACGTTTTGTTGTTTTATTCTTTATCTTTTTCAATGTTATCCTTCAGGTCTGTCTTTTTAAACGGTTCTAATTTTGATCAGATTTTCCTCTGTCTTATTTTTTATCTATTCGTTGTTGTTTTTCTGTATTTGTCATTTTGTTCAGTATTCTTTTTTACTTGTTATTTTTCTCTAACAAATATATTGTCATTTGTCCTGTATTTGTTAATTGTATTTCTTGTTGTGTTAACTTTATTTGTTGTTGTCTTTGTCATGACTGTATATTTATGTTGCTGGTTTTTGTTTTTATTTGTCGTTTTATTTCCTTGTATGCGAGTACCTTTTCTTTGTGCTGGAATCTTCTCTTTGTTTGTTTGTTTGTTTTTTGATTTAAAGCTTGTTGCTGTGTTTTAATGTTGTTTACTTACCTTTACTGGTGTATCCTTTTATTTTGTTTAGTACATTCCAATGTGTATTTTTTTGTTTATATGTGTCTCTTGGTTCTTGTGTTGCTGTATTTCCTTTTTGTTGTGGTTTCTCTTTTCACTTTTAATTTTTTCCCTTAATTTTTAGTTCTCCATTTACTTATATCTCTTGTCTTTTTTTTGGGTATGTTTTTGTTTTCCTTCCCTTGCAGTTGTCTTACTTTGCATCTCAGGGCTATTTTAGCCAAGTGTTATTCATATATAATATTTTAAATATAACTATAAATCAAAAACAAAATGACCCACTGGACATTCATTTATACTGTATCTTTTACACATTGCTTTTCCCTCCATAGAGGCCAGTCTGCAAAGGCCAGTTATATAATCCTGGTCTGCCTGAAGCCCTCACATGGATCCCCGAGGCTCCAGGTGCTAATATCTTAATGCTTTATAATTACATAACCTTGTCGTCTGTTAACACCTGCGCATTCTCACCTGAACACCTCACACCTTCAGCCTTCAGAGCCCCACACGAGGATCTTTATCGCCTCTTGGCCTCCAACAACCAGAGCAGGAATATATGCTGCAATCCCCGGTCTTTTAAGTTTTAGTGCACAGAAAATCCAGCAATGTTGTTTCTTATACCCTCCAGCTTTGAGGCTGAACACCCAAAGGTGCCTTGGCAACAGCGCCGCAGTGATTCCCTCCATATTTTCCGTCATCCTTGTGTAAGCCTGAGCGCCGGCACTTTGGACTGGAATTACTGTAAAGGGACTGCAGCCCTGCAGAGAGCCTGCTGTAAAATCTTCTCCCACATAAATTCAGGGACAAGAAGCCTTTTGATACTGGAGCTGAGTCTTGCCTGAGACCCTGTTTGCGATCCTTTGTACCTTCTTTTTGCGATGTCTTTGTCACAGATAAAGTAAGACATCTCTTTTTTTGTTGAGGATTGGAGAGGTTTGCCAGGTGGAAAAACGGTTGACTGACTTTAGATAGCCTGTGGGTGTCGGCTAAGACTTTGTTCTGCCCAGGTTTTTATTGATCAAGATCCAAAATTCAAGAGCAACATACTTTAAAAATGTCCCTCACCTTGAGGAGCTGAAGGGGGTTGAAATGATAAGCCAAGGATTTTTTTTATTGTGCCACTGTGATCTGCTTTGACACTTCTTTTAGGAGATTGGGCATTTTAATTAATTTACTGCTTCCAAAATAATAAACACTTTAATTAAATTGAAAGGACAAATTTGGTGGATTCATAAATAAAGGAGTATGAGGCAAAGCTTCAAAGTAAAATGACATTTTGTTTGCACAACTAAGGACATAAAAGTAGTGTTAGGCCTTTATTAGTCATCTACGACTTTAAGATAATCAGCATTAGTCAATTATAGTGCTGCTTGCTTGCAGTCTGCCATATGGGGCAAATGAAGTGCACCCTCGCCTTGCAGCAACTCATCTGCTCTTCAGATTTGAGCTGCAGTGGGCTGAATAAACACAGAATTTTGGTGAACAGTTTAAGAAAATATTGACACACCAATTAAATGCTGCACAATGTTGTATTAATATGTTTGGATTAGGGATGTAACGATATTAAAAATTTTTATCCCCGTTATTGTGACCTAAATTATCACGGTTATCATTATTATCGCGGTATTGTTGCGGTGTGCTCAAAATGTTCAAAATGTACTTTAGCACAAAATTAAAATCATTAACCCCTTTAATATTATAATAATAGTTCTTTTTTGTCAATAAATGTGTCCAGAAATGCCCTTTGAGTACATTTTTTACCCTTCTTTCAAGAGAAATAAAAAACAAGTCTAGCAAGCTTTTGTCATTATTATATAATAAACGCTTAAACTGTGTGTAATTACAAGGAAAGAAAACAACAGATTTGAACTTTAAACAGGATTCTCTTTATAAACAATTGAAAATGAACAACAAATAACCTATTTTACATAAACTCACAGATTTTTGTTTGCCTGCAGCATTAGTGTCCATGTTATAGCTCGTCATATTAGACCATGTCATGGCCTTTTATTTATTTATTTTTTTTACTGATGATAGTCCCTGAGGCAGTTAGCCACCTTCATGACTCTCCTCTGGTCTCCTCCTCCTCCTCTCCATTGCAGATATCCTCGATATTTTCTCCTCTAATCTTTCCATAATATGATCGATTAAATCCATAAAGCACAAACTTTGACGGAAAAAGACGATCAATTTCAAAATACGGCGAATACACGGCAAAAGAACGGCAAGAATACACTCCAAAATGATACTAATGCTATTATTTACAATATTTATACATTATTTAGACAGAGAATACTGACAAACCTCCTGTAATTCTCTCGGGTATGGCTCATTGAATCTTTTCTCTCTCTCTCTACCTCTACGACTCGGTCAGTTCATTTACTCGAGGAGTTACAGCAGTTTTAAACGTGCACGTCTTTTTCTTTCGCAGCAGCTTCATGTTTAAACAGGGAGACTGTCTTCTATCAGTTTCCCCTTGGCATCCTTGTAAAATCCAAAACTTAACCAGACTTTAGAGTCCGTTTCCAGAGGGAAATCTCCGCTGTGTCTAACTTCCGCTGAGGCCAAACAAGGCAAACTGCGCATGCGCGCTTCCCATGAGGCTGCTTAATCCAGGAAGAGAATCATAGTTCGGGCATTTCCAGGCAAAGAGCAGCATCACCGTGCGTTGTTGATGCATTGTGGTTATCAAACATGGTAAACTGTAATTTTTATAGGACGCGGTAATGATTACCGTGGGATATTTTACCTAGGGTTTACCATTCTACCGGTAACTGTTACATCCCTAGTTTGGGGCAATACCTTGACGTTTTTTCATCTCATACTTCACTGCACATCCCAGACATTTGTGTTTCATTTTTGTTCAGCCTCTGGTTTCCGGTTGACAGAAAACATTCAACCAACAACTTTTTGTCTCTATGTAATATTTATTTTTGTCACTCTAAAGGACATTGACGTTCATAGTTGTTGCTTTTGACTCAGCACAAACATCCATTGTCACACAAGTATGGACCAATCATATGTAACAGGTCAAAGATCAAGATCATGGAGTTTTCCGGCTTTTTTATTTGTTAATGTTTTCTCTCAGGGATTTATTTTAACTCTTGCATATTAGTCTTCCCTCCAAGATGTTTGGATGAAATTTTGCAGAATATAGGTTCAGGATTTTTGTGGCTGAAGCCGAATAAAATATAAACACTTGGCTGAATACCTAATATCCAATGCGGATGCAAAGTAGTTCACTATATTTTTAAAAGTGCATTAATAGCTTAGAGTACATTTGTAGGCATGTTTTTAAAATAAAGTAATTGTTTATTGAATATTATGACATTTTTTAATATTCCAATCGCCTCTGCTTTTCAAAAAAGCTCCACAAAGTTTTTCATTCATATTAAGCCTTCAAACAAAACAAAACACGCATTAAAAAATACTAATGTGCATTGAAGTGGATATAAACCAATAAACCAATAATACCAACAAATAAATAATTGTCCTTTTGACACAAGTCTGCTTTAGGGCTGTCACTTTATATTTGATATTTGAATAACTGATCAAATATGGGGATAAATATCTGTAACCGAATCGTAAATAAATATTTTAATGTAATATATTGAGTGTGGCAGCACATCAGACCTGGAGCAGTGGACTGTTCAGTCCAACAGAGGGCGCTGTGAGCGCAGCTTGACCCTCAGACACATCCGCTTGACCTCAGCACACAAAGAGTTTCCACTCCAAGCGGACATTAACAGCTCCAAATCATCTGAGGAGAGCTGTGTGGAAGTATTTTTGGTTCTACACCGTTGATGGCAAACTTAAAATCAAAGACCAGGCTGTGTGTTCTGTGAAAGTCACTGGTCCTCCTCTTATCTGCGGGCTCAGCCGTCGGCTTTTCATCCAAGTTATACGGTTGAGTGCAGTGGTGCATCGTCAAGAGTTTAACCCCATGTGACTGTGTTCTTTTCGATGGGGTCTTTAGCCAAAGGGCATGTAATAGAGTTTCTGTCCCATACTGGGGGGTAATCAAATATCTTCGATTATTTGGGTGCATGTTTGAGTTTGATTTTTAGGGAAAATGACAGCCTTAGTCTGCTTAGCCACAGTCACGCAATGACGTAGTTGATATCGTCATAGTGTCACACGGTACTATTCGGCCTTACTGTTATCTCACTCCACTGAAGGCCGAATGTGGCTTTTTTTGCAATATTCGGCCGAATATATTAGGCCACCAAATATTCGGTGCATCCTTAGCAACAGGGAGGAATTTTCTACCAATACTTTCTTTTTGCATTTGCATATTAATCTGAATATGAAAGTCTAATCTCCAAAAATGGAGTTTATTTTATGTTAGCAGACAGGTAAATTGTTTTTGTCAATCTTTAAAAGTAGATGAAGCCTCATCTTAAAGCTATTTCAGATCCTGACATTGATAGCAGTATGAGCTGAGATAAGTTTTCATATATCAGTATATAGAGTGTCTGCAAAATCCAATGTCATGCATTTCGCTCTGCCTGCTTGTAGACAAACTGACTTAATATCACCTACCAGAATTTTCTCAAAAGTTTGCACGAATATCCACTTTTCTTCAAGGACAAACTGGTTGGGTTTCCATGGGACCTTTGGCCTTTGAATGATTTCTGTCAAACTGCATAAATGTCCTTCAGTACATTTGGAGGGGTAAGGTCAGAGGCCAAGTGAGCTATCTCTGTAAATGACAGTAAAGACTCCATGGAAGCTTAAAAACCACCAGAGGACAGGTCTTTTCAAGTCTGGGAAGTGCCCGTTGACTTTATAACTGGATTTATTAAGACATCAAGAAAGGTGTTGGCCCATTACCCCCTTTAACAACACATCAGAATGCATTAATTAATAAAAACATCAGAGTGTTTGAATCCTTCTTCACCATATGTTCATCAAAGAAAACTCTGCAGTTCAATGTAAAGCCTCAGGGATGCTAAGCCATTAAATCAGGCCTTGTAGCCAGCGAAGGCATACTCACTTTGCTCTGTTAGATGCTATTGAAGAGAAACAAGGGTTTAATCTTAAAGCAAACACGCACTTTACATGTCCAGGGCAGTGTTGGGAATGGATAAGGTCATGTCAAGACCAGGGAAAATCATGTGGTACATACATCAGCCCGCAGAGCTGTGGCCACTTCACTGTTCAGAGAAGATTTATCCTTATCCGGAGAGAAAATTACAGGAGCATTGGCTCTTTTGTGATGATTCGGACGCAATTTCCCCCTCCACAATACAAGACCAATGAAGCGTTCGGTCCTTATCTCCCCGAGTTCTGCTTAGAGTTTTTTGAAAGATGTCCCCTTTTCCTCCATCCAGTTCCTGTCGAGCCATGAAGATAACAACCTCTGCCTTCTCCGCACCAGTCGACACATAATCACATCCCTGACTGAAGTGTGTATCTCTAAGAGCAGATTCTCATGCTCATAATAGGAGGGCCATAGTGCACATGAGGGTGGACGTCTGTTTTCTTTTGAACGCATCTTGGGCCGCTGCCACAGCTCCTGGTGCCAGGATGCATTTTCAAAGCAGAAAGGGCTTTCAGGAGACTCACCGTGTATCCACAGTGGAAGTCTGAGGTAAAAGGAAGCATGCCGTCACTGTTTCACAACAGGCCTTAAGGCTCCTTCAAAGCACGGCCAGCTTCTGGAGTAAGATTACCAAACAATTACCTGCTCTAAGAAATGTCCGAATCTACTGGGGCAAACAGATGCAGGTAAACAGGAAGCATTTGGTTGACATTTTCCTTTGACTCCCTCTGTGTAGATGCACACAAAGTCATGGAGTAACCCCCACAACCCCGTAGCCCTGCTTTCATATGTATGTATTCCCTTTCAGCTGGCACGCCGACCCACCCTCGCCCAATCTCTTATTCTGTTTGTGAAGTGACAGTTAGCTTAAAGCGACACTTAAACACTTGGAAACAACATCAATACAGCTGGCTCCAGCTGCACACCCGCCTCATGCTTCCTTCTCCTTCAAGACTGCTAAAGTGAAGAGGTTAAGAGATTGCATACTGACTAATGGTTATGGCCACCAAGAACAAGATGACCGCAACAAACCATAACAGACTCAACAGTTGTGTCAAAACTGGAGGGCCAGCAAAGTGACATCAGCTGGCTGTAAACTGATGCTTTGATTGGCTGAGGATGTGCATACAGTATGTGAGACTTTGCCATTGGCAGAGTACACTTATATATGCATTCCCTGAGTTAAGAGAAGAGCGACAGGATAGAATAAAAGCACTCTTCTGCTTTTCTTTTCAAATAAAATAACTAATTATTTGGTTTTACCTACATGATCATGTGCCATCTATCCTTTTTTAACATTTTGTTGGCTGGGTCACAGTGAAAACGAGCTATGAGGGCTAATCAGTTGTCAGAAGAACATAGCTTTTTTTTAGTTTTAGAAACCTTTCTGTTGGATGATTGCTTGGCTGAAATCCTGGTGTTGGAAAAGCTCTTTCCAACTTCAAATTAAGCTCCTTAATTCAATTGAATTACTTTATTTATCCCCAAGGGGACAATTTACTTTAAAATTTAATTTTAGCCTATGTTGTCTAAAGTCTGGCTCATATTTTTCAGTCTTGTTGGCTGCTTGGGTATGTTTACAGCTGCTAATATATATTAAATAAAACAGTTTTCACCGACTAAGCACAAAATTATCAGTTTGGTTTATCAGCCAATATCAGCCTAAAGAGTTAAGTACCATTTCTGCAGATATTTAAACATTTGTAGATACTCATACAATGCAAATTAACAATACAATGCAAAATTAACGAAGATGAAATATTGATGCACCTTCTCATCACTGCATGGGTACATTGAAAAAAATCAAGGTTTCATTTTTACAAGTTAAAGACTTTTTTTCTAGTTTTACATCTGCCCCCTGCAAAAACGCACTGGAACACTTAAAGAAACAAGTCAATTTTTGTTAAGAACAGAGCTTGTGCTCTTGACTGAAACATCTGTATTGGTATCCGTACCTAACTTGACAAGCCAGATGGACAGCTCCATATATCTGCCACAGAAATATTTCACTAGTCCATCTGGGTAGGGGCCCTTTTAATTTATTTTCAGGGGCAGAACGTTTAAAAAAAAAAAACACAAGCTTGTGATTGGATAATCGTTCTGCTCGTCACATTCATCACAGACCAATCCATATCAAGCAGGGTTGCCTCATATAATGAAGCAATGTTTTCATTGAATTTGTCTTTTTTTTTTTCTTTTATATACATTTTATTTTATTATTTTGTTTATATTGACTGCTGATGCTGCTCAGTGATTTTTGAAGACTGTATGATGCAAAATGTGCCTGTTTGTTACTTGAAATGGCTGAATAAAGAATTGAAAAAAAAAAGCATAGTTTTTTGTTAGCTGTTAGCCGCTAACTTATCTGCTAACAGCTTACGACAGTAAATGACCGTTAGCCGCTAACTTAGCTGCTAACGGCCTTACACTATCGTCCTACACTAAATTGTACCACACAGATGATTCATTTAACACTTATCTGTAACATGAACCTCGTCAAAGACAATCCCTCCAAGTAAACTTCTGAGGAGGGCAGATTTCGCCAAGTTTTACTAAGTATCTATGAGGACAATAGGCTAATCGGCATCTCCGTTCTCAACTTCCGGTTTCAACTTCCGGTTGTCGTCACGTCCGCATTCTACAGCTCCCGCCTCTCTTCCCTGATTGGGCCGTTAAAATTTTAGCCGAGGGAATCCATTGGTCAACGGAGCGC
The DNA here is from genome assembly GCA_036419115.1 of Scarus forsteni. Taxonomy (NCBI): domain Eukaryota; kingdom Metazoa; phylum Chordata; class Actinopteri; order Labriformes; family Labridae; genus Scarus; species Scarus forsteni. The sequence goes on from JAZDUH010000523.1 coordinate 3,041,160, forward strand.
TACAAGATGGGATCTGCAGGACTTCAGGAACTGAATCAGGCAGGCCCATCTGCTATGTAAAGTTAATCCGTACCAGGGATAATGAAAAAATAATCAGATATTAGCAAAAATCCAATATGATACTTCCCTATCCCTGATCCGTCCCTTAGAACTTTCTTAGTTGTCTTTTTGAGCTCCTGTCCCGTTAATTCTTCCTCACCCACCTCTGATTTTTATCCAATCTGATCTGTGTTAATCAATCAGTCAAGCAATGCTTGCTGCCATGTTGTCAATGGCTCTGCCTTCAGTCATTGGTCCATGCTCTGCCAAGGCTTGCTGCCTTGAGCCAATAAAATAAATCTGCCTTCAAAACAATGTAGGATGTCACACTGGTCTATTAAGGGTGGCCAGGCTTGCACAGAAGTTTTCTTTGACCTGGAGTAAACTTAAAAAACAGCAAAAAATTGAATTATTTGCTTTCCGATACTTCAACATTTCCATGTAAATTAATCCACAAAATGCTTTTGCTACAAATCTACTTCTTCACTTAAGTAACAAAGACTTTGACTTGGAAACTCTCTAGATGAAGCTGCCCCTTTAAACCAATCAGAGGTTGACAGGCCATTGGTTGGAAAGCTTAACCAGCCAATAGGGGAGTTTCATCAGTTGATATTATTCTCTCATTGAGTGTTTGGAAATTCACACTGCATACAGCCTAGTCTAAAGGGAAAGCTCTTTAAAGAGCATTGGCAGCTCTTGATGAAGTTATTTTACTTAAAAATTATCTATACATTTACTGGAGGGCATCAAGAGCCCTGACTTTTCTCAACATCTTAACTGTAAGTGTTATGAGGTTTAAGATTTCCAGCAAAAAGGAGAGAGAAGAACCTGATATTTAAAAATGCTATGAGGAGTTTTTGATTAATTAATTACAAAAAGTCTCACTTTTAGATATATGCCTGATCAAAATACACACTTTAAGATGAGTTTTATAGCATCAAAATAGGTTATCTATAAATGGTATTCCTTAGTTGGACAGGGCTGGACTGGCCTGGATACTCAACTTCGGGAACAAGACAATTAAAACTCGAGCAAATTTATATTATTGGGACACGTCTTAGAGCACCGGGCTGTAAGTAGAGATATATAGCCGGCTACAATACTACTATACTAAGTTTTCCAAAACTAGCTATCATCGCACATTAAAAGCTACCGCTACGTAACTAGACAGAGATACATTACCTCGTCGCTTTGCATCCTGTAAGTTGTTGAAAAAAGAAGTTCGGAGGAAGGTCCGAGCTGCATTCATTAGCATCACAACAAACGCACGCTTTGGCTTGGTTCACGTCTTTACGACAGTCGCCGCGCGTGCTCATGGGTAGCAGAGTCTTTATGTCGCCGGAAATAAATTCTCCTAATAGCATCTTTAAGGGAAGTTAGCAGAAATGAAAGGTAATACTGAAGTGGCTCTGTCATGACTGCCAGTAGCATGACACTCGTTTCTAAATCACAGCTTGAGTTAAAGCAGTATTATGGGATATTCTGCTAAACTGTATTCGTCATGGGTGAGATGGCGTAGGTCTCTGGAAATGATTCTTTTAAAGACTGTTAATCTCAGGTCTTAGTCCAGTCTCTCTCTGAACACACATCTCAAAGAAAGTGAAAGCACATGTCCACAGGTGACACACTGCCACCTCCAGGCATTAATTCTGAGAGTCTGTCTCCTAAAATCCTCGCTGATCTTTCAAAAAGTGACCCGTGGCATTTAAATATTCCACTCCGGGCTGAACTCCGTCTAACCCCCCGAAACAAGAGGGAGACCGACTGAGAATCGGAGCGGTTACATCATCACCTCGAGCAAGCGACGCCGTCTCACTCCTTCAAATAAAAATCACATTTAGGCCTCGGCATGAATTAATACAGCCGCTCCTCTTCCAAAATCAAAACTTCAAACGCTTAATTGTTACAAAAGACGTAAAAGAAGAGGGCGGGTGGATTTGTCGGATCACTTTATCCACTGCCTCTCCTCTGTATCATTACGCTGGTTTGGTGTTCTGTTTCCGCATGGATTGCCTTCGGGGGCTGGAGGGGGCACCGCTTGGAGAAAAGAAGCAGAGATATTGATTAAACTCAGTAATCCACCCACCCTAGGTATCAGGGAGCTTATGTTTGGACTGCTTTACTTTATTAGCCTCCCTGCAGAATGGAATTGTGATATTACTGACCTGGTTTTGATTAATTTTGTGGCTGTTTGACCTCCTTGAATCCAAGTTTGATCCACAAGTCACTGCTCTGTCTCTGCAATTAGGCATGCTAAGTCACTTCTGGACTTGAAAAGCAAATTTTTAACCATGAAGCAAAGGCACGCTAGAGCCAGGAGACGTGTGCTGCAGGGACTCTCAAGATATTTTCATTTCAAACATTTAGAAAACCAAATTAGATTAATTTATTCATTTAGAATTATTAAAATTACAAGCAAAGTTGATTTTTTCACAATTTACACTTTGCTCTCGCTCTTTTCTGATTGGGGATATTATATACAAACTATTGCACACTTCATGAGTAGGGGTGTCCCAATCCGATTTTGATATCACATATCGGTCCGATATCAACAATAATACAAATATTGGGTTATATCGGCCTGCATGTAAAATCTCCAAAATAAAACTCCTATACAAGCAGTCAACTCTAATTTCTTTTCGATGAATTAATTTAAATTGTAGCATACGCTAATGTTAAATTAAACGCAGTGGTTATTTTACAATTTAAAAATGTTTTGTTTTTATTGGATTTATTGAGGTTACTTTTCAGGGTCTCCTAACTTTTCATTTATTTTATTTAATTGTACTATAATTCTTATGTTTAAGGTTAAAACTTATGTAACCCACTGGTTAAAAACAAGTGAGTCAGTTTTCTCACACCTATTATTACCTCCACCAAGGAGGTTATGTTTTCAGGAGAGTTTGTCTGTCTGTCCGTCCGTCTGTGAACAAAATAACTCAAAAAGTTATTGATGGATTTTGATGAAATTTTCAGGAAATGTTCAGCATGGGAAAAGGAAGTACTGATTGGATTTTGGTGTTGATCCAGATCACCGTCTGGCCGCCATGGCGAAAAATGTGATTTCTGTGAATAACTACTGCACTACAATAGATATCATTATGAATCCAAATGCTAATGGTTTGTTTTCATGGTCAAGGAATCTAAATATTTAGATGAAATAAAGGTAGGACTAATATTTATGGTCAGAATCACAATATGGCTGAGGACTGTGGCGCTGGCGGAGGTCTGTGCTCTCCGAGTGCTTTTCTAGTTGCTTCCTACTGTTCTCTGTTTGCGTGATCTCACTTGATCAAGCCTTTTCTTACAGGCCATACTACAAAACAAGTTATTAAAATATGTTTGATTCCTGCTGATATCGGATCGCTATAGTACCGGACAATACTTAAGGCTGCAATATCGGTATCATGGAGGTGAAAAAGTTTGGTACACCTCTGTTTATGGGGGTGTTTTCACGTCTGTAGTTCCTCTGTTTTGGTCTCAGCATTTCTGTGTGCTTTTCATGGAAGTTTTTATCAGATGTGGACGACTTTTTTTTCTGCAGCAGCAACCATTGTTGTTATGATTTGCATTCTTTTTATTTTTTTTTTACTTTAAACTGCATTTTGGAAAGGTACAAGATTTTGGTTGAATTTGATGGATAGTGCTGATGTGCTTTGAGTTTGTGCTCCACCACAATAAGTTATGTCACAAGACCTGAGTGGAATAAAACAATTGAGTCAAATTCTGCTCCTGTGGCCCATCTGTTTAAAAGTTAACATGTTGTGCTTTCAGTTATGGCCTTGAGCTTTTTGATGAGTGGATGTTTGAGTTTGTGTTGCTTTTTCTCAAAGCACTTCTGATATCAATGAGGTATTTTGCTCAGATAATATTGCTCTCTGCAATGGACACCTGACAGACACCTTTAAATTTTACAGAGGGAAACGACAAGGCTGTTGTGCTAGCCCTGCCCTCTTTGCAATATTCATAGAGCCACTTGCTGAAATAATTTGACATGAGGAAGAGTTGACGGGAATCACGATAGCAAGAGATGAACACAAAACAGGTATATTTGCTGATGATATAATTACCTTCCTTCAAGACCCAAATTCAATGTTTACTAAATTAGTAAAGGAAATGGAAGATTTTGGAATGATGTCGGGCTACAAATTAAATATGTCTAAAACAATGGTTTTAACGTTTAACTACAAGCCAAATAAAGAATTCAGGAAAAGACATAACTTTAATTGGAATGCTAAGTCAATAAAATACCTAGGAGTGACAATAACTCAGGAACTTGACAGCATTTATGAGAGAAGCTACAAACAAATAAATGATAATTTTCAAAGAGATGTGGCAAAGCGGTCAACACAAACAATGGACTTTAGCTCAGGAATAGAGGTGGTTAAAATGAACTTCTTGCCTAGGTTATATCTTTTCCTCTCGCTTCCAGTTAAAGTATCAGATTCACAATACATGGCATGGGACAAGCTAATATCCAGGTTCATCTGGGCGGGGACCAGGCCGTGGATAAGACATGTTTGAAAATACGGATATTTTGGAAGTTTTGAGAGTCATTGCCGAAATTCTTGGTCATAATATCCTTAATGATCCCCAGTATTTAGAGTCCTACTCAGTATTATTGGCACCCCTTCATTATTTTCATTGCTTTAACAATATCTTCAGAAATAAATAGAAATGTTCCAAATTTTATGTCATCAGGATCTTTTAATTGAAGGTCCAAAATACTTTAACAAAAATAATTCATTTTTACAAGTTACATATTGTAATTTCAAAAAGAGAAGTGAAAAACAGCATGTGCAGCCATAATGGCAACCCTCTTCAGTATTTTGTTGCACACCCTTTGGCACTGATGACAGCCTCCAAATGTTTCTAGAACCATCTATAAGCTTCTTACACTTCTCAGCTGGTATTTTCTCCCACTTCTTCCTATTCAAATTTTTCAAGCTCTTGAACATTTGCAAGTTTCTTTTCCCCAATGGCAGATTTCAGCCATTCCAAAGATTTTCAATTGGATTGAGATCAGGACTCATTGCTGGCCATTTTAAAACAGGCCATTTTTCCTCTTCAACTTTTGGATGTGTGCTTTGGGTCTTTGTCTTGCTGGAGGGCCCACGATCTTCGACTCAAACCAAGTGTTCTTCCACTGGGTTGGACATTTCGCTCTAAAATTTCTGGATAATTTTCTGATTTCATGATTTCTGTGATATGGTCTAGGCCTCCAGTACCCGATGCAGCAAAGCAGCCCCAAACCATTATGGAACCTCCACCATGCTTAATTGTTGGTAGGGTGTTCTTTTCCTTGTAGGCTTCAAGTGGTTGTAATTAAAACTGCCTATTCTAAATATGACTGCATGATCATAGTAGTTAATGACGTATAATTTACAAACCTTAATATGTGAACATTACTTCTGCCAAGTTTGACTCTGATAAAGTGATGCAGAGCAAAGTTAGAGAGGTTTGTAAAGAAACTGTACTGTCACATTGTGTACTTAATCTTCATGGGTGCCAATAATGATGAGTAGGACTGTATATCTGGGACTGATACCAGGTAATGTAATATGTAAAGTAGATAAGTACCTGTTAAAGATCCTATGTCTCGCGTCTAAGAAAGCCATTACAAGGACTTGGCTGAGTTCTGAGCCACCTGGACTGAATCACTGGCTGGACATTGTGGAAGAAATCTGATCAATGGAATAATCAGCCTACAGTCTACAAATTAAAACAGAACTTTACACTGCAAGATGGTCAAAATGGCATCTTTATGTAAGAAAGTAGTGTTTGTCCCCCTTGTACTGTTGTTCTTGTGTTTTTGTCACTGTGTTTATTGAAAGGAAAAAATCACGTTTTAAAAAACTATTGCTCACTGGATATTTTGTATTATGATGCCCAAATTTTTTTTAGATTGTCATTGAAAATTGAAGCAAAATGTTGAATACATTTGCAAAGATAGGTGTTAAGGGCAAGAAGCAAAAACACTTGTTTCTTACTATTTCCACCATTTATTCCAGAATTTGCCCACATATTTGTTTAGTGTTAACTTGGATTTATTTCCCTTTTTCAGTCACAAGTATGTAAGTGTTAATAGTACTTTAAATAGTAGGACTGAGCCGATACGCTTTTCTCCCGATTTAATTTTTACGTTTTTTTGTTTGTTTTTTTTGTGCCGATTTGATTAAAATTGCGATTCCACAATATTACTGATTTTTGCAATCTTTAGTTAGCTTTTTTTTTAACACCAGCAAAACAGATGATCAATGATGATGCCTACAGACTCTATCAGGAAAAATACGCATCACATGTGAGTCCGTTTTTAGGATTTATTCAGCAGTATATTTTAACCAGCTGTTTATACTCTCTCTTTAAAAGCCTGGATTATTAACACAGACTAAAATGAACCATGTCAATTTGGGAAAAAAAAGATTTTCAAACAAAAAAGAACATTTTAAAATCATCAAACAGAGAATCCTGATACTTATGTGAATCAGTTTTTCCCCCACCCCTATTAAACAGGGTTGAGTTTTCTTAAAAAGCCTTCAGATGGTTCCTACTCCTCACAGGGACATATTCCTTACCCCCGTTGGCACCTTGGCATCATTTTTTTCCACAAAAGTGTCATAGGCTGTTGTTCCAGGAGAGTTTGGCTTTAGTGTGACAGTCATCCCTTTATTAATAACCTCATGGATTGCTGTGTAAAATTCTATAAAATTAATATATTTCTATTGGCATGTGGCCTCGCAGGCTCAACTTTTAATACCTTTCTTTGCCAATATTCTTTAGCAAGACAGTACAAGACAGGTGGTGATGTGAAAGCAACAGGTGGCCTTTTCCGACTGCACCTCCAAAGTGATACATCACAGCAGCGACAAGATCCAGATACTTTGTTACTAGGAGTGCCCCGATCATAAAATGTCAACTGTCACTTAGGCTGTAGTGGTTCGCCGTGACATTTATCAAGCATGGCTCAGCGTGAGGACTGATCTGGGACCTGTTTGCTACAAGCCCAACCACACAGAGATTGATGGATGTACAAAAAGCCATAAATATGTACGAGGGACGGGTTTGGAAACAGATTCGGATTCAAATCTCATCTCAGCACTTTGAATTGTAGATTTATAGATGGAGAGAGGCTGTGTATCCGCAAACAGTCTGACTGAGGCAAACTTCAAATGCTGAGTTATGATGGGCAGTCCTTCAGAGTTCACTTGATGTCGCTGTCACTGAAAGTTTGAGTCAGTGCTCTTTTCCTCCTGCTGGATTTCCTGAGTAAGTTTTCTTTAAATCCAGAAATAAGGCTGTAGGACAAACAACAAACAAGAATTTAAATATTTTCAGGACAACAGAAAGTGGTGCTGCTTTGCCACACAGTGTTACTTACACTTTCTCAAACAAGCTGCAGTTTTAGTTTCTGCTTGAAGTTTAATGCAATTGTATTTGCTGTACTGCTTCCATTTGAATTTCCCACTCCTCAAGACAGCAGATCAGTGGCTAAGTTTGCCCCCAAAAATAAAAAAATGCTATAAATAACACTCAAATGACTTTAACCAGATGCTGACATTAAGTTGGAAAACGCTTGACCACAATTTAGACAACGACAGTATAATACTGTGCTCCCTACAACCACTCTTGAACTAATAAGCTCCAAACATGCACAAGAACAGCAAATTACAGACTAGAGTTCAATGATATGGACAAATTTCATATGTTGATATTTATGCCAGATATTTATCTCAATATCAATGCGATATGATATCCTGAATAGGGCTGCCACAAACAACTATTTTGACAGTCGACCAGTAATAGCGTGATTTTTTAACTCAATCAACCAATTTAAGTTATGTATGTATTAACCAATACAGATGAATCTATGCTGAATACAGACGGACCCCACAGAGTAAGTCTGGCAACTTGCCATAAATAGAAAGAGCGTATGAATATGCATAACTCTGCTGTATTAGATTTCAGTTGCCATATATGTTACATCCATGTCAACATAACCTGTCTCTCTTTGTCAGACTTCCGCTGATCCGGCCGTAATAAACTATCAGATAAACCTCCAGTCTTGTAGTGTATCATTATATCCCATTTAACACCTGATAACAACTCGTAAATGACTTTTTTTGCGGTTAGTCGACTCGTCACATCATGCATGAACTGCAGCACTAGCATGCAGCAGGTGGCCCAAATCGCTTATAATGAGCAGACCTGGCCACTATGGCGCCTGCATAGTTGTGCATGCGCCACATGAGTGAGCGTGTTTGGGAGTGTGCTGGGTCTTTTCCTGTGGATGTGATAACCAGGAAACAGGGTTAGGAAAGGACGAACTACCTGCCACAATAATGTCTCGCTCTGTAATGACAGGTGGGTGATCATCATGTGGGATTCACACAAGTAGAAGAGCAAAGTCACTTTAATGAGTTGACTCATAATAACTGTTGTCTTAGTCTGCGCTCAGCCTGTTCACCCACGCTTTCTGCTTCCCACATGGCTGTAGTAATAATCCTTGTTGTAGTAGACACACCATAGTAAAACACTGGAAACAGGCACATATTTGGGGACAACGTTTTCAGGGACAGGTCATCCAAAATGGGGACGTCTGGTCACCATAATGTTGACACTAATGTTCGCAGCTAACTAGCCAATTAACTGTCCCTCTTCATCAGAAATTGAATCAGTCACGACGTGCTTTCTTTTCAGATGCTTATGCATCCCCGTCGTACTGCCATGGAAGGAAAGTTCTGCCTTGCAGATTTTGTGTTGCACATTCTTCTTTTTTGTTTTGGTAAAATCCTCCAAAACTTTCAAGCACCGTTGCCGGACAGCATACTCCTGTCTACTAACTCTTCCAGTGACATCACGGCCGACCCTGATGACCACGACTGTGCATGAGTGTCAAGCGGTGCATTCAAGGGCAATCGTAAAAATGATTTTTATTGTGACTTCCAGAGTTGTACGTGCAGGGCGGGCGTGGGGGAAATCTATATTGTTTATATATATACAAGTATTAATGGAACCAAATAATGATTTGATTTGCTCCTTTTTCAAACATAAAATATCCTTGTAAACATTTTTACATTTACACTGTAAAGTCCTGCATTTATTTATTTTTTAATAAAATGGGAAAAAACAACCTTCTAAACTTTTTCTTTCAATCTATAGCTACACATGCAAGAAGATGGTGCACTGACATGGACAGTTCTATTATTAGAGTGTGCAAACTAATGCTATGATACAGACAAATGACACATCTTCTAAATGTTTCTTAGAGTTTACACTGCTATTCACCATGTTGACACCATGTGTTGTTTTTCTGTTAAACACAGAATCAACACTTTAACCTGCAGCCTGTATCAGGATAATTCTGCTCAGCTTTGATTGCAGTCCACAGTTATGAGGGTGTGTGTGTGTGTGCTCCAGCTTTAATGATCCTCTGAGTTGCTTTTCAAACTGCAAGAATCTTGGCTGTTGAATTTTAATGGCCTTGTTTAATTTTGTACCTTTAAATGGTCTTGAAGAGCGAGCAGGAAAAGAAAAGGACAATCATGTAATTGCACAGACGGGTCTTATCTTTTTTCCCTGGCACAGCCGCTGGTGGCACGATCACATGAGGAGCTGATCTTTGATCCCGGCTGACAGCTGACAAAGACAAGGTCATGAGATTAAGCTGCTATACGTCACCACTTATTTATGTCCCTTTGACTTTGAAATGCTCTTCAAACTCACTCTGACGGCTACAATAGGTCTCATCATGGCACGTGCCACATGCTGTACGGAGCGCTGTGGCTGTGATAGAGTTGTTTGGTTGAAGAACTCAGTTAAGAAGGTGACACAAGTGCCAGGATTTGATTTAAATACTAAGAGACTAATGTATTTCACATTGGCATTAGTGCTGAAGTTACAAAAAATAAACATAACCGTGACAAGTTCTTGAAAAGACAGTGAGGTTGAGCTTCCCTGGGTTTGTTGTTCTTAGCTCTGTGTTACATTGACAGTCTGATTATTCTATTAAGATTATATCCAAAAGCACTTTTGGCTAAAACATTTATTCTCAGATTTCTGGACAGTAATCCCCTAACTATTCGACTTTTAGGCCCTGAAATTTATCGATTTATCATTTTAGGATCAAAATAACAATTTCAAACAATGTAATCATGTGATCATCAAGGCTGCAGTTTTTCATAGTAAGTATTTCACACATATTATTTACAAATTTGCCACAGTTTGCATTTATTGAAGTGCTGGTAAAACATGTGCTATGTGCTTTTGATCGTTACCGTAAAATACCAAATAGTAGCCGGGGCGTTTATTTGCTTTATTTACTAAGCAGACCAGGCGTTTATTTGGGACAGGCGTTTAATTCCTTTTGCACAAAAATTTTACTAAGCAAAAACTGAAAAAATATTGTAAATATAATCAAATTATTTATTTACACTAGTATGAAATACCTGTACATTTTCAAGGCAAGATTACTAGCACTCTAAGCACTCTTAAATCTGGGAAGGAATGACTGGTAATTAAGTTAAGGTGTTCCTTCTTTTTTTCTCTGCTGCACCAGGGACGTGAAGATCAGCAGCAACGTACCACCAACTGACGTGACCGGCCTCCTGACGTTAGTTAAGGGCAAAAAACATGCAGCGGCAGTGACAACGTCTTCTTCTTTAATTTTTCAAAGCCCTAGTCTGCAAGATTCTGGCTTTCTGCTCTCTAGTGACCTCTGTGGAGGTTGAGTGTAGCTGTACTGTCATGAAACAGAGCGCCTCACACCAACCTGCTTTTGTTGACATACAGAGGGAGGAGAACCCGACAGGATGTCCAGAGAGACAAATAACTGTAAAGGTACAGTCTGATTGTGTTTCTTTTCAAGTGTCGGCTGTCAGTGGTGAGCTCAGCATTTGCGTGTGTGTTCTGTAAACTTCGAACGAATGGCTCGGACACTGCGCCAAATAAATTACACCAGGCGTTTATTTGGAACGGACGTCTATTTGTCAAAATGTACTGCTACACCGGGCGTTTATTTGGGACTGGGCGTTTATTTGGTATTTTACGGTATATCCTTACTGTTGTTTCCACTATAAACAGTAAATATTGCACTGAAGCTTGATTGAAAGAAAACAGGGAATCAAATTGAATATCTGCCAGAAAAATCGTAGTGACACAAACCTGAAATCATATCCAAATGGTGTCTTGGTGTCATTAAGCTACTCTTATGTCAGTAAGGATCATGCTATAAAGCAGTTGGTCTGTTCTGAAGGCTGACGAGGTTCCAACTTGGTACTTGTGAGGTGTACCTAATAAAGTGACCATGACTCATACACTGTGGAGTTCGTTCTCCTAGCTCGTAGTGAAACTTTATTTTGCATTTAAATGAATACTCTCTAGCTTTTCAAATGTGTGTTGCAACTGCTGAACTCTACGTTAGCCTTTATGTGCCAAGAAGCCATGTCTTCACAAACACAAAGCTGATCTTCAGACTACAGAAAAGAGCAATAAAAATCACAAACAAAACCACATACAGAGAATCAACATACCCCGTCTTCACTGAACGTAATACATTGAAATTTAAGGACCTGATTGATTATAAAACTATCCAAATTATGTATAAAGTTAAAAATCATAAGCTACCAAACAGAATCCAAAGGTTTTTTTCAAATGAGAGGTGACAAACATCATCTTCGAGGAAATTTTATATTCAAAAAAAAAAACAACCAGTGAGAACAAATATGAAACTTCACTGTGTCTCAGTTGAAGGAGTTACTTTATGGAACAGCTGCAGTGATGGACTGAAATTATGTAAAACAACAGGTAGGTCTATATTCATCTTTAAAACTGAAATATTAAACAGATACAGAATGGAAAAACAGAAAATCAGTAACATCAGGGGTATGTGTATCCAGTGATGTGTCATTATTGTCTTTGTTTTGAAATTTGTTGTTATTACTATTATTTGTCTGAGCTTGCTGTTACTTTTGTTGCTACAAATGTTGATGGCTATGACCTGACGAGGCTTCAGGGTGAATTTAAGTAAGACATTTTTAAAATGGAAAAGTGGTGGGACTAAATAAGTCTGTTACTTCTTCCTACACCCTTTTCAAACTGAACCTGTTATATTTTCTTTTTTCAAAGATTAATGATAGTAAAAAAAAAATGCAGTAATTGCTCCTTTGCTTACCTTTTACGTTTTGTTTTTGTCGGATTTGTGTGGAGGTGTGGAGGTGTGCATGTGTACGTTTTCTATTTTGGGTTCGAAATGAACATTCATTCATTCTCTTTTTCACTTTTTACCCAGCAGGGATTCTTTCTCCTGTGTCGTGGAATAAGTATGATCTTGCATTATTAGTCAAACTGGCTCTGAATGTTTAGCCTTGGCCAGTGGTACAGATTGCTCCCCACAAAATGGGGTTTATGGTTTTAATCAGCTTTTTTCCCTCTTTAAAAAAATGTAAAATAAAAAGGACTCCAGACTTACATGTTGTAGTTCAAATGCATGCTGTAATTTTGTCATAAAATATTCTTTATATACTTGTTAGCAGTGCCATTTGTTACGATTCCTGCTCTCCTGCACCTCAGATAATGAGATATTTGAATGGAGGATTCTTAATACCAGATTGTGATTTTAATTGGTTATAAGACTGTCGGTACAAATAGACAAAGTTACATAGTGAGTAAATGGGTGTCTGTGAGTTAGGGTGTTGGTCCAACTGCAAGCTCCTCACACTACATGAAGATCACTAGGCATCTGAGGGATACTTATATAAGTGTTTGACATTCTCTGCATGGTTGTGTCTGTTCTCTATGGTCAAGTTATTTCTGGTTGCCTGACTTCTTTATGTGGGGTTCGTCTGTACTCATAATGGATTCATCTGTGTTGGTAAATACTAGGGGTGCAACGGTTTAGTTAGCCCACGGTTTGGTTTGTATCTCGGTTTTGGGATCACGGTTTCGGTTCGGTTTCGGTTCGTGTTTTGCATTAAAAAAAACAACAAGTTTGACTTTCCAAAAGACTCCCTTTATTTTGCTTTTAAGAAAACTATATTATGACAATGCCCCTTGGTCTTAACTATTATTTGGCTTGAATAAAGTATTATGACATTTACACTTCAAATGTAAACATTTTAAACTGTTAGAGTGCCTCTTAGCTCCCTGGCTCGTGTAGTGACTGACTACTGAAATACAATTTACTATTATAGCATTTTTTTGTCCTAAAATAAAGAGTTTTGTTTTTCCAGCTACAAGCTTGATTAAACAATGGATAAAAGGAGTGATGAGAAAAAGAGAGAGGGCTGGGCGATCGACTGGCGTCTCCATTACATGCACAATAAACAATAAACGTGAATGAATCGTATCTTTGTATTATGATTTCTGATAAACTTAGTTTATTAACACTGCGCCGAATTTTTTAATCTATTTGTCAGACTAAAATAACAAGTTTACAGGACGTGGAGACTCTGATGATACCGCTGTCTATCTCATCTGTGCGTATTTGCGCGCTGCTGTATGTTCCTATGAGACAGCGTCAGTCAGTGAAAAGTCTGATCCTGTTTGATCTGCCCCCAGACAAACTAAGAAACATCAGAACAGATGACAAAACTAAGCTTTTGCCTTTTTTGTTAACCTGTTCAGCGCACTATGGCTCTGAGATGTTTGGCTCTCCAGCAGCGATCTGTCATTGGCAGGGTCGGCAGGAGAGAGCGTCCGCCTTTAGGTTCTTAAGACATAAAATATAGCCGTCATTACTTTAATAAGAGCTCACTCAAGGTGAGCTGCTGTAACATCAGGTTCTACGTTACGGGAACAAACTTCTCCAGCATTGTGAAGCTCACTTTTGCTCTGTGTTTGTTGTCTCTCAGCACACCGTGCTGTGCTGTTGTCATTACTGTTAAACTGAGCATGCGCATCACTTCTGCAGCCTGAGCTGTTTTCTCTCCCTCGTCATTATAATCCATAAGGAAACCGAAATGTCCCCACACTGCAGACTGAACGAAGCCAGTGCTTCCTCAAACTCCGGTCTCTCCACCTCTCCGCTCGCCATAACTTTTCTGAGAGTTTTTCTCTGTCTTCGTCTCAGTTTTTGTGAGGCCGAGCAGAGCATAGACATTATGGAACCGAGCTCCAGAGTGAGAGGCGCCGCCCACTCGGCCATGTGCTCGGCTCCTATTACACAGTAGCGATTGGATATTTACTAGCGGGGCGGGGTTTTGCACAGAGCTGTGCGAGGAGGGAGGGCTTGTCAGCAGAGCCGAAGAGCAGAGCAGGCGCTGGCTAGAGAAATCCGTCTCACGGCTGTAAGAAATGAATTAATTGCAAAACCGAAAAACCGCGCTTCATAAAGGCGAATTGAGCCGTGCAGGGCGAACCGTACGGTTCGGTTTTAAACCGTAAACCGTTGCACCCCTAGTAAATACATACCTATTTTGAATTGATAAATGAGTTAAAAGTTCATGTTATCAATAGGAATTTCTGTCCAGATAAACACTAAAGGATGAGCTATTTTGTCAGTATAGTAACATAAGATCATCTGATTAATATTTTATTTAACTTAGGAATCACACAAAAGACAAAACGTGCTTGTTTAAAACTTGACAAGGCTGATGATCATGAAAAATGTACATTTTTACATTATGTTTTCAGACATCACAACAACTTCTGATTGGAGTAAGTTGAAGAAACAAATCTAGAGTCTTGGTTTTTTGAAATAAATATTTCCCAGTCCTACTTTAAGTATGATCTGTGTGGCATTTTTTAATTAGGAGCACTGTCCGTCTTTTAGTTCAATGACCTTTTTTGGTTTCTCAAATCATCAATACACCTTAAAACCCTTTAGCCATTCACATTATTATCAGTAGTTAGAAATCAGATACAATGATTAATCTAACTTTAACTTGAAACACTTGAATTTGAAGCAGATAAAGTTTTGGACAAGTCCTCAGCAAATAAAATCAATTCCAAAATACTATGAATTATTATGGAAATAAATAATTGAATAATTAAAAATAAACATGATGTAAGCTTAATGTGTAACAGTAGTTGTTTGTTTTTATCTTGCCTGCTCAATAAACTATTAACAAACTGTTTAAAGCTTCAGCTGGAACAACGGAAATAAATCCCTCCATTAACAAGGCCCTTTCCAAAAACGCCATTTCAGAAAGCAGCGTCTGAAGAAACACATTAATTTCCATCAACAGAAAATGCAATCGATGCATTTGACGTCCACTGCGAGGCGGCGTGCCAGTTCACCGTGTACCATTTAAGGCTCTGGGACCTGCTCGCTCCCCACATGATTTTTCAGAGCTGCACGAGGCTACACTGCACAAAAAAAAAAAAAAAAAAAAAAGTGTTTACTCTGCTGGGCAGGGGTAAACATCCCATGGGTCCATCAGTCAGTGCTCTGTTTGAGTGCAGGTCCAGGATGGCCTCTACACACACAACAACCAGTCAGCCCACGGAGAGAACTGGGAAAACCTGCACGCCCTGTGTGAGGCCCCCAGTGCTCCTGTCTGCCAGGAGTACTTTTAGGGGAACTGAGACTCAAGTAGGGCTGGGAAGATGGACCAAAAATCCTAGATTAATACTTAAAGATAGGGATACACGATATTTATTGGACTGATGTGATATTGGCCGATGTGGGGGGAAATTACATCATTTTTTATCAACCCAATATGTACATTTTATTGATAAAATCATTGGATAAATGATTTAAATTAGGGAGATTGTTTGCCCAAAGCAAGCTGTGTCACGCTGGTTACTTCATTTGTCGCACTAGAACCTGTCCCTGTTTCTCTGCCAGACCAAGAGTGAACATGGCTTCACCAGTGTGGTTGTTTTCCTCAGAACTTCAAGTTTTAACACAACAAATCTTACTTGTAAGACGAAGCAGCTGCGGTAGCAGCTAGCGGTGTGAGGGCTAAAACAACAACACAGAAAGTGGATATCCCATTCAGCAGGCATTTGAAAACTAGAAAAAACTTCTTAAAGAGACAGCGTAAAGGCTAAAGCCGTTATTGACAAAGTGATGGAGTACATAGCAGACAATTGGACTTGAGTCAAAGGGACTCGGACTTGAGTCGACTTGAGCCGCTATTGAGACGACGCGCAACTAGACTCAGTCAGAGAGAATGTCTCCAGACTCGACCTGATTTGAGACATTATTTGGAAAATTGCACGTGCTCAGGCTTTATATGAAGAGCCAGACAGGAGATATACACCGCTCTTTCCTTTTAGGTTCACTTTATTGATGCTCCATGCACAGTACACTTGTCCGTCACCTATTATTGTCCCCCACATGACATAGTACTACACACATACGTTCCTACCACACACCTGCTTCTGCTACAGTGATGATCAGTGGGCAGGGTGTGCGGGACGCAGGTTTCAAAATGGCAACCGCTATGTCTTCTGTGCCCAAAGTTATTTTCTTTGCATATAAAGAATTCCAATCAAATGGAAAATAAAGACACGCTATGTGCACGACCTGCAACGCTTCGATAAGCAAAACAGGGCACAACAACGAACTTTATCATCTACCTGAGGACACATGATCAAACATGTAATGTCTTAATGGATAAATGAACAGCTTTATGCTGCTTTAACCCAGGCAGACTTGTCTGATGCTGTTTTTTTACATTGACCATGGGATCTTCAAGATAAAAATCTTAGTCCTTTTTAGGTGGACTGGGGAACAATGGTGAGGGACTCAACCCATCATAGCCTGTGACTCGACTCGACTCGATCGGAGGGACTTGGGCAGTTGTCTGGTACATAGTGCTCAATGCCCAGCCCTTTTTTTATGTTGCGTGCCCACGTTTTTGTGAGTTAATGTACATTTGTAGCCACATTACACCCTCCAAGCTGTCACGTTTTCTTGGATGTATCCTTCCATGCCTTATAAGATATTTTTGCCACAGATAATCATAACTTTTCAACAAACACATAACAAGAATGGACAACACGTAAGTTTTATGACAGACACATGGACATCTGACGTTAGTCTGGTCAGCAACCTTAGCTTAAAGTCTCAGTGGTTGGATCAAGATTTTAACAATCAAAAAAAGATTAAATGAAATATTTAAATATGCACTCATCGGTTATTGGGATCGGCCATGAAAAACAAGAAATTATCAGTTATTGTATCGGTTCAAATTCGGAGGGGACACAGTATCAGTAACCTCTTTTGTGTGACTGGATGTTATGGTACAAAAATTTCAATCCATATAGTTTTTTGATAGGTTTGATTCCACTCCAACAAAATTCAAGTTATTTACTCACATTTTATGGTGCTGTTGCAACCAAAGTATGCCTTACTTTGTAAAAACAAGCAATAACCTTGGTGACTTTTTCAATTATTACCTCCGCCAAGGAGGTCATGTTTTCAGGAGAGTTTGTTTGTCCGTCCGTCAGTCTCAACAAAATAACTCAAAAAGTTATGGATGGATTTTGATGAAATTTTCAGGAAATGTTCAGCATGGGAAAAGGAAGAAATGATTTGATTTTGGTGTTAATCCAGATCAGGGTTTGGCTGCCATGATGAAAAATGTGATTTCTGTGAATACTACTGAACTAAAATAGATATCATTATGAATCCAATTGCTAATGGTATGTTTTCATGGTCAAGGAATCTAAATATTTCCATGAAATGAAGGTAGGACTAATATTTATGGTGAAAATCACAATATCAGAGAGGACTGTGGCGCTGGCGGAGGTCTGCGCTCTCTGAGTGCTTTTTCTAGTTCTTCTTCTTCTGCGGTTTCTGATTCAGTTGATGTATTTTTTAATCTACATATGAATATGATGATCATATTGGGTGTTGGTGGCGCAGCTGGATAGTGAAAGGCATGAATGTGTTAGAGATACTGATGGATAACTAACATCGAGACTCTGAACCACCAGTAAAGTAAATGTTAGGGTGAATGGGTGTGAATGGGTAGGTGTAACCTGCGGTGTAAAGCAGCTTTGAGTAGTCAAAGTGCTGTATGAGTTCTTGGCCGTTTACCATTTGCCATAGGTGAAACTGGTTCATCATAGACGACTATAACCCTACAAAAGCCCTTATTTTGTTCATCAGTAAGAACTGAGACTGGGGTGGCTACCACTGTTAATGTTGATGGCACGTTTTAATGTAGTTATAGTCTTCTGTCTAAAATGTCTTTTAGTTTGAGTCATAATTTAGTCATCTCAATTGTTTTAAATTTCAGTCTAGTTTTAATATTCTAGTCTTCATCAGAGGATAAAAGGTTGTTGACAAAAACCATGGTGGTGGCACCAAATTTGGATGTGATCTGGATTTTTCTTCTTTCACTTCGACACATCTTGCTGTAGACTGAGCTCTTTGTTGTTTTTCAGAATTTGTCTTCCCCACAGGGGTGTCACCAGAGGTAAAATATGTAAATCTAGGCCGTGGCTGTGTCCCATATTGACAGAATCCAAGTCTGGATTATTCCACAAAAAAGAAAAGTCGACATGCTGGCTCAAAGTCAAACTGTCGCTCAAGTCATCAGCGTGAACTCCTCTCCATGAATTGGCTCATTTAGTCATTCAAAATCCATCTATTCACTGCGTTTCCACTCTGTCAATATTACATCCATCTCATCTGCCAGAAATACATTTATGCATTTATTCTCCTCCTTCATTCAAATGCTAAATGGATGAGATTTGCTTATTGTAATCTGCCAAATATAAACCTCATCTCCAATTGTTCTACTGGTGTGAAAAGTGTCAAATCTCCATCCACATGAATTTAAGCAGAGGAATGTAAATGAAGAAGCATTTCCATGTGACGCCGAGGCTTCAGAGAGACAATCCTCCATCAGCACACTCTTCATTAGACGCTTTGGCAGCCACAGGTACCACTAATGAGGCAAAATGAGACATCTCCCCTCATTTTTTGACCCGGGTGTTGATTAATAGGACCCGTTTTCACAGCTTGTCCGTCACGCCTTGTTCAAACAAATCCATGATCTCATTTAATTATCAGTTATTGTATCGGTTCAAATTCGGAGGGACACAGTATCAGTAACCTCTTTTGTGTGACTGGATGTTATGGTACAAAAATTTCAATCCATATAGTTTTTTGATAGGTTTGATTCCACTCAACAAAATTCAAGTTATTTACTCACATTTTATGGTGCTGTTGCAACCAAAGTATGCCTTACTTTGTAAAACAAGCAATAACCTTGGTGACTTTTTTTCAATTATTACCTCCGCCAAGGAGGTCATGTTTTCAGGAGAGTTTGTTTGTCCGTCCGTCAGTCTCAACAAAATAACTCAAAAAGTTATGGATGGATTTTGATGAAATTTTCAGGAAATGTTCAGCGTGGGAAAAGGAAGAAATGATTTGATTTTGGTGTTAATCCAGATCAGGGTTTGGTCGCGATGATGAAAAATGTGATTTCTGTGAATACTACTGAACTAAAATAGATATCATTATGAATCCAATTGCTGATGGTCTGTTTTCATGGTCAAGGAATCTAAATATTTACATAAAATGAAGGTAGGACTAATATTTATGGTGAAATTCACAATATCGGAGAGGACTTTGGCGCTGGCGGAGGTCTGCCCTCTCTGAGTGCTTTTTCTAGTTCTTCTTCTTCTGCGGTTTCTGATTCATTTCATGAGGCATTATTTTATATGGTGAAATGGAAAACTACATATGGAGACGGATGGAAACAGGAAAGTTTTAAAATGTGAAATCATGAGTGCTGAAAGGTTAGGTAAGAGTGAAAATGTAGCCAGTACAATGAGTGGAATCAAAGTTTCAAAAGAATTGGGGTTTTAATGGTTTACAGCTTAACGCGTCTCATATTTAAACCAGGGGTGGGAAACTGGCAGCCCAAAATGGAAAACCTACATTAGAGATTAAAGAGGACAAAACAGCAACTGCTAGGTTTGATTCATCACAGATAACCAGATAACCAGTAATACATAATGCACAAATAAGTTATATTTAATTTTTGCACCTTATAATTCTTTTGTTGACTAAAACACAACAATGCGTCGACCAAAAAAAATCGACCAAAAGCCCCATTCCGCCATGTTTAACCCTTAGTTTGAGTCATAATTTAGTCATCTCAATTGTTTTAAATTTCAGTCTAGTTTTAATATTCTAGTCTTCATCAATGAAATGGGCAGTCACTGTTATATAGGACTCCATTTGAAGAGACGTATTACATCTGTTATCTTTCTCTATAGTAGACTGAGCTCTTTGTTGTTTTTCAGAATTTGTCTTCCCCACAGGGGTGTCACCAGAGGTAAAATATGTAAATCTAGGCCGTGGCTGTGTCCCATATTGACAGAATCCAAGTCTGGATTATTCCGGGAAAAAAGAAAAGTCGACATGCTGGCTCAAAGTCAAACTGTCGCTCAAGTCATCAGCGTGAACTCCTCTCCATGAATTGGCTCATTTAGTCATTCAAAATCCATCTATTCACTGCGTTTCCACTCTGTCAATATTACATCCATCTCATCTGCCAGAAATACATTTATGCATTTATTCTCCTCCTTCATTCAAATGCTAAATGGATGAGATTTGCTTATTGTAATCTGCCAAATATAAACCTCATCTCCAATTGTTCTACTGGTGTGAAAAGTGTCAAATCTCCATCCACATGAATTTAAGCAGAGGAATGTAAATGAAGAAGCATTTCCATGTGACGCCGAGGCTTCAGAAAGACAATCCTCCATCAGCACACTCTTCATTAGACGCTTTGGCAGCCACAGGTACCACTAATGAGGCAAAATGAGACATCTCCCCTCATTTTTTGACCGGTGGGTGATAACGACAGCCGCGTAAGCTGTTGCAGCGGCACACATTTCTGCAGTTCAAACTTAACGGTTATTAGACAAGAAATGTTCTTAAAAAATATATTGTAAACACGGGAGAAACACATTCAAATGGTGCTCTGAGCCATGATGATTGCATACACATTTTCATCCATGCTCAGATTTCATTTCACATTTCATCCGGATTACATTTTCATCTTATAGGAGTGGCCTCCATTACATGGTATTGCATAATGAGTGGATTCAACCATCTCAGTCTGGCCCAGTGACTAGGGCTGTAGCGATCCTTCTGTGATTCACGATCACGATCACGATTTTCTATATTCAGCTCATGATACGATAATATCACGATATATCACGATATCACAATATTAAGTATATTGCGATATTCTACATTAAACTAGGAAAAACCTGAGAGACAGTGAATATGTAACTTTTCTATTTTGTTGTTATTGAAATATGTCAAATGCAGCGTTACATTGTGAACTTAACACAGAGTGCACATCAAGTCAATTAAACTAACGTTACAAGAAATTGTTCTTGTTTTCCTTTAACTAAGTGTTGAAATCATCCTAACCTGTAGTCCAGCCCAAAATGGAAAACCTACATTAGAGAAACAAAGAGCTTTGAGTTACATCACAGATAACCAGATAACCAGTAATACATAATGCACAAATAAGTTATATTTAATTTTTGCACCTTATAGTGCTGGAACATTCTCTTTTTTTTGTCATTAGTTAAAATACTTACTATAGTGTGATTGTGTATCTAAATATATTTCATGAGGCATTATTTTATAACATTTGGAAAACTTATATTTGGAAACAGGAAATATTAAAGTGAAATGCGAGAAGGAGGTAGGTATAATATGAAGGACAATGAGTGGAATCAAAGTTTCAAAGACATCTACCGATACATGAAGTCACCATATTGGCAGGAGTATGCTTGGAAGATAAATGTAAGGTATTTCAGGACTCCAGCCGGTATGCCAAAGTATACCCAGAATAATGCTCGCTGCTGGAGAGAATGTGGGAAAGATAATGCAGACTACCTAAAGCTGTATAAAGAAAAAAAACACAAAACGAGAAAAAGAAAAAGTCATGAAATGTTCTGTCCTATATGTCGTTTTTTTATAAATCAGTTTGAAAATGGTTTTTTTATTATTTACTTTAGTTTCAGTTTTGTAATATTTACATTTTTTTGTGAAGTCTTTTTCTGGGTTCAGATTTATTGGAGAATAAGACTATTTTAATGTTATTGATTGTTGAAATCTGTAATTTTTTTCATTTTTTAGTTCAGTATAGCACCTTAAACATTTGCTCTTTTTATTTTGAAAGATTTCAAAAGATTAATTCAGTGAAGCACTTTAAATGCTCTGTTTTTTATAACAGAGCTTTTTAATATGTAATTTTGCTTCGAATAAAGACAAGTATTTCTTTACATCTTATTCTTGTTTAAAAATGATTTCTGTATATTAACTGAAGTGATAAGAATTGGATGGATTTGGGTGAAATTTTCAGGAAACGTTCAGCATGGGAAAAGGAAGAACTGATTAGATTTTGGTGTTTATCGGGATCAGCGTCAAAATGGGATTTCTGTGAATAACTACTGAACTAAAATAGATATCACTATGAATCCAGTTGCTAATGGTATGGTATGTTTCATGGTCAAGGAATCTAAAGATTTAGATGAAATAAAGGACGCCGGAAGTTAATACATTTTTCAATGAGAGCCGGCGTCCTGAAATGACCAAAAGCGTCCTGGCTAAAAAGCGGCCTAGGCGTCAAAAGCGACACCAGATGAAAGTTGAGCCTGGGTCAACTTTTATGGTAATTAGCTATGGCGCAGTTCAGCGACCGCGGTGGCAACCAATCGATAGGAATGTCGCCGATGCGGGCCCTAAAGAACAACACATGGAACTTTGCTAGAATATTGAAATGTTCTTAAAAAAATATATTGAAATGAACGATAAATACATTAAAATGGTGCTCTGAGACATGATGTTACCTGTGAAATGGGGGTGCTCAGAAAATACCCCCATTTCATGAAATGAACTGCAACTGCAGGGGGAAAAAAATAAATCGACACATTTGGTCGACCAATCAGAATTTTGGTCGACTGAGC
Organism: Scarus forsteni; assembly: GCA_036419115.1. Taxonomy (NCBI): domain Eukaryota; kingdom Metazoa; phylum Chordata; class Actinopteri; order Labriformes; family Labridae; genus Scarus; species Scarus forsteni. The sequence goes on from JAZDUH010000523.1 coordinate 3,064,095, forward strand.
ACGCATCGACCGATTAGTCGACCAGTAGACTTGGACTTCACAGCCCTATTAGTGACTAGGGCTGTAGCGATACACTTATTTTCCGATACGATACGATACACGATATTCAGCTCATGATACGATAATATCACGATATATCACGATATCACAATATTGCGATATATTGCGATATTCTACATTAAACTAGGAAAAACCTAGAGACAGTGAATATGTAACTTTTCTATTTTGTTGTTATTGAAATATGTCAAATGCAGCGTTACATACATACACTTAACACAGAGTGCATCAAGTCAATTAAACTAACGTTACAAAGAAATTGTTCTTGTTTTCCCTTTAACTAAGTGTTGAAATCATCCTAACCTGTAGTCCAGTTCAAACTGTAATCAAACCCATGAGAAACAAAGAGCTTTGAGTTACTGACATAACAACAGTAAGTTAAAAAAAAAGTCACATATTTCTCTTGTCACTGTCTGAACTGAATAGTGCAGGAAAAAAAGCATGTGCAAAAATCTTTATAAGTTGTATTTTATTCCCAACTCTGATAAAAAGGGTTTCAGGCTCAAAGTAAACAGAGTAGAAACTTTAAAATGATGATCGGGTTACAGGTTATAGCGGGCGATATATATTGCGATATCGATATTTTTCTACACCTCTATTAGTGACTGTCAGATAATTAATAATTACCAACAAAAACAAGTCAAACAAAGTCACGTTAACTGTAACATCTATCCTTGCTTAGTCCTTGCTCCTGTTAAGCGGGGGTTTCTCAGTCACACAGGCACAGAGGTTAGTGTTCACATCCACTGTCTGTAACAGACTGAGGACAAATGACCTGACTGAACATAAAGCTGTATAAAGAAAAAAAACACAAAACGAGAAAAAGAAAAAGTCATGAAATGTTCTGTCCTATATGTCGTTTTTTTATAAATCAGTTTGAAAATTGTTTTTTTATTATCTACTTTAGTTTCAGTTTTGTAATATTTACATTTTTTTGTGAAGTCTTTTTCTGGGTTCAGATTTATTGGAGAATAAGACTATTTTAATGTTATTGATTGTTGAAATCTGTAATTTTTTTCATTTTTTAGTTCAGTATAGCACCTTAAACATTTGCTCTTTTTATTTTGAAAGATTTCAAAAGATTAATTCAGTGAAGCACTTTAAATGCTCTGTTTTTTATAACAGAGCTTTTTAATGTGTAATTTTGCTTCGAATAAACACAAGTATTTCTTTACATCTTATTCTTGTTTAAAAATCATTTCCATTATATTAACATTAAGAGTGATAAAATTGTGACCTTATGGTGTCAAAGTCAGCCTCTAGCTTTGACAGGATGAAGGCTCCATTTTACGGGCAGCTTCCAACATAAAAAGCACACAACAGCGAGGACACAAATTACCTGAAATGTGAACGCTGCTAACCTTGGAAGCTTGTTTTTGTGTGACAGCCAGGTGAGAACATACCAGCATGCTAAAAGAAGGATAATTAACGTGGACAGCAACACAACACACTCAGAAAAAAGTCATTTTCTTGGCACAACTACAGATGAGAAGTTCAAGGCAGCTTTTCAGAATTTATGACAAAGCCTGCTGCACAACACGAGCGTGCCGAGATTCCTCCAGCTATTCAAGTGCAGATTTACTTGGCGCTCGCACAGACACCAATTCTCTGAATGCAGAAGCCAAACTCTGTTGCAGAGGTGTAGACCGCTTGAACGAGCAGCTCATTATGCAGTTTGGGACGTACTGTATCATCGATTAACATTCATCGCAGCTCAATCTACCTCCAAACTCCGAGTCGCTGCGGCCTGTGCTGGAAATGCCAAGCAGCCACCACCAAACTCACCCAGCTCCTCACGGCGCCGCAGAATCTCATGCACCCAAACCCAGCGGAGCGCTCGTGATGTCTCAGGTCACGCAGCCAAGGGGATTCAGGTGAGGCTTTCTGCTCCTGCTGAGCCTACATTTTAAATAAGAGTCAAGGGGCTTTGATGGAGAATGATAAGTACGATAAGCAGCATATACTTTTTCCTCTGATAAACCAGAACACACACACACACACCCACACACACACACACACACACACTGTGCAAATCTGGCGCTCCTTACCACCACAGGATTTTAGTATTTCAAAACTGCTTAAAAGTTTGATGTCGTGAATAAATCAATATTATTCTTTGTAAATTGCTTCCTGCCCGTCAAAGATAGATGGTGATTTCACGTTATGTTCATGCTATGCTTTAAACTAAGTTGAACAACATCAAGCAGCTGTTAGCTTGATTTAATGCAATTACCTCCACAAAAGAAGTTATGTTCTATTTGTGTTTGTTTTGTCAAGATATCTAAAAACTACTTGGCGGTTCATTGAAAAAGTTTTCCCAGAGGTGAGGTTTAGTCCAGAGGAAGCCGTTATATATATTTAGAGATCGACATATTTGTCTAGATGCAAAAAAAATTCCCAAAATTTGGAAAATGATGATCGGGTTACAGGTTATAGCGGGGCATTTTGTTTCATTTATTAAAGTTATACTTACCTTTGCATACAGTCCTTTTATTTCTCTGAACATTTGGACTTTTTGAGGTGTAAAAGTTTGACAGCATTGACATATTTCAGGCGTTTATTGTTAACTAGAAATAAGCTTACTGTTGCAGCTGTCTCATTTTTGTGACACTTAATTTACTATATTTATATGTGAGTTAATATATCAGCAGATTAAAATGAATCATGCAGGAAAAGCAAGTATGAGCAACACTGCTTTTGTAAGTTAAATGGTGACTTTACTAAGAAAAGAGAGACATGAATCCACTGTTGGCTAATTATTTTGATATTCAGTTTCACAGACCTTGGTTATCATTAAAATCTGCTCTCTTCTTGCCCCCCTCAAAGCTGACTATCAGTTCATTAAAGCAATTATTTTCCTAACTGTACTTTCTCGACTATAAGGTCAGAAAAATAAAAGAACAAGTGAAATAATCAAAGAAAAAGTCTCAGCCTCTAGCTTTGACAGGATGAAGGCTCCATTTTACGGCAGCTTCCAACATAAAAGCACACAACAGCGAGGACACAAATTACACTGAAATGTGAACGCCGTTAACCTTGAAGCTTGTTTTTGTGTGACAGCCAGGTGAGAAATATACCACAGCATGCTAAAAAGAAGGATAATTAACGTGACAGCAACACAACACACTCAGAAAAAAGTCATTTTTCTTTGGCACAAACTACAGCTGGCACTATTTCAAGGCAGCTTTTCAGAATTTATGACAAAAGCCTGCTGCACAACACGAGCGTGCCGAGATTCCTCCAGCTATTCAAGTGCAGATTTAATGGCGCTCGCACACACCCCTGAATGCAGAAGCCAAACTCTATTTGCAGAGGTGTGGACCGCTTGAACGACAAGCTCATTATGCAGTTTGGGACGTACTGTATCATCGATTAACATTCATCACGCTCAATCTACCTCAAACTCCGAGTCGCTGCGGCCTGTGCTGGAAATGCAAAGCAGCCTACCCTCCCCCCCCGCTCGGCATCCGTATTTGTAGACAGAGGTTAATGAGAACGGAGCGGCGTGCCACCGTAAAGCCGTGTAGTGAAAGGGCCCGCAGCTGGGAAGTTCAAGACAGGCGGTGTTTACCTGGTGACACCTTAACAACATGTCAGGGTGAGCCGCGGCGTCTCAGGTCACGCAGCCAAGGGGATTCAGGTGAGGCTTTCTGCTCCCTGCTGAGCCTACATTTAAATAAGGAGTCAGGAGCTTTGATGGAGAATGATAAGTACATTAAAGCGGCATACTTTTTCCTCTGATAAGCAGAACACGCTATGCCATTCCCATGATTGCTCACGCAGGGCTGCACCAAATAAAACAGGAACACTGGAGGAGATTATTTGAAATCTGAGGGTGAACCAAACTCACGTAGAAGCAGACCTTTTATTATTTCCTGCTTAGAAAATCCAGATAGAATAATTTATTCTTTTGTCCTGTTTGATTTCTTTTTAAGATAATGCAAGTAATTTGTGACCGCCCTAATTAACAACAGTAAGACCTGTTAGCTTGATTTAATGCAATTACCTCCACAAAGGAAGTTATGTTCTATTTGTGTTTGTTTGTCAAGATACCACAAAAACTACTTGGTGGATTTACGTGAAAAGTTTTCCAGAGGTGAGGTTTGGTCCAAAGAGGAAGCCGTTATATATTTGGGGGGGATCGGCATATTTGTCTAGATGCAAAAAATTCCCAAAATTTGGAAAAGTCCCATAAATTATAATTGGGCCATATTTGAAAAAAAAAAAATCATATCTCTGACGTTACTCGATAGATTCGCTCCAAAATTTACATGATAATATAATTAATACAGTTCTATCATCACGGTACATTTTAAGTGGTTCCGATCAAGATAGACATCACAAAAAAACATTCAGTCTGTAATGGCAAATCCCATTTATTTCTCCTCGGCTGCTCTCCAGGTTCCACCTATAGCTGATTTTATTTAAAAAAAAAAAAAACTCGATTCACAATTCGATTTGATGCCCCCGCATAGGCCTGTCACGATAACAAATTTTGCTGGACAATAATTGTCCAAAAAATTATTGGCGATAAACAATATTATTTTCAATATTATTATTTTTTTTTTCATTTTTTCATTAATGTAATTATAATAGATGTCACAATAAAGTGAGTACACCATGTCAAAAGCAATAAACTTCAATTTCTTAAGAGTATGTCACTGTAATTGGAAGGTGAAGATCTTTTAAATAAAATAAATTAAACAAAAAATAAAATGAATTTAACAAACAAAAAGAGAAAAAAAATTGAATGAAATGGACTCTCTTTTAAGAAAAATTGCATGTAAATAATAATAATTATACTAATCAAAAATAATAAAAAACAGACCCTGTTTCTGTAAAGAAAAAAGTCCAATAAAAACACACGCAACATTAAAAAACAGTAAATAAAATGAATTGTTTGTGACATGTACTTTCTCCCAGTCAATTAGTTCTGTCCGTCATATGTTTATAACATTGCTGTCTTTTCAGCTCCGCTGCTCCTCCCCTTCTCCGTCGCCACTACTTTCAAACAAATACAACATATCAGCTTGTCGGTATTCAAGAGCTCACACCTTGTTCATTCTGTTTAAAACCAAAATATTCCCACACTGGGGCTGTGACATTCAGCTTAGAAACCATAACTTTCACGCCATCATTCATATTAGTGTTTGTTTCCTTGTTACTCCTGGGAACGCTCACTTCAGCTCTCTGTGTGTGTATGCGTGAGCGGCCCCGCCTCCTCACAAAGATTGAATGAATGACAGATGCTCACTCCGCTATAAATCCGCCAAATCCGCTATAAAACCAACACACGCAGGTCAAAATTGCACCGAGTTACCCATCTTCTCATCCAGCCTGTTTGGTAGAGAGAGAGGAGGAAAACAAACATGCATGCACGTGCCAACTTATCAAGGCCGGCAAACTTACCGAGGACATTTTTATTTATCGTTCGGTTAACTGATTTATTGATTATCGTGACAGGCCTATCTGTGACTCTTACCTGCCCTAAGGTGTGAGTATGAGCACTGTTCTCCAAACGACTCCATCGTCAATCACTGTCAAATCTTGGGCCTGGTGGAGCAGGGAATTTGCATCATGGGTGTTCAGATGACACTTCAGATTCAACTGCTTAATGCTATCATGCCAGTACGGACCAAAATCTCAGAAGAGTGTTTCCATCGCCTTGTTGAATGCTTGCTTGAAGAATAAGTGCAGTCATGAGAGCAAAAGGCACCCTGTGTTAACAAGGTGTATCTAATAAATTGTCCAGTCAGTTTACATGTACAATCGTTTTCTTTGAATGAATGTCATGGTGTAAATTTACTAACAGAGATGCTTGAAGCGACAGCAGAAAATAACAGGCACACAGGTTCGTGTTAGCCAACAATACCCTCATCTAATTAGGCAGCAGGTTAATTAGCCCATTTCATGCTATGCGGCCATCAAGCTACACAGATGATTACATGATAGTTCTGCATACTGTGGCCACACAACCCGAGAGTAATATCACTCCTGGTTTTAATTATAGAAAATCTTGTTGGATAACGAACACCTGTAAATTTAATTACACACTATAACCTTGACAATTTGTTAAAAAAAACAAGTGGTGACATGTCAGATTAAACAAAGTAAAGGTACTTATTAAGTAATAAATATAAATTACGAGCCACATATTTGCTCCTGCACACTCAGACATCTCATAATTAGAAGAAAGAGACCTTAAAGGGATAGTTTTGTTTATAACATGAGGTATGTGAGGTATACACATGGCCTGACACGGTGCCACAGTGTCACAGCTCACTTATCTCTCTGTTCAGAAAAAACTTAAAGAGATGCTAATGGTGTACTTTGCTGTACATGGTGCTAGATTTTCCACCCAAGAGTTGTGGAAGAAAACAAGCAACAAAAAGAGAGATGTCACACGCTACAGTTTGTTTATATTCACTTGATGTCAACCCCACAGCCACTTGATTGGGCACTGTTTTACAGAGCACAGCTTTCGTGTCCTTCCGTCAAACTACAGCCTGACTTCACTTTTGCCGAATACACACGTAATACTTCATCCTGAACAAACATTAGCCACATGTAGGAATGTTTAAGGATTATCCTGCTGATCAAGAACAGTCAATTTGACAAAGAGCTTAGTTTACTCTCAACAGTAAACACCAAATTCCAAATTAAACAGCACTCATATTTGTGGTAAAAAGTTTAATTTTTTAATAAGACAGGAAGAAATTAAATACAATGAATTAAGGTTCACTTGCAAAAAGTGAAAAATAAAAAAAGGAAGCTCAAATCTAAAAATTGAAGTTTTTAAGCTGACTGAAAGGTTGTAGGCAGAAGCCAAAGCTTATTTAAGCTAACCCCTTCAACAGAAACATTAATTTCACAGAAGACAGATTACAGCAAGAATAAAATGGATGGGAGAAAAAATCGGTTCACATAAGTATCAGGACTTTTTGTTTGATGATTTTTACATCAATTTTTTGTTAATGAAAACGTTTTTTTTTTCAAAATTTAAATGATTAATTTTTGCCCGTGTTAATAAGCCACTTTTAAATACAATCCAGGCTTTTGAAGAGAGAGTATAAACAGCTGGTTAAATATATTACTGAATAAATCCTTAAAACACACTCACACGTGATGTGTATTTTTCCTGATATAGTCTGGAGGCATCATCACTGTTCGTCTTTTTCACTGGTGTTAAAAAGCTAACTAAAGATTGCAAAAATCAGCAATATCGTAAAATTATAATTTAAATCGAATCAGCACCTGGAAAATCGTATTGGGAGAAAAGTGTATTGTCCAAGCCCTAAGGAATAAGGTTGTTTATTAGAGACATGAACATAGCAACATAGACATGTTAAATTAATATCCGTGGTGTATTTCAAAACCAATTCATTATTATAGAGTATTTGAGCCGTACCAATGGTTTGTATTTTTTTTCATTTTCAGAAGAAGAATTTCACAAATGTAACACTGTAACTGACACACAATGGTATTTAATATTTGTGCATATCCTTGGTTTTTGAAAAATGTACTCTCCTCAAAGCCTGTATTAACTATCTCCCATTAGAGGTGGAACAAAATGGTCAACTCACGAAATGATACAAAATACGAAACAGGGCTCACGATACGAAATAAAGATTATAGAAAATCCCCAACAGTAGGAAGTTGTGCAAAAATCTCATTTTCTTTATTTTCTTCCTTCCAAAAAATATTACTGCATCAGTACAAGATAAATGCTCTTTGAAAAAAAAACAAAGTTGTAGTTTTTTTCCCTTATTTAGACTACAGTGCAAATACAAACATAAAATCTCAATAAAAAGTGCTTTGCTGTTTAACAATCAGGATAAGTACATTCTTGAATGAAAAGGAAAATAAATAGCAGTCCTCAGAGCTGCAGTTTAGACCTATAAATGTCTGAACTGTGGACTATAATATTTAGCCTATAACAGTGCATATACTTCTGATCTTTCTGTCAACTCAACAGTAGATGCAAAAATCAAATATTGTTTTTTATGCAGACTTACATAAACATACAGTTGCTGCCTATCTCCAGTTCAAAGTAGTTGGTAGTTGTACTAGCCGCAGTATACAGCGAAATTGTCGCGGCATATTTTGCACAGGGTTGTTGTTTTGTCCGCAATCTTCTCACCGGTCTCTCGTCTTTTACATGGGAAGCCAAAATAGGTCCACACAACCGATTTACTTGACGAAGGAGCGTCAGCTAACTCCTCGACTTCGTCTTCCTCCATATTGAAGCGAGTATTTTGCTAAGGTAGGTGAGGAGGGTTAAAAATCACCAGTCGTGCGCGCGCCCCTTTGCGTTTTTTATTTCGTGCTTTTATTTTGTGCATTTATTTCGCAAAATTTCGTGGCACGAAATTTCGTTACAAACCTATCTCCCATACATGTCTTATGTGTACTTTCTGGTTACTGTCCAGTTTTAGTGTTGTACAGTGTTTGTATTATACTGTATTCAACCACGTCCCAACAGTTTTAGAATATAAAGCTGCAAAAGTAGAGGATTGGTTGGTTCACATGTTTATAGCAGCTGATTCCTCTTCTGATACAAGCTAGTTAGGACTGCTGGCGGAAGCACACGTGGGCAGTACCATGCCTCAAGATGGTGCCTAATTTGACCTGCTCTGTGGTGCAAAATTTAGATGATGTAAACAAACTGTTTGTCGCATGTGATCACCCCAAACTCTTATTGTTGCCTGTTTTTTTCCACAGCTCTTAAGAGGACAATGTGACACCATGTCCAACAATGTGTAGCATTAGTGTCTGTGAACAGAGACAGAACTGAGCTGTGGAGCTGTGGCACACAGTCAGGTCTATGCCTTGTAAACCAAGCTTCAATAAACCTGAACTATCCTTTAATTAATCTCTGCAAGTCACATTTAAAACAGCTCTTCAGTAATGACTGTCAGCCTACCAATTTTCACTCTTACTATAACAAACAATCAACAAGCAGTTTGAAGTCTAGGCCAGCTCGGGGAAAAGATAAAACGATTCTTGTAGTTCCCCATTTCCTTCGAGTTCACCTGACCTTTCCGGCTTCCTGCGCGCTGAATGCTGCCCAATTATTTTGAAATGTTTCGGCTCAAAATAGAAGAAAGACCAAGCCTGTCTTGCAGAGGTGCAGGATTCATAATGCACCTTTAAAAAGATGAATACTCCGATTCACGCTCATTTCCTTTGATTATGCAGTTGAACTTGAGCGCACTTCAAAACACGGGGAGTTTAGTTTGCTGCTTAGAAGTTTGCTAAAGGTCGGACGAGGCTGACAAAGTGTACTGTGGGAGGAGAAGAAGTGCTGAGGTGGAGGAAATGTTTGTTTTTATGCCATCTTACTCTTTGGATTGGAGGCGAGTATGTGGAGAGTTGATGCACACAGAGGATAAGATAGCTAAACTGTGATGTGCTCCATTTAGTTGATCGACTGAATCCACATAATGAGTCGGCAAAATGAGGGTAGTTGGACGCAGAAGAGATGAAGGACACTTAGGTTAATCCTTTCTCTCATTCTCACTAAGCAGTCAGAGCTATTCCATTATTTTTATCTCAATGAGAAGCATTTATTTGGCGGATATTAGTGCATTAAATTCTGTCTTTACCTTGCATTTCTAAAAGCATTAACCAAACTTCACCAAACTAAAAAAACTACTATCCTTCTTCATGGATCAGAGGTTCCAATGATCCCCCATAAAGATGAAACACACCAGGGAAAGTTGCAAAAACTAAAAACAAAACTGAAGAAGTTTTATCAAGGCAGTGCCTCGAAATGCCCCCACAACCCAGATAACACTGTCACTGCTGCACACATCAGATATCACATTACAGAAAAGATGCAAAATGACAGAGAAGGTCTTGCAAGAAGGCTTTTTCCCTGTCCACATGTGTCGGGTATATTTAAAAAATGCAATTTTTTCACCATTTTCAAAAATAATCCTATCTACACCCATGTCCCAGCTTATTATATTCTCTGTGATATGCAATATTTTGTTTGAAAAGTAGATTTATTTGTAGTTTTGTTCCAACCAACAGCCCATGTTGACAGGTGTTGGCAACTTTAATAAGTAAATATGTCTGTATTTATTTCAACTCCAGACATGTCTGATCAAATCCAGTTGTTGTAAAGTTCTGTGCGCAAAGTGTCAATTTCAATATCTACTGTTGCCACGGCAGTCGGAGAAGCAAGTAGCCATTGGTCAGCCGTCAACATAGGCACACATTAAATCATAACATTGAGTCTGGTCCAAAATGTCTGCAGTGTTTGTGATGCCAGACTTTTTTTTTATAAGCAGCTTCATAATGAGGGAGCAGCAGAGTGTGTGTCTTAGCATGTTAATAGTTAAGTCAGAAAGCCTTAAGCAGCAATAACTGAAACACTTGGTAATTAAATTAGATTAGGCAGAACTTGGTTAATCCTCTTGGAAAATCAAATAGTATAACAGATAAAGATATTTTTAAAAAGATAGCTTTACAAAACAATATCAATAAATATAAATAAAAACAAAAATATGGCTACAGGCTAGCTTCTGCTCCTTCCCATCCTCTGTCTTCCTGTTTCTCCTCCTCCCTCCTGGGTGAGGAGTTGTACAGTCTGATGGACTAAGAGGCAAAGGAGTTTTTCAGCCTGTTGAAAGTTTGTCAACAATGTTGAATAGTGTAGTGTCACATGGAGGTTTTAGGCCCAAATTCTCCTTAACCTTGTCTACAAGGAGTCACCTGAAATATAGTTTTCAAAATTATTTGCCGTGGCAGTGACATAAAGCACTGTTTTTTGTGTTTCTCTATTTCCCCCTAAATTCATTGAAAGGAAATGGAGAGACAAACACAGGAGATAAATTGATTGATATCCTATACTTTCATTTAGTAAGTCATTTAATTTTTATATTTTAGAGTAACTTTCATGCCATTTTTAACCAGAAAGAACAGTCTTTCACGAGTAAGGACCACACCATCACCAGGATTCATTTGACAATTATTTATTGTGTACAGTGGATAACAAGCAACATAGCAGGTACTTGAGGTGGATAAGGGTTTGGGGAAACTTCAAGGGGAATTTGCTGTAGCTCCTGGGCACGAGGAACCCTGTTCTATAAGGCCTTGAGGAAAGAAGGAAGAAAGAAGTTTTTAAAAAGGGGAGGGAGGGAGGGGTGCGTCAAGTGTGCAAAACAAAAGAGGGAAACGGTCGGTTAGAATTTATAGGAACACAGGAAGAGGCATGGTTGAGGTGTGGTCCTGCTCCTGAAATTATGCTTAAAACTCCACATAAAGAATGAAGGTGGATTAAGAGGGTAAGGGGACACCTGTACTGAAAGGTTGATTCAAACCTGGATTTGCTGAGTCAGTAGAATCAGTTCTTTGTTCTTGGTTCTACTAACAGCTTTTTTCCTATCTATGTTTAAACTCCAACTGGGATTATTCAAGAATCCATTAATTCAGTCACTACTCTTAAAGACCCGCCCAGTGTTCATTTTGACAGCACTATTAAATTTAGTTTAACAGCCTTTTAGCTAAAATATATTTTAGTTTTAGTCATAATTTAGTCATCTAAATTGTTTTAATTTTAGTCTAGCTTTAAATGAGGAAATTTCACAACATTTTAGTGGACAAACTCTACTGCAAATTTAGTCTACTAATATATGAAGTGAACTGTCAGGCTTTTTTTGTGTTTCCTTGAATTTCTGAAGTCATGTTTTACACTTTGGACGAAATGAAACATCTAATAACCTTTTACTGAATGTTAGCAAAGTTTGAATGTATAAATTTAGAGAAACAAATTTAACTTTTTTTGTGAAATGCAGTCACTCAGTTAACTTATCCAACCTTTCCACACAACCAAAGCAGCTGTGATTAGAAATATTCCTAACCTGCATTAAGTCTCTGTCAAACATTTAACTCTAGCTTTTATTTGTTGATGAAAATTACAAATAATTTAGTTTTAGTTTTTGTCCATGTGCACTTTTTTATTAGAAAGGTCTAGTTTTTGTCTGGAACAAAACTATGATGAAAAATAATTAGTCAACACTGTCCTTATGTTCTGTGCTTTAAATAATCATTCAGACCCTGAGTGTGAGCATGTAACTGTCTCTAACATTTAATTGAAGAAGCTTCATAAACCAAGAATCTTTTTCCTTTACCTTTTTCCCTCTCTGCTCTGTATAAGCAGCCATAGAGTCCAGCACTTTGATCAAAGTTGAATGTTTTCAGAGGACATAAGAAGAGTGTTTCCAACAAACAGCTAGGTAAGCTTTGTTAAATGGCCCCTATAGACCGCCTGACTGATTTTGAAAAGTCAAAGCCCCCTCCATCTGGCACCCCAGGGTCTGTAATTGCCATCACTACACTGACAGCCAAGAAATCACACAAGAGAAGGATTATCTGGTGCTAAAGGTTCTTGTGAGCAGCAGCCACAGCACACAGTTGATTGCATTAAGGCACCTGTGGAGCCCTCTCCTGTGGAGACCTTTAATAAAAAGCTCTGCTCGCTGTACATTGTATTTCTTGAGCGCTTTCAGTTAAGGGCTGCTGTTAATCAACTGTGACAAAGTTTCAGATCGATACACGTTTAAATGTGCAGTTCACCTGATGAATCGTGCTGCTGGAGAGGTTCGAGCCACTCGTTTTCATTTCCTATGATGGCCATTTCTTTTGGTGGCTTTTCTGTTGCACTAAGACAGCTAAGAATACCATTACAGGACAGATGTGTAAAGAATATTTACAGTTTTAATAGAACTTTTCAAACATTTTCATAAAAGTTAGCAGTTTCCCAGCCCACTGCATTGATATCACACATGCTTACTTGGTCCAGGACATGTTGGAGTTGCGTACTCGCTCCACCATCCAAGGCTTGTATACAGAGAAAATTACAAGATTTGTGGATTCAGTGCTCTCAAGTTTCAGTTCCACTCTTCGGTCTGGCAGTTACATGCATCTTTGTTCATTAACACTTTATAAGCAGTTCTTCAGTGCATTATAAGTGTTTGAGATCTTAATGACCTGATGTAGCATAGCATTTTTCTCTCGAGATACTGCGTATGAACAGTTTTTAGAGGACGCTCATGGCTGAAAGTTTTTCTAAGTTACATCTAATGGATGCTGTTAACACATTTTGTTCAGGATGGAGAGCATATCCAAAAAAAAAACAGAACATAGCATAACTGTAAAGAGTAGTACCATGTTCTATGTAGCCGATCATCAGCGATATCTCCTCACCCAGGTAGCGTTAGCCACTGCAGAAATGTCTTGGCACAGGTAAAAGCACAGCTGAGTTCACATTCACAAATTTCTTAAGGTGCATTCACACTGGACGCTCCTTGTACTACCTTGGCGATCACTAACCATTCAAAGTCAATGTAAAGCCGCGATGGGGCGGGGCTTACCCTCCCGCGATGTGACAGGCGCGTACAAGACGATCAATTCACTCATCGTGCGATGTCAAAGTTAAAAAAGTTGATCTATTCAGGCGATGTCGTGTGTGGCTGTGCTGCAACAGCCAATCAGCTGTGTGTGTACGTGTGACGGTACGCTAGACAGACAGTTATTCATCCAGACTACAGGGCGGATGAGTTCCGTCTAGGCGGAACTAATGTCAGTGAGGACATTAGTTCCGCCTAGACGGACCGCGGTAAGCTCACAGATGATGCTGCTGCAGGGCATCAGCTGCAGTGTTTTGTGTTTGATAAGTGAATGAAAAGGATACAGCTGGAATAATGTCCGCTTATACATCCTATTATTTTATATATGACGTGGTCGCGGTGAAACTCGAGCGGACGTGACGTCACCGAGTGACGACCAGTAGCAACGGTGACAAAAATGAGGTATTTATGGACGCGCGACGCGATTTTGGTCGCTGGGTCGCTTGCGGTGTGAACGCAGCATAAATCTACAGAAATCATATCAAATCGTAATTGTGATTCTAGGATGACATATCACTAACTTGAACAATTATTGAGGCCATTATTTAGGTTTCACAGATTTGTTTTATTTTAATCTTGGACAATGATATCCAAGTAGAATATTGTTTGTTCTGCTCTTGTCCACTCCATCTTGCTGCTTCTACTGCATTCTTTAATGGGCTAGACCAGACATGACCAAGACATGGTGCTAAATCCAGAAGGTAATGAAATCAGACCTTTTCTTAATTATCTACATGAATATGTGCTTATATTTTGACTTTAATGCTCCTCTAAGTACTCAAAGACTCCAAAACCATTAGATCTTCAATAAGGTCTCTTTACTACACATGGTCCAAAGGAAACTAATCAACATGGCCACAAATTCCTGATTTTTGCTTTGTCACATTTAAAGTTTTTAATCATCGTTGGATTGAGATGCATGTAATTAAAATCACTACATTGGCATGGATTCACATAGGCCAAATTATCAGGAAGAATAAGGACTGAAATATGGTGCAAGAGAAGATATGAAATTCAGCTGAGGCTCTCTGCTCTCTTCAGTCGCCATCGGCATTCCTGCGCCTCAAGCAACTTCTCCCATTTCTTATTTTGCTTCAAGGTGGTACTGCTGAATTTACATTTTTGATCTTGGACCAGATTCAGAACAGAAACTCTAAAGGTAAAGATTCTGACGGGGTCTTGTAGAGTGTGATCAGTGGAAACAAAACTTTACCACGATGATGTATGCAGCCTCCTTTTGGAGATGAACCTTGCTGAACAGGGTAGAATCGTTCCTCTAGGGTAGCAGATGTGTTCACAGGTAATGTAACATTTCCAAGGTCTCAGACTCAGCCAAAAGCCTTATTTCACATACTGAGCGGAGTATGGAGACTCATCTGACGAAATAGAAACCAAGGTCTACATTGCAAAGTGCTAGGGTCAAAAAGTGGTCAAAGCTATGAGTTTTACTCTTCTTTTGCTCTGCTGCTCTAGTTTTTTTTTTGCATGTTGTGGAGCCTTCACTCTGATGTGGTTATCAAAATTTGAGTAGCATTTGGCAAAATTGCCTGTAATGTTACACTTAATGGTTCTTGTATGCATGTAAACGTTGAAAGAACCATTGAATCTATCTGAAAGATTTGTTTGAAGCATCAATAAATACTTGACAACTAGCTTTCTTAAACTGGAATAACCACATTGCTGTTGCATACTTCTATGTTGTTATGCTTGATAAGAAGTGGCTGAAAATTGGTTCACATTAGCCAAAGGCTCAACTCAGTCACAGTTACACTTAAAGACATTCACATGTATTCTGTGAGGCCATCAAATCTGTGTCAACACTCCTGCCTCTTGCTGAGTCTGAGTGCCCTCCTTTCTCCAATATCAGACCCCTGATAGAACTCTAGAGGACTGGCCCAAGGGGCGTCAAGGACGTAGAATATTACAGCTTGAAATGGCAGTGTGAATGGGGCGACTGAATTCCAGGTATGGGCCGCTCCCTCAATACACTGTTGAAATATTTTCTCACAATAACCTTGGCCTTGTTGCCCTCACTTTTATTGAGTTCTTAATTGGGAGGGTACATATTTGTTTAGCTTAAATACTTCCACTTCCTGTGTGTGTCTTGATATTTGAGCCTCAACAGTTAGCTCTGTCAGGCGTTGATGCTTTTGTGGGGTTGAGCTTTAGTTCATCCTTTTGCTCCAGTTTGTTCCACTGGCATTGTCCTACACTTGTATGAGTCTCAATTAATTTCTCCAGAAGTGGAAGGAAGCCCTGCGCTGGTGGAGTATGATGCTTTCCGTTGTGTGTAATGTTTGTAATTCAAAATCATGTAATGAAGATGAGTAACACTGTCGTTGATCTTGACCTTTTACCTTACACCTTTAATATCTCTATTTGTGAGTTAGAGTGGATATTTGTACACATTTTGAAGAACGTCTCAAATACACTGTATTACCAAAAGTATTTGCTCACCCATCCAAATAATCAGAATCAGGTGTTCCAGTCACTTTCATGACCACAGGTGTATAAAATCAAGCACCTAGGCATGCAGACTGCTTTTACAAACATTAGTGAAAGAATGGGTCGCTCTCAGGAGCTCAGTGAATTCCAGCGTGGAACTGTGATAGGATGCCACCTGTGCAACAAATCCAGTCGTGAAATTTCCTCACTCCTAAATATTCCACAGTCAACTGTCAGCTGGATTATAAGAAAATGAAAGTGTTTGGGAACGACAGCAACTCAGCCACCAAGTGGTAGGCCACGTAAACTGACGGAGCGGGGTCAGCGGATGCTGAGGCGCATAGTGCAACGAGGTTGCACTACGAAGAGGTCGGCAACTTTCTGCAGAGTCAATCGCTACAGAGCTCCAAACTTCATGAGGCCTTCAGATTAGCCCAAGAACAGTGCAGAGAGCTTCATGGATGGGTTTCCATGGCCGAGCAGCTGCATCCAAGCCTCACATCACCAAGTGCAATGCAAAGCATCGATGCAGTGGAGTAAAGCACGCCACCACTGGACTCTAGAGCAGTGGAGACGCGTTCTCTGGAGTGACCAATCACGCTTCTCCATCTGGCAATCTGATGGACCAGTGGATGAACTTGACTGGCCTGCACAGAATCCAGACCTCAACCTGATAGAACACCTTTGGGATGAATTAGAGCGGAGACTGAGAACCAGGCCTTCTCGACCAACATCAGGGTGTGACCTCACAGATGTGCTTCTAGAAGAATGGTCAAAAATTCCCATAAACACTCCTAAACCTTGTGGACAGCCTTCCCAAAAGAGTTGAAGCTTTTATAGCTGGAAAGGGTGGACCGACGTCATTTTGAACCCTATGGATTAGGAATAAAATGTCACTTAAGTTCATTTGTGAGTCAAGGCAGGTGAGCGAATACTTTTATACTTTTGGCAATATAGTGTAGTTCTCTTGAATTGCTGTATTTTTAAGTAAGGGTGCATCTGATTTTTTGGAGTTAAAAACGAAGAACTCAGTAATACACAGAACACACTACATCCAATAAAAATAATCCTTTTGTCTTTGCGAAGCCGTGAATTTGGGGCTCTTAAAACCTCTGGAAATCTCACCATCATGCTTTTCCATTTCTGTTCTTGCTCTTTGGCTCACCACGTCCATGTGATTCCTAGTTTTGAACAAAGCAAACCATTGTGTACGGAGATGTTATCCCCTGACGAGTGGTGTAATCGATCTTGTGAAAAGAAGACTTGAGAAAAACGTCAGTCGTTAAGGTAACCAAGGTCCAGTGTCAGAAAAGTGTGAAAGGATGAGTAAGGAGTCAGTGACATTTATGTAACCTTCTGTTAGTGAAGTCAGTTATGCAAGATACACAGATCTCCCTGAGGGGGATTTATGGAGAGCTGAGTTGCACATTCTGTGTTTTCTTTAAGTATGTTTAGTTTGTTAAGTCGAATCTGGGTAAGCAGGCTGATTGATTGCACATTTGATCCTTGGCTTTATGACTATATTGGAAGAGCTACTTTAGCTCCTTCTGATATTAACTATTACAGGGCCAATAATCATTAGACAAACCTCCATACAGGCCGAAAGACGTCAGAGCTTTTTGTAGAAACTGCCTCTAAATTTAGTTTCTTCATTGAGGTCACACTTGTGTACTTGAGGTGTCTGCAAGAGTCTCTCTAGATATCTTTATTGTAATCCTTGTTTTTTTATTTATGATGATTTCATCTGTGTAAAATCCTGTCTTTGGATGGAACTTAAGGGTAACAACGATGACAATTTAACCCACTGACAATCACAAAATATACTTAGCTAAGGGGTAAAAGATAGCGTAGCAAAGACCTTATGTATCATCTGTATTAATGGTTGGGATTGGCCTTCGTGTTGCTTGGTGGCAAAGCTACTTGGGCTTTGGAGACACAGTCTGATAGTTGGGTGTTAAGTGTTGAAGCCTGTGCAGTCATGGGCCATTGCAGATAATATCAGCATTGCCATTACATGGAGCTGGCATGGACGAAACCTGGGGTCTTTGAAGGTGGTGTTGTTAGGGCTGTGAGTTAGGTAAGGTAACACAACAGGTAAAAGTGGAAATGAGAATGAGCTGGTACTCTGTCCAGCCTCTTGTTGGTACAATCTAATAAATGCTTTCAGGATTTTTCCCCTTGCTCAGTAATGCTTTCAATGTTCGTACCAACACCTGACATAATTCAGAAGAAAGACGACGAGAAGCAGCTGGATGCAATCAAATGGAATTTTACTTGCAGCAAGGAGAACAATACAGAGTGTCAAGCAGTCTGAGATGTTGAACTGAAGCTAATGCAGTGTTTTCTCTCTTTTATAAGAATGACAAGAATGTGTGTGTAACGTGGGGTGAGGTGGAGTGACCTCCGCACAGGCTCCTCATCTCTTTGTCGGGTTGAGCTGGTCTGGGAAGATGCCCCCAGTACGGTCATGGTGTTTGATAAGAAGGAGCCTGCACAAGGCCATGTAGTGTGTGTGTGTGTGTGTGTGGCAGAAGAATGCAGTAGCTAAACAGTGATTATCAAACAAGATTAGGACAGGGTTATAATAGATATTCAAATACATGAAAAAGATTAGATAAAATGTGTACAAAGGTCAAATTATTCTTCACAAATGCAAAATGAACAAATGTAACATGTGCATCTTATTTTAAAACCACAATTGTTTCCCTAAATTTGTGACACTGATGCCACATCTCTATCAGCACTGATTCGAGCCAGGGCCCACATATTTTACTTGGACAAAACTGATTGTTTTGCGTCGCAGAAATGTTTAATAGGGAGGAAGAGAAAATGGAAGTACAGTGTTCTCATGCAATTTAATGATCTGCGGTCATAATGATTGTAAGAAATCATTAAAAATAAAAAGGGAAACATGCAATGTTGTTTGTAGCCTATTAAATTGCAGCTCATGTATGATTTTAAGGTAAAATATAAAATGAATATTAACTCCACACTCCCCTTACCTTCTTTATCATGAGTGCACCAAGGCATATGTGAGGTTGGAACTCTCTTGATTATGTATGCGTTCTTAAAATATGGTGTAAGCACTGTTTTCTTTTGATGTACTGGTCTAAGAATACGGATCAAAATGTTTTGCACATCACATCTTTCCAAAACAGCTAGCATAAGCTTGTGCTTGTATCCATTTCCAGTGTGTGCTTCAAAAGGTAGACATGCACATTCAGAGTTATATTGCTTCTTTCTCACCTGTATTATGATTCTAACACTACCCTAAAGAGTAAATGAGGGTTGTGCATGTTATGCTCCAATGGAAAGGTGTTTAAATTGATCTAAATTCAACAATTAGGGCAATGTCATCAAATTTTTAGATATTTCATATCAGCTTTAATGACCTAGTCACTCATTAATTCCACATTTGTAAAAGAACCAAGTTTAACAAAAGTTAGTCTGATCAATGGTCATTTGTAGAGTTTTTAATGTGAAGGAGCCAAATGACAGAAGCTTTTGTCCAACCTAGTGACAGTGGAGCTTTATAAAGAGTAAACTGAGGATTCACCTCTTGCTGCCAGCACAACATTCTATTTATCCTCTCTAAAAGTTGGTACACGATCATTTTATCTTCTTTTTTTCAGCTACAATCAAACAAAACCTTAATAATCCACCTTAAAGAGGCTTCCTAAAGGTAGCACAGAAAATGAACTCAAGCAGAAGAAGAGGAAGCGTTCCCCTCTCTGCCTCTGAGTTTTAAGGATGTCCTGCCACAGATGCAGGTCGACATGAATTTCCCCTCCTCGCTCCGTGACCAAAGACTCTGTCAGGTGGTGCTGGAATAATAGGTCCACTTTCTCCATCCTTTCTCATCTGGCAGCCAAATAAATGTGCCTGCATGCATCATCAACCCCACTGGGGAGCTTGTTTTCAGCTGCAAGACAGCAAATGTGGGGAAGGAGACAGTTCTCCAACTGCTTTCATGCTACTACGGGTTTTTTTTTTCACAATTTTCCCATCTTTTTTAATACTTAAAAATCAATAGTGCTTTTGATTTTATTTTTCATACTTTGTTTTGGATTTATTTTAAAATGACTCCCATGTAAAACTGTTTAAAACATTAAGAAATATGAAACGGCATGTTTAAATTAGAGTCTTTTCATGAAAGCAGGCCTTTATGAAAACAGTACGGATGCACCGAAATGAAAATCTGTGGCCGAAGCCGAATAAAATATAAATGCTTGGCCGAATACCGAATATCCAATGCAGATGCTAAGCAGTTCACTATAATTTTAAAAGTTCATAAATAGCTTAGAATAAATTTTGAGACGTTTTTTAAAGAAAGAAATTGTTTATTGAATATTCTGACATTTTTTGATATTCCAGTAGCCTTTGCTTTTCAAAAAAAGCACAACAAAGTTTTTTTTCATTTATATTAGGTCTTCAAACAAAACAAAACATGAATTAAAAAAATACTAAAGTGCATTGAAGTGGATAAACCCCCAATAAATGAATCATTGTCCTTTTGACACAAGTCCGCTTAGCCACAGTAGCGCAGTTAAACACAGCATGCTAGTGGGGCTGATATCCAACCATTATCTTTAACCAAGAGCTTGTGGATGCTAGTTTCAACACTGCTGTACATCTCCAGTAGGCACACATCCGTGAAATACCGTCTGCTCGGTATCGTGTAATGGGGCTCAAAGTGCTCCAACACTAAACGGTTGATCATCCAAAGCCATGAACTCCATCATCTTTGTAATTTCGTTTGCTTTGGCACTGTCCTTGGCGAATTTTTTGTCCTTTCAAAGATGTCAGCCAAAGCAGGCATGCTGGACGCTTTTCTTTTAGCTGCTGCGGCTGTCTCTCTCTCGTACTCCGCATGCTGTTTGGCTTTTAAATGACAAATTCAAGAAGTAGTGCTTAAAGTCTTTGCTGATGAACCCACTCTTGATAATTTTGTTGAACACTCGTTGCAAACTGCACTTCTTATCTCCCTCTCCAACTCTAAAATTTTTCCACACCACCAACATTTTTCCAAAGTTGAGAAGTCACTGCATCACTGCATGTTGTTTGCGTCGTTATGTCACACGCGATGACGTATTTGATTTCGCCACTGCGTCACACGGTACTATTCAGCCTTGCTATTAACTCACTCCACTGAAGGCCGAATGTGGCTTTTTTTGCATTATTCGGTGCATCCTTAGAAAACAGACTTTAGTTTTCAAACTTTTTATCTAAGAGCAGACCATGGATCCTCTGCTTTTTTCTGCTTGTCTGTAGAGTCTCTAAATGACACTGTCAGGGCTTTTCCTTATTTAAACATTGATCTACAATAATACATGAACCTTGAGTTTGGTTTTCGCTGCTTCCTTCTTTGACAGTTTCTTGATACTTGCAACAGGCATGACCGTAAATGCATCTGCCATTTCTGTTTGTTTACATCTTAGTGCTACGGTACCATTTTGTTCCTCTGCGGCTCTGAATTTTTCTTTCTTCTGATTATTTTTGTTTTTGAGAGACAAACAACATGAGACGTATTTTGTGAGTAAAAATCTTCCCACCATTGCTGTTGAACATTGGAGATTTTTTAAGCCAAAGAAATATGTCTTTTACCCCCAAAGAAAAATCCCCTAAATGCAGAGACATCTCCACAGTTAATAATTATATAAAATCACTGTGTAATGACTAGGGCTGAACGATTTGAGAAATCAAATTGCTATCCCCCCCCCCCCCCCCCCCATATTGCGATTTACTCTGCAATTGTTGTAATGTTCCTCATCTTACGTATTCTTATAACAAACATAAGCAGTAGATCTTTTTATAGTAAAACCAATATAACATTAAATTAATCTAAGGATAAAAGATTTGAGAAAAGTGGAGAAGTGAAGAACAGAAGCAAAATAGGTATGAAATTGCAAAAATAAAGGGGAAAAATTGGCAAAAAAATCCAAAAGTGGCTCAGGAAAATTGATTATGGCAGCAAAATTGGGAATTAAATTTGAAATTAAATTTCAAAAACCATGTAAAAATTCCAAAAATGGTTCTGACAGTGGCCAAAAAAGATGAATGGGGGCAAAATAGGCATAAAGTTGTAAAAACGGGGTTAAAAAAAGATAGAAATGGTCCAAAAGTGGGTAGAAATTTTATGAATAGAGGTAAAAAAAAAAAATAGGCATAAAACTGCAAAAAACTACATTACAATGCCAAAATGTTCAACACATTTTGGGCTAAAAATATTGAACCTTCTGCGATTTGAAAATTGCAACAAGCCATATTGCAATTTAATCTAATTTGCAATTAATTGTTCAGCCCTAGTAATGACGCATGAGAAACGTGTTTGACTTTTTAAATCTCTTGAATAATCAGTGATTTTATTTTGCTGTTTCAGATACAACTTTACTTTAAAAATATGGATTCAAGTGTAAGTTTAAGCGTTTAATCTGGATATCAAACAGATAGATTTTGCGCATCTCAATGCAGCTTACGCTAGAGGAAGGACTGAACTCCATTTCGACATTGCGTGCTCTGCGTCATGACATTTCCTCCCATTCCTGTGTCTTGTTCACTTTAATAGTTTCTCCACTTCAGGTTCCCTCACAGTAACATAACTGTACGTGGCTCCCTCTGGACTTATCATGAAAAATGTTGGATTTCTTTGACACATGGTTTATAGATCTTGACACCAATGTAAACACAAGCACGTCTGTGTTTGTACATGACGAGATGTTTCCACTGCTGCCTTTTCCTTTGTCAGGAGACATGATGGCTTGAAGTGGATGGAGATTGTAAGACACCAATACGCTGCAAGTTTTTAAATATTTACACTCTTATAGGAAATTCTGCCTAACAGCTTCAATTAATTCCCTTTTTTCAGATCATATGCTGTCATAATGTTTACCTCCACCAAGGAATTTGTCTTTTTGATTAATGATTACTGTGGATTTTTTTGTGTGAGCAAAAGTCAGTACTTTCCTCTGCCAATGAGGTTATGTTTATGCCAGAGTATTTTTTTTTTTGTAAGCAAGATAATGCAAAAAAACACTTGACAGATTTTCCTAAAGTTTTCTGGAGATGTTGGAAATGACCTAGCCTTAGAATAATTAGGTTGTAGTGGTTCCCTATTAGCGATCAATCATTTTTGCTCAGTAACTGTCTAATTAAATAACGATTTTAGCATGGTTCTGCATGCTAGTTGAGGGTTTTCAGGGTCAAGGGATCATAGCGTGATGCTAACTTTATCATGGAAGTATGTAACAGCACTATATGAGCTACCTGGTGGTGGTTTGTGCTCTCTTAGTGCTTTCTTGTTCCCACATCTTCCAGACGATAGATTACACTTTTTATAATAAAATATACAGAATATAAATAATTGAAAATGTTTCTAAATGTTAATTCATACTCACTGACATGAAACAAGGAGTCAACATTACTACAGTCTTGATATCCTGTTGTAATTGCTGTTAAAATAAGTTATTAAAAATTCTCTTGATTTTTCTCTGTGTTGGTTTTAAAAGGTCCCAAAATGTTTTGAAATTATTTTTTGATAGGGTGTAGAAATTATTTGAAAGTTTAGCTGTTTGGTTTTTCTTCACCTACTGTTATTCATTTATTCATTTTCTATACCCTTTTGGGGTGGGGGGCTGGAGCCTATTCCAGCTGTCATTGGGCGAGAGGCAGGGTACACCCTGAACTGGTTGCCAGCCAATCGCAGGGCCACATAGAGAGACAGACAACCATTCCCGCTCAAACTCATACCTAAGGGCAATTAAGAGTCACTGATTGACATAATGAGGATGCTCTACTCCAGGCTAGACATAAACAAAGTCTCCCCAAAATGAAAATCCTTTTCTAACTAACTGGATGTTGTAAAGTAGCAGTAATCGAGCAGAAGTAAAGTTTAGAGTGAGTGAGAAACTTGTGAGGGACTGGCAAAAAGCAGAGGTTACTTTTACAACAAAGAAGTAAATAAAGAAAGCTAACAGCTAACCGATGGGCTCTTGAACAACATGCTGCCGTAGTGACATGTTAACGGTGCAGTTTAGTCTTATCCTCCTGTTAGCTGCCACGGTGACGATGTTGATGTTACTGCTTCAAACAAGGCAACCACCTCTTTAACAGAGCACTGAGACTTATACTCCAGGGCCTTAAAGTACGGAATATACGGTAATTAGATTAGTTTATATTTATACAATTTTACTGACTCCTTTGTGAGACTCCCTCAGGAAAATTAAGATACCAGTTTCACGATTTGTAGAAGGAATATATATCAAAAGACTTAGATATAAACAGAAATGCAATTTAAAAAATATATAAATATGGCTACAGGCTTGCTACAGCTCCTTCCCGTCCTCTGTCTTCCTGCTACTCCTCTCTCCCCCTAGTGAGGTATTAGACAATCTGATGTCCTGAGGTTCAAAAGAGTTTGTAAGTTTGTTAGTCCTGCACTTGGGAAGGAGCCGTCTTGGCTGACCAGGTTTCTCTGGTTGCTTAATTAACTAAACTAAAATTAATTAAGTTAATCATGTTCTGCATTAATGCATGTGTTTGCAAATTGTTGGAGTTTCTACCCACAAATCGTAAAATAAAAGTCTTCTTGTCTGAAATGGGGCCACAGTTTTTACCAACTCAGCAATCCTTGACGTCTTTGTTATTGTTTTTGCTGACTGCCTCTGATGAGAGCATGATGTCCATTATTTCCAAGGGACACAGAATAAAGTGGAAGGTCTTGACTAGCAGAAAGACTAACAGCCTCGCGAATTTTTCGAGCGTTGATATTACATACAAAGTCTATTTAAAGACGCGAATTGACGCTGCATCGGGGCGTGCATAGAGCAGCTCTAAGTGTTGAGCGTTTCCAGCGAAAAAAACGCTCAACGCTTGACGCTAGAGTTGAATTAATTGAACTTTTCAAGCAAGTATGTTGACGCGCCGGGACAGCCTACCAGCGTGGAAATCGTCACTGACACAGGGCATTCTGGGGGTTGGAGTCTTGCTAATTTTACAAACTTATAAACTCACCGGAGACAGATGAAAAGGCGCTCCACAGCTGCAGCTGGACTCTCTTGCCTGTAGTTTGTATCCAGGCGTGAGATCCTGGCACCAACCCTGGCTAGCAGGTCTTCAAACTGGGCAACAGTCGGCCTGAAGTACCGCTGGAACCGGCCGTCGTCCAGACGCAGCTCCTGCAAGAGATGGTGGAACTCACCGAGCTCACACCGCCTCCATAGGGTAGCATGCATCCAGTACTGACGTCGGCGCCTAGCCCGCAGCTGACTTCTCCACAGCAGGTACAGAGCAGCGATGGTGGGAATCAGAGCCATTTTCTACGATAAAATGATAATGGTGGACTTTTTGTGCAACGATGCCGCGGCAAGCGTTTTTTGCATATTTGTACCAGCGTCAAAACTCGAGCGTCGATTTCACTCGACACGCGAATGCACTCGCTTTCAACGCTTTCGGTGGGAACGCACCGTTATGATATCAATTCCTGAAGGGATTTGTCACAGACTCTCAACTGGAATCGGTGATTCCCATCCCTACCTTTTCCCTTTACTGAATCCACAAATCCAATCAGTACATTTATCAGAGCTTCTCAGTCCAAGCCTGCTGCAGGGTTTTTCTTTTTTGCGTGTTAGTTTGTAGAACCTCACCTGGAGAGGAACATTTGCACCAACAATGGGTGTATTTTTGTTAAATGTGGCTTCCATGTGAGTAATGGGAGTTGACATTTCTTCCTCTTTTACTGAAATAAAGTGCGAAGCAAGGTGTGTTGAATTATTACAAAGAGTTTTGCATCTATTTTTAGTTGTGTGTCTAACTGGGGAAAAATCTTCAGTGTGGTTGTTTTAGACTCACTGTTTTCAGTCATGAGTCATGCCTCTGAAACAGCGATGAAATGGAGAAATGGCTGCTTAAGTCTGTGAAGCATTACTCTTTATTGAATAAGGTGTTACTGACAAATGATGTACCATTGTATTGTGATATATGTCAGACATTGTAAAACACATTTTAATCTTTCTGAATGAAGCAATAATGGTGTAAAATTACAGGTAGGAATGAGCAAGGCTATCCAGTGAGCATGAAGAAAAGAAACAGCAAGGGGTCATTTTCCTCCACACATGAACTCGCATCATAATCAGCCGTATAATCGCCGTTCCGACGGGTGCAATTTCTATGGAGATGGACTTTGCATCAGTTGACCAGATCACTCCACTTCACCGCGGCTACTCATGTAGTTGGAACTTTTTCTCCGGCTCTCTGTATCTGATCACGGGCGATGCTCGGCCTGTGCACAGATACAGCAATCACAATCCAATTTTAGACGCTGATAATACACCTTGGGAGATTGTAAATGGATTACGGAGATCCAGATCAGGACTGGAGACTGTATCATCCAATCCTTTAAGGTTTTGTTTTTCTGAGGCAGATATCGGACTAATGGCTGTACCTGCTGTTTGTTTAAATCCAAACTACTTTACTTCCACTGTTGGAGCTCTCCATGCATGGGGTTTGGATTATATATTTAGTCTGCAAAGTATGTTTAATTTATTTTGTTTTCAAGGCTACAACATAATTCCAAATTCCACTTCAGTGGTGTGTACTCAGCAGTCAGGCATCATGTTGGGCATGTTCACCTTCCTCTGCTTTCTCCTTTTTTTCTCCTTTGGTTTGACCGAGTGTTTCCATACAGGAAAGAGAAAAAATGGAGCAGTCAATATTTCAAAGTGTTTACAACAACCCTGCATGTTCTTGTTGGCTGTTCCTGGTCTTAATTTGCACAGTGAATCCAAACAGTGGTTTAAATTATGGAACAAGCTGCCCTCAAAAACATCTGTCTCAGACATTATATTGGAAAAAAACAAAGAACAAAAACTTTTAAATTAAATTATTTGGAAATTCAAACTTTTTTAAAACACATATTTAAAATATGAAGCAGTAACCTAAGGGTGTGATACATACACAAGCAGGTACTTTATGACATTGACATTTATATTTAGTTTTTAAATAAATGTGTGTGGCAAAAAAACCCACTAATCCTGAGTCTTGACCCAACTTCACCTTTCCACATATCGCTAAATTAAATACATTTTATCATACATAGCAATTTTCATATAAAATATGTAGCACAAAGTTCTTTAAAAACAGATACATTAAAATAAGGCAAAATAAAGTGTGACCCAAACCCACCCCACAATTCATACTGTGTTGGAAAAACAGATCATAAATAGTAGAAATTTTTGAAAGCAAGCTAAAAACTCACTTATTCAGCCTTGCTGTTATTTAGAATTTTATTTCAATGACTATTATAATTATTTATTTCTGAGTAGCAATTTTTATTTATTCATTTTTAGTTTAATATTTAATTGACTGATATTTTATTCCATTTTTACTATTTGCTTATATGTTTTGATATAGTCATTATCTTTTTACATTTAATCATTTTAGGTTTAATTTCAATCTTTTAACATACTTTTACTCATTTTGAATATATTTTATTGTCTTATTTAGATGTCTCATGTTCCTTAGTTTTATTGCTTTGTTCTGTCATGTATCTGTTGTTATAAATTTTATCATTTAAACTGAGCTTCTGTGGTGTGCATTAGTCACCAAATCCTCTTGACATCCTACCAACTATTCTTTACAATTACAGTGGCATACTACTTAATAGATGCACCTCTGCTGAGTGTCTATTTGCTAAGTGGTTAAATGGAAGTTATTGTCATCATTTATGTATGTGTGTATATATATGCACATATGTGTGTGTGTGTATGTATATATGTGTGGACGTATATATGTGTCTATATATGTCTGTGTGTATGTGTGTATATGCTGTATCTAGGATTATATTCTGATAACATCTTCCATAAAAAAGCTAAAAGGAAGTAATATTTCCTAGAAAAAAAAGCTATAATCGATATCAGTGAAACTATTTTATGCTTTAGTCAAAAAAAAAAAGACAAACATGTTAATTAAAACAAATATAAAAAACATCATTTAAATCAAATCAAAACGTTCTTGCTGAAGTAAGAGCTGTAGTTCAAAGAAGAGAAGATCACCATTCATGTGTTTTTATGACTTGGTTGGTAGATGTCATTACTTTGATGGCATTTGCTTTATTTTCCATCAGAAAGTCCTGTAAAATAATTAAATTCATAAGTGTTAAAGAGAGTATGACCTGTTGTATGAATAACATACGATTCTTTATATTTGATTATATACACCTGTTGCCATGAAAGTGACCACCTGATTCTGATTATTTGGATGGGTGAGGAAATACTTTTGGCAATACAGTGTACATATATATATATATATAGACACACATACATACATATATATATATATATGTGTGTGTATATATATATATATATATATATATATATATATATATATATATATATATATATATATATATATATATATATATATATGTAGACACATACATATATATATATATATATATATATATGTAGACATACATACATATATATATATATATATATATATATATATATACACACACACACACATATATATATACACACACATATATATATATATATATATACACACATATATATGTGTGTGTGTGTGTGTATGAATGAATGAATGAATGAATGAGTATTTATTTTGAAAATGTAAAAGAAAATAATAATTGAGTATTTTTCGGAAAATACAAAAAAAAAGAATCATTACAATGAAATTCAGCAGTCTAGTAAACAATCCAAAAACAAATACAACCAAACTGTGAAATTCACTGTTTAACTTTTTTACATTTCAAAAGGAGTGGAATGAAGTAAAACTTTTAATTTCCACCCCTTCTCCATTGCTGAATAACAAAAAGAATCCAGTCAGTTTACCTCCAATAACAATAATAATAATAATGATGCTATAAATTCATCAGCTACATGCCTAGATATTAGATATGTCTATAGATGCTAGTATAGTCAATAGTCAATAGTTTATACACTTGTCCCCTTATATATATATATAAACATATACATACAAATATTTGAATACATACATATACACATGCAATTTTTACATGTAAGTAAAAATTCATGCATATGCAACCCCAAAAACAAACAAACAACAACAAACAAAAAAAAACAAACAAACAAACAAAAAAAAAAAAGTGCTAAACTCCAATAGATAGCTACCCTGCCATCACCCAGTGATTATCAAGGCCTGTCTTCAATCCTATATTTTATAAAAATTCCATCTTTGTATTTCCTTTTGAAATGGCAAACATTTAGGCACTGTTTTAGCTCCACAGGCAGACTGTTCCAAAGTTTAACCCCACAGATTGATATTGAAAATGTCCTGACTGTTGTTCTTACAGCCAGTGTTTTAAGTTTAAACTCTCCCCTCAGATTATAGCCCCCATCACGTCCTCGAAACAGTTTTTGAATATTGGCAGGAAGTAAATTGTGTTTTGCCTTGAACATGATTATTGCTGTTTGATATTCCACAATTTCAGAAAATTTTAGTAGATGTGATCGTAGAAATAATGGGGTGGTGTGATCCAGATATCCAACTTTATGTATAATTCTTATAGCACGCTTTTGAAGTACAGATAATGAATGTAGTGAACTTTTGTATGTGTTGCCCCAAACCTCAGCACAGTAACTTAAATATGGTAAGACCAACGAACAGTACAAAGTGCGAAGTGATTTATGATCCAGAAATTGCTTGGCTTTGTTCAGAATTGAAATGCTTTTTGATATTTTGGTCTGCACATATTTAATGTGACATTTCCAATTTAGTTTGTCATCTATTGTTATTCCCAGAAATTTATTTTGAGTAACTCTCTCAATTTCTACCCCATCTATCTCTAACTGCACTGTCATGTTTCCTCTACAGTTACCAAATAACATAATTTTAGTTTTTTCTAAGTTTAATGACAATTTGTTCTTATCAAACCACACTTTCATTCTGTTCAATTCCAAGGCAATCTCTTTCAGTAGGACATTCAGGTTCTCACCTGAGTGGAAAATGCTTGTATCATCTGCAAATAAAATCAATGTCAGTGCATGGGATACCTTGCCTATGTCATTAATGTACAAGATAAAGAATTTTGGGCCCAACACTGACCCCTGGGGAACACCACAGAAAATGTTTAAATACGAGGAACAAAATGTATCCAATTTCACAAACTGTTTTCTGCCCCTTAAATAGCTCCTTACCCAGTCCAATACCACACCCCTAATCCCATACTGTTCCAGTTTATTGATTAAGATGTTGTGATTGATAGTGTCAAATGCTTTTTTGAGGTCAATGAATATTCCTACTACATGCTTTTTATGATCTATTGAATTTGTTATTTCCTCTAATGATTCTAATAGTGCCTGAGAAGTTGATCTGTTTGCTCTGAACCCATACTGACAGTCGGAGAGTAGTGAGTATTTGTCTATGAAGCTGTCCAATCTGCTGTTGAAGAGTTTCTCGAGAATTTTGGAGAATTGTGGTAGTAAGGAGACAGGCCTGTAGTTTGTGAAATGGTGTTTGTTTCCGCTTTTGTATAGCGGTATGACTTTTGCTATTTTCATTTTGTTGGGAAATATACCAGTCTGGAATGATAAGTTGAAAATGTGTGTTAATGGTTTGGAAATCCCATCGAAAACCATTTTTATTGTCCTCATGTCAATGTCATCACAGTCAGTAGATGTTTTGCATTTGCATTTGTTAACAATATCCAAAATTTCTTTCTCCTCTACTGCTGTGAGAAACATGGAACAAGGATTTCTATCAATGAGATATTTGTTCCCATCAACAGATGTCCCAGGATCAGGAATTTTATCAGCCAGTTCTGGACCAACGTTAACAAAGAATCTATTAAAGCTATCAACAATATCACCTTTGTTGTACATTTTGCTGTTGTTATCGAAAAAAAACTCAGGATAACTATTCTGTTTACTACCATTTTTTATGATGCTGTTTAGAATCTTCCATATTTCTTTAATATTGTTTTTATTGTAATCTATTAATTTCTTGTAATAATCTTTTTTGCTTGCCCTTATAATATTTGTTAACTTATTCTTATACTTTTTATACCTGTTTTCTGCCTCTTTAGTTCTACATTTGATAAAGTTTTTATAAAGTGAGTTTTTCTTTTTGCAAGCATTGTGTAAGCCCTTTGTAATCCATGGACATTTTGTCTGCTTTGGCTTTATGTTATATGCTTTTATCGGACAGTATTTATCACGTAGTGAAATGAATATTTTTAAGAAAGCTTCATATGCACTATTGACATCATTTTCATTATAGATGCTTCCCCAGTTTTGTGTAATTAAATCATTCTTTAATGCAGCCATTGATTCATCTGACCTCACTCGTCTATATTCTATCCTAATGTCAGTTTCATTTGTCTTCAAATTTAAGTCATGGATTGTAAATACTGGAAGGTGGTCACTGATATCGTTGATCAACAACCCACTTACTGTGTTACTGTCAATGTGATTAGTGAATATGTTATCTATTAAAGTGGCACAGTGAGAAGTTATTCTGCTTGGTCTGGTTATTTTTGGATACAGGCTGATACTGAACATTGCATTAATAAATTGCCTGTCATTCGGTGTTTATCAGTATTTAACAGGTCAATGTTGAAGTCCCCACAGGCAAAAATGGTCTTATGAGTTATTTTTGAAAACATGCTCTCCATCCAGTCTTTAAATATGTCAATACTAGAACCCGTGTCCTATATATACAACTAACAATAACATTTTTACTTCTTTCATTACATACTTCAATCGTTATACATTCAAGAATGTTGTCAATTGCCACAGACATTTTATCAACCACTTTAAATTTCAAAGTATTATGCACATAAATGGCTACTCCTCCTCCAGCCTTGTTTTGCCTATTGATGTATGCAAATTCATAGCCCTCCAGCTCAAAGTCCAATCCTTTTCCAGCACTAATCCAAGTTTCTGAAATTGCAATTATGCTGAATGGCTTTGAGAATTCGAGTAAATATTCCTTAATGCTATTGAAGTTTGCGTATAGACTCCTGCTGTTAAAGTGGATAATTGATAATTCGTTACCTGTATTGATGTTACGGTTAAACTGGTCAGATGTATAGTAACTGCAATAGTTATTGACAGAAGAAAGAAAGTTATTGTCCGGATCTATATCTTGTTCAATGCCATGCGTGTTATGGTCAGTGTATTCAGAAGTGTTCAGTTCCAGGTCGTCATGCTCCGTAATCCACTGAGATATGTGAATGTTCTCTCTCCAGATGTGGATGAATGAGTTATTTCACTGACAGTCATGATTGTGTGGTGTTGTTACCTTGTGGGCCAGTTACTGATGGTCATTGGTATTTGTCCAGATCCTCGATGTTTTTGATGATCATTACTTTGGCCTCCTCGGGTGTTCCGTTTAGCTTGATAAATATTTTACAGTTTGAGGTCCAAGTGTTCTGAATTTTTTTCTGTTTCTTGAGGTAGCGCGCTCTCCTGGCTATGTCGGCGTTGCGTTTAGTTAGGTGCTCATTCATAAATACGTTTGATCCTTTAAGCTTTCTGCCTTGTTTCAGCAGGGCTGTTTTGTGTTTTCTGCTTATAAACCTCAGTATGACTGCTGGTTTATCATTTTCATTTCTCCTAGGAAGCTGATGGCAAGCTTCGATGTTATTACAATCGAGCAGAATATCTCTGGACTGCAAGAAAGCTGCCACCTGTTGCTCCGTGCTGCTCGCCTCCATGTCCCCGAGCTCTCCAACGCTGTCAGCAGTCACCGCCCGGGCGTATATATATGTATGTATATATATATATATATATATATATATGTATATACACCTACATCCTTTGTCAATCTTTTGTCTTGATGCAAAGCACTTTTAGCTGCAATTGAATTTGTATAAACTGTGCTATATAAATAAATTTTGACTGATTGATTGAGTGCTGATAAATAAAAGATGGAAGTAGAACAGGAACATTGTTGTAGCCAGTACAAATAGAGGAAAACACCATCTTACAGTTTTAAAATGAGTAAACACTGGAGGTTAGGTTAGAGTGTAAAATAAAAAAATACCCAAAAATAAATTAAAATAATAATAAATTGAAATGGAGTCAAAAATATAATTATAATAATAAAGGGATGATGTAATTAGAATAAAAAGTAAATAAATTAGAGGTAATTCAGGTAAAAGCCGGACTAAAATGGGTGTCTTGAGTTGGATTTTTAGCTATTTTCAGCATGAATTGGATTATTTGATGGTCTTCAAGAATGTCCAACCAGTGTTTGGTGATGTGAGTTTAGTATGGTTTGATCCTCCATGCTTGGATTTGCAATCAGAAATCCTCTTGTTCTGCAACTTCTGAGTTTGTAGGAATGTAGCTGTAGCAAAGATCATAAAGAGAAAACAAGTTTTTTTTAACCTCAAGTCCTGGAAAATGTCTGGATGTGCCTTGAGATTCTGTACAACTCTGTGGTTTAGCTGCAACAGTGTAGCAGTGGATGGTTTAGCTTTTCATTTAATCTCTTGGTTAGCTTTATTTATGTATCAAAATGCTAATCCAGTAACTTAAAGACATAAGATATTGAAGAACTGTGCCATAATTAAGATAAGCAAGTAAGAATAGAGATTGAGACAGATGCTGTTTGGATTTTTCCACACCAAAATCAAGAGAAGTTTGAGCTTATGTCATGCATCTTGAGCTGAATATATCTTTTGACTGTCAGCTTGATGAAAAACAAATCAAATTTGATAGCCCGGAGCTCTGTATCTTAAGAAATATGAAATGTGAAATTCTTTGTGGATGTTGGCTGAGTGGAAGTTAATTCTCCAACTTATAACTCTGATGTGTTTGTAAGGAGATATGTTCTTTATCAAAGCGTCTGCTTTGATAAATGATGTTAAGTTTGCTTTGAATGAATCATTGTTATGATGATGTGTTCGATGTAACATTAAGAGAAAAAGAATCATCATTTTTCAAGTAGAAACACTGATAAATCCAATTTTAAGTATTCCATGAGTGATTGTTTATATCATGTTAATAGCCAAATATATTTATGGACAGGATAATCAGATACTGAAGCTCATGTTTAAGTAGACTTTTTCGAAAAGGTATGGTGTGCCTTGAGATTCTGTCTCGATCTTCGGTGTGCCTTGGGCAGAAAATGTGTGAAATCACTCCTGTAAATCACATCATAAAAGATTTGACTTGGAGAGAAGCTGTGAACAGCATGGGTGGCAACAGCATTAAGTTAAACTTTGTCCTGTAGTTTGTCCCGCTTGTTGTTGGCCTTCCTGTTTGAGGAAGGACAAAGAACAAAGTAAGTGCATGTAAATACTTCAACTCTAATGTGCGCATTGAACAGTCATTAAGTGTGTTTCCATTACTCTTGGATATGCGCAAAATGTAATTAGTGCAATAAAAAACTGGTAGTGGAAACACCTGAATTTCGAAAAAGCACTAAAATATCACTAAAAAGTTTGTACGCTTTTATGAGGTGGTTTTTCAGACCTTTCGATATGCAAATATATCGCAATAGCGCAATGGAAACACTTTTTCGCAATTATACGTCACAGGACGTGTCGTACCTGGTCACACTATCACTTCTCTCGCAGTAAACATGGCGCGGTATGTTTGGACAGAGGAGGAGACAGAGACTTTTCTTGCCATTATTCTCAAGAAAAACACAACTGTCAAGGCAACCGCAGTCGATGTAAACATAACAGCTACACGCAACAGGTTTGGGCATCCATCTTCCTGCAGTGAAATCTCGGGGGATGATATTTCATGAGAGTTACGACGTTCCTGCCTAGAACAACCTCTAATGGAAACACATTCATTGCGCAAATAGTCCAATATTATTGAGCTTACTGCATCCCTTCTGTCAACTTTTAGGGTTGACAAAAGGTTTCAATTTAGTTTTCGTCTTTTTCCTAAAATATATTTTATTTTCAGTCATAATTTGGTCATCTAAATTGTTTCAACTGTAGTCTAGTTTCAGTTTATTAAATAACAGAACATGTTTGTACAGTTTAGTTGAATAAAATATGAAGTGTAGGGCACTGTTTTATGTTTCATTGAATTTCTAAAGTCGTGTTTTACACTTGGACAAAATGAAACATCTTATAACCCTTTCCAGAATGCCAGTAAATATACTGTTTAAATCAACAGAAACAAATTGAACTTTAGTGTGAAATGCAGTCACCTTTATTTAGGCTACCTGGCAGAGCATCTCAGTTACAATACCAGAACTGACAACAAACAGTGAACCTGCTCTACATGAATATATCAATTCATAATGAGAGCAGCTCTGATTGGATCATTACAACATATCCCACCACGATTGAAGCTAAAGCAGCTGTGATTTAGGCCTGTGCTCAAAATATCGATACAGCAAAATATCGTATTGCACTCCTTTGGGATACGTGTATCGATACGGATTCTACAGAATCGATACGGCCTAAATATTTTGACAGTTGTTGTAAATACACTTTGGGTAATGTTAACAGTGGCACAGTTCAAGGTAGAAGACAAACTACATAATGAAGCATATGTTCTAAATTTGAACTTAGGTCTACCATCTTTGAGGATCTGAATTTATGTCTCTCAAGTTGTAGAACCACTTAAAACTCATCCTTGTTCTTTTTCTTCTTGTAAGAAAAAACTAAACTTGTCAAGAATTTTGCTTAAAGCATAGTCAGCGTTCACAATTTATGTGTATCGGGATACGTATCAAATCGTGAAGTTGCTGGAAATACCCAGCCCTACTGTGATTGGATGTCCCTCTTGACTCATCCAACCTTTCCACACAACCAAAGTAGCTGTGATCATAACTTTTCTTTACTTCCTTCATGACCAAATTAGGTCTGATTTAGTCTCTAGCTGGGTTTCCATTACAGCTTTTCGCAAAATAAAAGCTATATTCCTAAAATTTCGACAAAGTATATTTGTGCTTTGAACGTGTTTACATTGATGGTTGTAGGAGGCGAAGCGTCGTAACTCTCGTGAAATATCATCCCGCATGATTTCACTGCAGGAAGATGGACACGTAAATATGCCAAGGCTTGTCGAACCCTTTCTCCCTCATTTCTGTTTCTATCTACTGAAACACTCTGCATTCCTCTGCAGTTTACTGTCTAGTATGGCAGTTGTTTTCTCAAGAGTAATAGCAAGAAAAATCTCCGTCTCCTCCTCTGTCCAAACGTACTGCGCCATGTTTACTCCGAGAGAAGTGATCACGTGACCAGGTACGTCATGTCGTGTGATGTATAATTGTGGAAAAAGTGTTTCCATTGTGCTTTTGCGATATATTTGAGTAACGAAACGTCTGAAAAACCACCTAATGAAAGAGGTAAAACTATTTTAGCGATGTTTTAGTGCTTTTTCGAAATTCAGGTGTTTCCATTACCAGTTTTTTATTGCACTATTTACATTTTGTGCATATCCAAGGGTAATGGAGACGCACTTTCTGTCAAATATTTTAGTCTTTTTTTATATGTTGATGAAAATGTACGTTCATGTAGTTTTAGTTTTTGTCCATGTGCACTTGTTTTTTATTAGTTACTGTATAGTTTTCATCAGGGGAAAAAAAGTTGTTGATGAAAACTATGATGCAAATAATTAGTCAACAAAATTAACACTTTCACCAATTCGTAATATAGTCAAGATTCATGATGTTCATTTGGGTTTTAATCACTAAAATGATCAATATCCCATTTTTGTGGATCTGTGTGTTATTTCTACAGTAAACCCGGTCAGTCATATCAAAGTCCAGCTGAGCACTCATTTCATTCAGGGTGGAAATCTCTTACATTTCATGGTCATCATCTCAGCAGAATCTAACAGAAACCCCTCCAGGGGGTTCAGGAAGAGGGAAGCAAACCCCCTTTAGCTAAATTAAGAATCATCCCCTGAAGCAGTACACATGCAGTGCAAAAATTTAATTACAATCCTGGCAGCCTCGCTTGAATTATTTTCACTTGCTGCCTTTGTAAAATCAAAACAAATAAACGTAAGAGAAAAGAACCGACGGACCCCTCGCTGGGTCTCCTCCGCAGGAAACATGTCTGCCTTTGCTTCTGCTCGTCGACATTCTCCGCGGCAGGAGGGGGAACTTAATGAATTATTTTGCCCCTATTCTTTGAAGAAGAGAGGGTGAAAAGAAGTTGAAGTGACTCTCAGTCTCACCTTCTCTCTGAGAGGACTCGCCGCCATGTCCTCACGGGAGCCTGGCATTAACTAAGACAGAACAAAAGGACTAGGATTCACATTCTGCAGGCGCTATGGGCCAATCTCCACCAAAGAAGGTGAAAAACCCTTCAAGAGGCATAATTGGAGCAGAAAATGAAAGTTTTCTTACAGCATGGAGTATTACCTCGGAGTCTTTACCTCGTTGCACCCTTAAGAAGAATCTGAGGTGAGTCAGAATGTGTCAAAGCGCCCTCAAAAATAAATTAAGCCTCGCAGAAGACTCAGTAATTTCCCTGCTGTAGCCAGGAGACTTAAGAGGAATAAAAACAGGACACAAGTGATGGTCCATGATCCTTTTATTATGAGCGCAGAGACCGGCTAAGCCTCCGCAGGCTAACTATATGTCAAGAGACACCGCCTTAGCTTTTGCAGATACACCAAGCTAATATATGCAAATAATTAATCAGGCCTCTTCTCTTGATCTCACTCCAACAAGTTGCCTCTGACACAGTGGCAGCTCCCAAACGAGTCCATTAGCGCACTTACCGCAAGTTCACCTTCAGCCATGTTGACATTTTTGCATGAGAAGTCTCACCCCCAGCGACTTGCCGGCAGTGGACTTTTCCTCACTGCACACTTGCCTTCCGCTCCTTTAATCAAGCACACACACACATGCAGAGGCAGAAGATGATCCGAGTCCCACAGCAGACCTCAATCACCTCGAGGGATTGAAACACCCTTAAAATCTTCATTGCCATGGACCTCCAGCAGCCCCACCTCAACGAACCTGAACCAAACACTTCACTGTTTGCTGCTGCTAAGATGTGGGTTAGGACTTAGCAAATTGCCTCATACTTATAAATATCCCATGAGGCATTGCTATGCTTCAGTCTTCTTGTACCACATTGTCTGTAATACCACATTAAGACTGTCTATAGTCTCTTCTGTATGTTTTGATTCAGCCGCTGTCATAAAAATGAAAGCATTGCATCAACTAGGCCTGTTGCGATAATCAATAAATCAATTAACCAAAGTCCTGGTAAGTTTGCCGGCCTCGATAAATTTGCAAGTGCATGCGTGTTTGTTTCCCTCCTCTCGTTCTACCAAACAGGCTGGATGAGAAGATGGCTCACTCCGTCCATCTTTCTCAACACCTGGGCATGTTAGTTCTAAAGCCAAATGAGTGGGGTTAGGGTTAATGATCCATCTGTCTTTTGTTCAATCTTTGGGGGGGGGGTATGCACACATTTTTCATGAATATAATTACATTCATGAAACAAAAAGATGCTTCAAAATAACAATGAAAAAAACATTGTGTGTCAGCAATATTTTATTGGCCAGCAAAATTTGTTATCGTGACAGGCCTAGCATCAACCCTTCAGTTAAAAAGTGGGTTATCTACATGTGTAATTATGCTTTATTAAGTCACTGTAATGAGAACTCCATTAAGTAACACCGTATCTGTTAACCAGACATCTGAATACATGAAATGTCCTGGTTTAACTGTGTTTTATAAAAGTTGCACCTCGGTTTTGACAGAGGATATGATTTTAACTATCTCTCCCTGCTGTCATCATTGTTGATATCAATCAGTAACCATTTGTGTTGTTTTCCTTCTAAGAAGGAGATGCTGCTGTGGCAGAATTTTAGGCTAAGACAAGCAGCCCTCGTCCTGTAAGACGCTTTACATGTTTGGTAGGCCTGTCGCGATAATCAGTAAATCAATTAACTGAATGATAAATAAAAACATCATTGGTAAGTTTTCCCACCTTGATAAATTTGCAAGTGCATGCGTGTTTGTTTCCCTCCTCTCGTTCTACCAAACAGGCTGGATGAGAAGATGGCTCACTCCGTCCATCTTTCTCAATGCCTGAGCGGGGTTTGGGTTAGTGATCCATCTGTCATTCATACAATCTTTGAGGGGGAGGCAGGGCCACTAGGGTGCGTTGGTTCCATAGCGGATTTAGTGGATTTATAGCGGAGTGAGCATTTGTCATTCATTCAATCTTTGTGGGGGAGGCGGTGCTGAGCATTGTGAGGAGCAAAGAGGAAACAAACACTAATGTGAATGGGTGCTGCTGTGGCAGAATTTTATGCTAAGACCAGGAGCCCTCATTCTTTAAGACAACGCTTTATATGTTTGGGTTTAGTATTCTACAATTACAGGGTTCCAACGTATCCTGGAAAACCTGGAAAATGAGTGACCTATTTACCAGTCATGGAAAACAGTCATTTACTGACAACAAGGTGCCAATAAATAACAGTAAATATCTTTTAAGTATCATTATTCTGTTTTTATTTACAACAAAGTCACTGTATTTTCATATACATCATTACCGGGTGTGGTATTCTACAACTTTATTAAACATCTTAAATTACTGTGAACTTACTGTATCATGGTTTTATTTTACAAAGATTTCATATAGTTTTGTAAACGAAAAAATCAGATACATTAATTTTTAATGGAACAAGAAACTTAACTCAAGCGTGTTTGTCACACTGAAATATGAAACATTTTCTAAAATAGACTTGCCTGCTTTTGGTCAGTTTTCACAGCCAAAATATAAATTTGATAATCACGAACTCATCAATTAGTTTTTGTATAGCAGTAATTCATAACAAATGTTATCTCAAGACACTTCAACAGAGCAAGTAGAAATGAAATAAAATGGTCAAGTATAATTTGGGCTACTAAAACAGAGTAAATAAAGATGAAAAAATGCAAAGCATAGATTTATAATAGGGAGACACTACATAAAAGGAAAAAAATGGTATTGAGAGTTAGTAGTCAACAAACTTAAAGTTCAATTTGATATGATAGAGCAAGCTAGAGATACTGGCGTGGGGTGGAAATGTCCTGGAAAATGATTTCTAGAAAAAAAAAATGGGCACCCTGAGTTGTAAATTACCCATTTTCACTCTTTCAACTAGGATGTGTGCAGTAAAGTATAGTTATTCAGTGGTATATAAGTCCTTTTTTGGTTATTAGGGCAACTTTTCATCGTTCATTTCTTGCAGACTACTTGATCAAACACCACCCTTCTCTGAATTACAGTAATGCCGCCTTTTAAAATTAGAATCAGCTTTATTGACCAGGTTGTATAAATAAACAAACAGAACAGAAAATCAAATAGCAGGAACTCAACTTTTAAATGAAAATCTAACTTAGGTAATGAATGGAATATGTGCAAGATGATGGCCAAGACACAGAAATGAGCCGACAGTTTTGCAGAATCATAAAGATAATGTCCATCGTATGGAGCTGTTACTTGTGCAAAACCATTCTCAAATTAACACAAAGATCTGAATACAATCCACAAATGTGTGCACAGATATGCAAGTGTGTACAGAAGTTTCCAAATAAGATCCACAAGTGTGTAGAAAGATCAACGTAAACATCCAGCTTCATCCTACTTGGCCAGTCTACCATGGTAGCTTTACTCCTGGTATTCTCTTTCTATCATCTCAGACCTGACTCGTAGTATCAAAAAGACATTTCGCTAAGAGAACTGGAAATTTTCTCTTTTTCAGATCATGCTTAGTCAACCTTAGAGATTGTTGTTTGGCATTATTGTTGGTGCCAAAGTCATTTGAGTTCCTTTTCCTCACCTTTCTGAAGCTTAATTTAAACCTGAGCAGGCTGTCTTTACCATCCCTACACGTTTAAATGCACCAAGCTCCTGCCATGTGATTGGCTGCTCAGATACTTGTTTGAAAAGGTAGATTTACAGGCATACTTGGTAAAGCTGGCGAGTAACGGTACACTTATTTGCAATTAAAATGTACTTTAATTGGGAGTTTGCTCTGCTCCCAAACTCTGGAACTCTCTCCCCCCGGACCTCAGAAACATTGACTCCCTTCCCCACTTCAAATCGAAACTCAAAACACATCTGTTCCAAACTGCATATACCTTTTAATTTTCCACCCTCATTTAACTGTGTCACTCTTGAATGTTGTTTTTATTTATTTTAACTGTGATTTTAATGCACTGTGTTTTTATTATGTATTTTGTAAAGTGTCCTTGGGTGCTAAGAAAGGCGCTTTTAAATAAAATGTATTATTATTATTATTAATTTTAATTCTGTTTTGAGAAATGCATAACAGGGGAATCACTGAGACAATTAAGGGAACTACAGGTTGATTTTTGTGCCATTTAATTCTGTCATAGCAGATTTGAATACTTCTGATTGATATTCAGAACTTATTAGCGGGTGATATTTAGGTGGCAGGAGGACCAAACATGCCTACCAGTTCCCTACTCCTGCTGTAAGTGTTTGACTACAGCTGCCTTCAAACCTCCTCTTCATTGCTTTTTGTGTAAATAGAAGTGCACATTAGTTTGTTTTAGCTTCATAAAATGATTCAGTGAAGGACCTGGAAGTGATTCAAGCTTTTGTGATACATGTATGTGATCTATGTGGTCGTAAATCAGATGCAGTTTCAGCAGCAGAGTCAGAAATAAATGTGTTGATCTAAAAAGGAGAAACACAAACTGTAGCAGAGTAAAAAACAGCTTCACTGATGCATAAAGATCAGTCATATGGCTAATAATCCTAAATGACTCTGCCTCAATCACTGCATGGAAATCCACCGAGGGAACACTAAATGGAGATGGTCATCTGGGAACGAGATGATAATTGATCACAATGATTATGAATCGCGTGGTTTAGAAAATCAGTCAAAGTGTGACAGTGGACCAGCTGTGTGCCTGTTTCCTGATATAAAAAGAACAGTTTATTTCCACCAGAGAGACACAAAGAGAGAGGGAGGGTGGGCTAATCCACCGTTAGCTCTCCCCCGGCTGCCTCAGCTGGGCTTTACAAGCTGCAGCTGGTATGGTTGATCAAAGAGCGTTATTATTATAAAACATGTTTTAGGGAGCAAATGCAAACAAAGGCATAACCAGGCAATTGATGTGTCGCTCCACAGCTCAGAGTGGGGTCCGTGTATGCAAATGGAGACCATCCAGTAGGGCCAAAAATAACCTTTGTGAAGAAAGGATTACGGAAGTCTCTTTTTAAGTACAAAAACTGTTGAAGGGTCACATTAATAATTCACAGAAATACATTTTCATCACTGCAGAGATGCTGTGGAAAGCCTCTATTCATGCATCTATTGAGATACGTAATGTTACACATAAAACAAGTCAACTTTGGTTATTGATTGAGCTCATATCAAACTCCAGGATGAATTATAAATGCGCAAGAGCTTGTATAATGCATGTCCCGACTGCGCCAACTTCTTTTGTAGTGACTTGCTAACTTATTTTCCAGTGCATTTCAAGTTTAGTGCAAGCAAACTCATATACAACTCAGACAGTCTGCCAGTTTAGTGCTCATTTTTAATCTGTTTGCCATTTATTTTAAGCCAGTTCTTTTATACACTCATACAAAGACAACAGATATATATAAAACATACTTCTACTATGTGTAATGAGTAGAACTGAAAGACAAAGCATGTAAACAAAGCAATAAAGAGAGTTGACAAAAGACATCAGCAGAAACAAGAGCCAAAGTAAAGATGAGAAAAACACAGACTAACAAATTAGAGATGTAACGGTATGAAATTTTTGAATCACGGTTATTGTGACCAAAACTATAACGTTATCATTATTACCGCGGTATTTATGCAATGTGCTCAAAATGTTCAAAAAGTACTTTAACACACACAAAAACAACATGTATCCCCTTTAATATTATAAAAATATACAGGTATTTTTTGCTTTTTGTCAATAAATGAGTCAAGAAATTCCCTTTTGAGGACATTTTGTCACCCTTTTTAATGAGAAATAAAAGTAAACAATTCTGGCAAGTATTTGTCATTACTATTTTATCAATACTTTAAAAGTGTGTCAATATAAGAAAAGAAAAAAACAGATTTGAATTTTAAACAAGATTCTCTATATAAACACTTGTAAATGAACGTGTTCAAAGTTTCGAGACGACCAAAATATACACTTAACCTGCATTCACATGTTACAGCTTGTTATATTATATTAGACCCCTTTATCCTCCAGTCTCCCCTCTCCCTGGCAGATCTCCTCGACATCTTCTTCAGATTTTCAATTTACGATTGATTAATCCCACAAAACACAAACTATGACAGCAAAAGACGATCAATTTCAAAATACGGCAAATACACAGCAAACGAACGGCACTCCAGAATGATACTAATGCTGTTATTTACAAGATTTTGACACAGAATACTAATAAACCACCTGTTATTCACTCAGGTATGGCTCACTGATTCTTCTCTCTCACACTCTCTATGGCTCAGTCCGCTCACAGCAGTTCACGCGCATCTTTTTCTTAGGCTGCAGCTTCGTGTTTTAGTCAGTGTGACTGTCTTCAAGCAGTTTCCAATAGGCATCCTAGTAAAATTCAAAACTCAACCAGACTTCAGAGTCCGTTTCGAGAGGAAGTCTCCGCTGTAGCGTCTCTAACTTTCGCTCTCAGACTCAGAGGCCAAACAATGCAAACTGCGCATGCTCATCTCCGTCTGAGGGACTGTTGCTGTTTGATGCAGACACACATAGTTCCAGCCTTTCCAGGCCATGAGCAGCATCACCGTGAGTTATTGACACAGTGTGGTGATCTAACTCCGTGATTAAAACAGGACACAGTTACAATAACCATGGGAAATTTTACCGTGGTTTACCATTTTACCGGTAACTGTAACATCCCTATAACAAATAGAAGTAAAAAAAAGAACAAAAGAAAAACAAACTAGAAAAACACTCAGAGAGCGTAGACCTCCACCAAGCAGCTCAGTTGCGGCAGTGGCTTTTCCACAACCCCTGTAAAAGATACAATTCTAGATCACCACACGCTTTGATTGTACTGCTCATGTCTGTCCATGTGGAGAAGTCCTTCGCTGCCATTGCAAGGGAAGCTGGGTAATGTAGTGACATAGGCTTGAAAAACTTTTTTTTTTTTTTAAATAAACTACAATTGCCTTATTGATGTTAAGAGGGCAGAACCCTGACAGCAGCTGAGGAAAAATTAATGGAATTTGCCATTATAAACTTCAGGGTTTTTTTGTGACGTTAATGCGGATCAGATCAAGATGAAATTGACGGTGTTTATAGAGTAATATTATAAATACTATCGCGCAAATTTTTAAGTGAATCCGTCAAGTCATGTCATAGATACATGTATGTTTTTTTTTTGTTTTGTTTTAATATGGCCCAATGTTAACTTAAGAGATTTTCGGAAAATATTGGGAGTTTTTCATCCAGACAAATATGTGGATCACCACCAAAACTTGATGGGTTCTTCCTTGGACCAAAACATACTTTGGGTAATATTTTCATTTCAATCAATCCAGTAGTTATTATGTCACCTTCTTAATTATGTCATTTTGTACAAACTCTTTCCTTTGGTGTCCCCCAGGGCTCTGTCCTTGCCCCTCTGTTTTTCTCATTGGATCTGTTGAGAAATTTTAGATATTGGCCCAACGTATTGATCTAAGCCAAGAAGGAAGGTTAAAAACCCTTTAAACAATGTCTCTTTTGTTTATAATTTTGTCAGGAAATGGCCTTAGAGTAATTTTTATCAATCTTTTTTTTCCTTTCTAGAAATTTCATTAATCAGTTCTGGCAAGTATTTGTCATTATCAATCCACAAATGCTTGAAACAATGTGTAATTGCAAGAGAAAAATAAAATATCTCAGAAAGAATGATACTACTGCTATTATTAACAAGATTTTTACATTATTAGCACAGAAAGTACTCAGTTATTTATGAAAACAAAACCAAGTACTTATGATAGTTTTCTGATAATTCCTAAATCTTCAATGAAGTGTGATTCTACCATTTCTATGTATCCTCAAAA
Organism: Scarus forsteni; assembly: GCA_036419115.1. NCBI lineage: Eukaryota > Metazoa > Chordata > Actinopteri > Labriformes > Labridae > Scarus > Scarus forsteni. Next base: position 3,108,982 of record JAZDUH010000523.1, read on the forward strand.
GTAAATGTGTATTTGTAAGTGCATTCAAATAAACTCCAACAGCTTTCCCTTAATTCTTTCATGAATGCAGATCTTCCCACCCTTTCTCTACCCACTCATTCTTTGTTTTTTTAGTCTTCGTTGCATTCTGCTGTCTTTCTCTGCTTTATATTTTTAAGCTGAAGTGAAGTAAAAAGCGAGATCTTTTGCCTTTTACCACGCTTGTAAACATTTCATCAGACAGCTTTAGCTAGTATGTAATTCACACTTTCGTTATCTTTGAGAGGAACATATACGAACATGGCGAGGGCATGCAAACCCTGCTTGAATCAACCATGCCATTGGGAGAAAGACTTGGAGGGTGTTGAAACATTCATGGACGGATGAGGAAGACAGAAATATAAAGTGTTATACATGAGAACTTTTGCCTTGCATGTTGGAAACCATGCAAGCAGTCTGTGAGAAACCTGTATTACCTCGGAGCACATTCTTAATGGACTTGTTGGTGTCTAAAAATGAACTCCTGTAATGAATTTCCCCCTTAAACATCTCTACCATCCATGTTTGATGATGCCGTGATGTGCATCGATCACATAGGGGCCAGTCAGGCATGTAAGTCTAATGCGTCACCCCGACACACTCCCCCCGCACCAGTGAAGGAGAGAGTGTTCATCTGGAGAGAGATCTAGGTTACAATTGCCCCTGACATGCAATGTATCATCATGTGTGACATCGAAACATCTGCCAGGCGAAAGGGATTTAAGAGTATCTGTCAGAATATATAGGCAAGCTTTACATCATGTTATGTTTGTGTGTGCAGGGGAAAGCTACTTAAGTGCATATTGGTAATTGCATGAAGCACATTACAGCAGATTGCATCGCTAATGGCTGTACAGTGGATCAAATTCTAGCTCATGCATGCTATAGATACATTAAAATGGAGTCTTTACAAGAGTTTTGTTGTTTTTAAAGCTGGGCTAGACAAGACTCCAAGACTACATATTCTAACAAGACTATGTGATTAGGATTAGAAAACTTTCTTGGAAGGGTCTAGTAATCAAGGTTAGAGTGTTTAAGCAGTAAATAAAAAAAATGTGTTGTGCCCATGATTACAGTTTTCTGTGTCTAACAGGACATCTCTCTTATCTTCAAGAAAAATGCTCATTTTGTACAAACTCTTTCCTTTGGTGTCCCCCAGGGCTCTGTCCTCACTCCTCTGTTCTTCACATTTTAGATATTGCCCCCAACTTATTTATCTCAGCCAAGAAGGAGGGGTTAATAATCTTTTTAATAATGTATTTTTTGTTGATAAATGTGTCAGGAAATGTCCTTTGAGTGATTATATATCTTTTTTTTCTTTCTTTCTTTCCTGTTCTGGCGAGTATTTGTTGTTATCATGCCACAAATTCTTGAAACGATGTGTAATTACAAGAGAAAGAATGATACTACTGCTATTATAAACAATATTTTTACATTATTAGCACTAAATGTACTGATAAACCACCAATAAATATCTGATTTAAACCAGTTTTTACCTCAAAAAAATGATTGGTTATTACTTAAATTAAGTGCTGCTTTGTACTTTACTTCACAATACTGTTTGACACCAAAATTACCTAAGGTTTTCTGTTTATGACATAATTTTGTTCTATTATAGTGTGCAGATTCATCATCTAATCAGATGCCTGAAACGCTGCACTCTTTCCACAAAACATTACAATGAAACTTTCTGGTCCTTAACTACTGTGATTAAAAAAATAAAAGCTTAAAAGTGAAGTCAATGAGAAAGACCGCAGTAAAACAATATCAAAAGTGCATAAATGTTTACAATCCCTCCTAACAGGGGATACCTTAGACATAAAGAAGAAATGGGAATCAGAACTAAATGTGATTATTGAAGATAAAGAATGGGGAGAAGTGTGTGAGAAATCCCAAAGAATAACAAATTTATGTTGGAGAGATTGTAAACAAATCGGAGACCACTCACATATTTTCTGGAAATGTCCAAAATTGAAATCTTACTGGCATCCACTCGGAGATAATATCAATCTTAGGCATTGATTTAACCCTAGATCCTAGATACTATATTATAGGTCTGACCCCAGCAGGTTTGATAAATAGTCGGAAAAAATATATATTGCACGTACTCCTACTGATTGCAAGGAAGATGATCACCTTAACATGGCGTAAGCCACACCCACCTACAATACAACAATGGATAAATTATATAAGATAGTGTCCATATATTCAATGGAAAAAACAGCTAAAATACATTTAAAATTTGATGTTTTCTTGAAAAGATGGAGACCTATAATTGAATATTTTAGTTTATCAACTTGAGTTTTTGTGGTCTAAATTTACTCTTAATTTAATACAGGGTACCTACCCCATTAAAGGATGGATGAAATAAGATTAGCCCATGAGCTAATTTATGAGTTGATCTGCCTCTACTTATTTATTTAGTTATATGTATGTATATGTAGGCATATGTCTTTGGGTTGGTACGTACTTTGATGTGTATGTGTAATCATTTATGTAATTTTGTATATAAATATAAACTTAGGCGTTGACCGCGAGTCAAGATTGGACTTTTTGTTGTCTGAGACCCGACCTATGAAATGATATATTTTTTGTTTTTGGTTCTTTTTCAATTGCTTTATAGTTATAAACATATAAATATCAGTAGGTATGTGCATATATATGGATACATTTTTTTTTCTCTTCCCCTCCCTTTCTCTGTTTTCTTTCTCCTTTTTATACCCATTTATTTCACTTTTAGAGGCTAAATTAACTTATGCCAATATTTCAGTTTTTTTCTTCTTGTTGTTACTCTAGTAGACGGACAAAAAAAAAAAAAAATCAGAAAAACTGTATGAATGTGATTTCATGTAGAAGAGACTACCAAAACTGCCACGATGTTGTCCACTTTGGGTGTAATTTAATTATCTATGTATTTATTTACTTATTTCTTTCGTTTTCCTTTTTCCTATTTTTGCCTCTCATGGATTTATATTTAAGCGTTTAAATGTTTGACCAAAAATGAAATGTGTTTATTTTTTTATCTTTTATGTTGTGGCAAATTAAAATAAAAATTAAACATTATGTTCGAAAAAACAAAACAAAAGTGAAGTCAAATAAAAAACTCAGTCTTATTTTTGAAGTCAATCACAACAGCAAATAAAAATCTGATATTTTCTAAAATACACATTTTCTAAAAAAAAGAAAAATCATTGTCAGTTATAACAGTTAGTAGTTACACATTATCTAACAGGTTCACTCATCGTTTGAGTAATCTATAAGTCGTGGACTATAGGAGCAGTCATCAGACTTTAGACATTCTCCTGCGTTTTTTCTTGTGATATCCTTCTGTCTTTGCTTTTCCCTTGAAGACACTTGGTCCAGTGTAGGTTGGAGAAAGTTTATGGTGGAAAATAATGTCTAACAACACCATTCAGACATATTCACTGCATGAAAAGCTGTATGTCCTCAGTGGACATGGACGTAGGAAGCAGACCTTTGAATTATTTCCTCTGTTCAGGCCTCACAAAGCCACTGCGGTTTACTCACAGTGATGAAAAAACAATAGTTGCCACACAGTAGTGGTGCACCTGGGAGCCATTCCTCCCTCTCCTCACCTTTTTTATGTTCCCTCATGAATCCCTTATGCGCTCTTGGGAGCACAATCAAGAGACCCTTCTGGGCATTTCTCAATGATGTATAGTCCCCGAGAAGTGCAGGGGCGAGGTATCTGCAAGACGTGATGTGGTGTTGTGATACGTCTAAACAAGTCCAAGGTCGTCCACGGGTGATTAAGAGACGCCGTCGGCCCCAGAGTCCGGATCCCATTCAAGGTTTTCTTTAAATAGTTGTCGACTAATGGCGAATCAATAACGAGCGGTGAATGATTAAACATCCCGTCTTTGACTAATGGCGTTAAATTCTCAGCTCCTCTTTGCATTAACGCTCAGAAACATGCCAAGCAGATTTCCACCTCCAACAAACAGATTCTTGGTACATCTGCAGTAGCTGTGGCGTGCGAAGGAGCTGGGCTAAAGGTGCAGCAGATCAGGCTGCATATAAACGGCTTCATCTCTTTTCAATTAAAAGATGCCATCGATTCAGGCCTATTGGTATGCATGGGAAAACATTTTCGCAGGGCCTCCTCGATTGGTGATTACTAAATTATTTTCAATATGGAACTGTCCATCTGGCATGTTCCAATGAGCTGAAACACATGATGCCACTTTTGGTTTTATGGAAAAAATGCAACCAAATTATAAATGATCCTGGATAAAGGGAGATTAAGGGTACCAACGCGACAAACAAAGATAATCCCAAATGCTCAATAATGCAGCACCCCTCCTCGCACAGGATGGGAGATATTTGTCACCACTTATGTACAAAAGATCTCTGGAGGCGGTTGCTCAATCAGTCAGCTTTAATTCAGTGCTTTATTATATCACACTATGTGTAAGGGCTGGGAAAAATAACATGTTTTAATACAGATATCAGTTTCAACAAGGATAGATATTAAGAATGGTGTTTCCAGTGATATTGTGTTGTTGATAAAAAAAATACACTGCATCTTAAGCTCAGTTAAAAAGATAAAAAAATGTTTTTTTTAGATTTGATTATTTCAACATTATTTGATTAATCTTTAGATCATGTATCAACAATTTTTACTTCTTGCCTGGCTTAATCTTTGAGTTCCTTTCAGTCCTCATCAAAACTCGCCTTGCAGAGCAGACGGCCCTGCCTGATTCTGAAACCATGCAGCTCTGTCTTGCCAGCCTCCATTGTCCAACAGTTTCACTCGGCTAAATGCTTAATGGCCCAATCAGTGAAGAGAGGCGGGAGCAGCCATAGCTGCAGGCATGACGACAACAGGAAGTGGCTTAACAGGAAGGGAAGTCATTTCCTGTTGTACAAATAATGGAGGCTAATGTCAGTTAGCCTCATGATTATTCAGTTATACTTGGCGAAATATGCTCTCCTCATAAGTTTACTTAGGGATTGTCTTTGACGAGGTTCATGTGCCATAAAAGTGTTCAATGATACATCTGTGTTGTGTATTTTATTGTGAAACGATAGTCTCAAGGTAGTTAAGCTATCAGCTAGCGGCCTATAGCCGCTACGGCTGACAGCTTACAAGGGCAAACAACAGTTGGTCATTAGCCAAAGCAGCTATCAACAGTTAGCCGCTAACAACAGTTAGCCACTACGGCTGTTTGATGTTGTTTGCCCTTGTGAGCCATTAGCCACAGCAGCTAACGGCTAACCGTTTGCCGCTAGGTTTAGTCACTACATATGCTACGTCATAGCAGCACTGCTTGATATGGATTCGTCCACGATGGATGTTTTGAGCCAAAAGATCATCCAATCACAAGCTGCCGTTGTATTTGAAGGTTCTGCCCCTGAAAACATTTTCGCAGGGCTCCTCCTCAGACAGATTACTGAAATATTTTCAATATGGAACTGTCCATCTGGCATGTTCCCATTTGAACTGTAATGACAGATTAAATTGCTAATTAGACCTGAATAATTGGTTGCCAAATAGTCATAATTTACCTGTTTGAGAGTTTGACGCCACCATTCTGATCAAATGGATGTAACAATAAATATGAATTTCATCAATTTCACTCTTTAAGTAGGGGAGAGTGGGGTAAGATGAGCCATTTTTTACTTTTTTTGTCACTGAGGCAAGGAAAAATGCAATAAAGGTAAAATGAAAACATAAACTCTTTTCACAGACACTCTGCATGAACTGTAATGACAGATTAAATTGCTAATCCCTCACATTTTCACATCTGTTTGAAAAAATAATCCCCTGGCTCTCCATCTCATATAGGCAATACATTTTTTTTTGCATTTAATTCATAACTTTAAATCTGAGAATTATTAAAAGATAATGTACTGTTGTCAAAATAGTCAGTTCACACGAGATTTTTCACTTCACAAATAGTCACATTTTTTTTCTTTAATCTAACTTAAACAACCTAGAAAAAAATCAGTAATTTCAAAATTTTAATGCCATAAATTGACACATTTTGCAACTTTTTGGGAGAATCAGATACTCATATGAGTAAAATGAGAGTCAGCAAAGCTTTGAACAACAAACAGAAACAAAATCAGTTCATGGCAGAAAGAAAACTGTTATTCCTTCTAGACAGTGTTAAATATTCAAATTGCTTGAAAAAAAAAAAAATCAGGACATAATTGAATGCATCTGGCGGAGCATCCATTCTCATTTTCTCAACACGAACAGTTCATTGCCATTCTCAACACGAAGCGCTTTACAATTTCACTAATGTGACCTGTCAGTATTTCACTTCTTTGTAATGGATCTGATCGACTTTTCACTCAAAACTTCCTTCTTTACTTTCTTTTGAGAGTTTGGCATACCATTCTGATAAAATGACTGAAATAATAGTGTAATTTTCGAAGTAAGAAGCATTTTATCAGACAAGTCAGATGGTTAACAAAACATTAAATAGTATGTTATGATTCAGCACATTAATATAACTTTTCAACTTTTGAAAAAATAATCCCCTGGCTCTCCATCTCATATAGGCAATACATTTTTTTTTGCATTTAATTTAATGTAATTTAATGTGATCAATTTAAATTAATTTGATTTTGTTTCCGAGACACAGTTGCATCATAATAAACAGTTAAACGTCATGATAAATTAATGAATATTTAGCAGATTTGATCACAGTAAACACTAAACAAAATCCATTCAGAAATTATTAGTGTTTCCTGAATAAATTGGATTTGATAAAAAGCTCAATATACCTGACATATTTGGCCCATATTACCCACCTTATATTCAGCAGTGTTAAATATTCAAATTGCTTGAAAAAAAAAGAAATCAGGACATAATTGAATGCCTCGCTTTAACTCTGACCTGCACTTGGCATCTGGCGGTTTATAGTGAAGCATGCAATGTCCTCATCATTAGTGACCTCATAAGCATTTTTCCAAAATACTGCATGTTTTACGTTAAATAAAATTGAATTTTGCATTTTATGTCAAATTCAGTGGCTTTCAACATTTTTACTGGCAGGTTTGTTTTTATATTTTTCGTTATTTAAAGACTTAAATAGGTGGCTTCCATAATCCTCAGGTTTTCTATATTTTTTCATCCATCCATTATCATAAAGTCAGCTTTTCTTCAGGTGGGTTTTTTTTTGATAGTATTGCACACATTTGTACTTTTAGACTGCTGAGCAACATGGCAGAATATTCATCATGCCAAAGAGTCAGACTACATTTGACGGTTTGAGCCTGAGTACACGGACAGAGCTCCATGAAAGAAGAATCATGAACAGCTGGCTCGAGAACAACAAACAGGGTCCACGACTCAATGCTAACTGGTGTGCATGTGGACAGTGTTAAATTTCATAGCAACAGAAGTATGAAATTTTTTGGGACTTGAAACTGTACTTTGGATTTAACCAGAATTTTTCGTAGTTTCTTTGCCAATGTAGCTGGAGGAGGGAAGAAGTGAAGCATGCAATGTCCTCATCATTAGTGACCTCATAGGAGCATTTTTCCAAGAGATACGTTCCTTTTTTATTTCGACAAATACGCTTTTACGTTAAATAAAATTGAATTTTGCATTTTATGTCAAATTCAGTGAGAGCCGTGATATGATATTTTCATATCATTACATCCCTACTGGCAGGATTTGAACCCACCCAGAAATGCCTTAAGAGTCAGTGTCTTGGTCAAGTCTCAAGAAAGATTTATCAATGTTAGATCAAAATTCCAGACAACACAATAACGTGAGCACCAAAACTGCTATTTTGTGCATCACTCAAGACTGACCCAGGATCTTCTGTGTCAACTATTTTACACATACTGTTTTTCATGTGCAGCAATTTGCATTTACAGAGTTTATCCTACATAACATGCATGGCCAAAAGATTGAAGGAGACATATCATGCTTGTTTCTTCTTTTCACTATGCCAGACTAGGATGCCTGTAAAGCATTTCTGCCCTCAGTACAAGTCATTTAGTTTCTTCATTGCACCACAATAGCGTTCTCAAAATCCTCATTTTAGGCCATTATCAAGCTCTCGTTGAAACGCTCGGTTTCCAGGCTGACCTACAATAACCTCGCAACATCACAGCCCTTTGTGCTCTGATTGGTCAGTTCTATCGGAGGTAGAGCCAGCCTGTCCTTCTTCTTCTACTGTATTTTCCGGCAGGCTCAAAGCAGCGACCGCGTATTGAGTCCCCCTACAGGCCAGAGCTGGTAATGAGTGACTGTGAGCTAGGGAGCTATATACTGCTGCTGGATGAATGTGTTCCTCGGTGACGGTTTTGTGGCTAACTGACATCACAGAGGAGGAAGTGTTTTATCAGATTACTCCAATAAAAGAAATGTACCTCGTGTCATCACGACGATTTAAATCTCGCGGACATCTCACAATGACCTATTTTCAGAGGCATCAAATCTCGTTCTAGGATATCAGAAAAAATACAATATTTCATTTTTTGAAAATTAAGGGGGTGTAAGGTCTTGTTTTCAAAGTTATTATATTATATGTAAGTATTAAATCATGCATCAGCATGATATGTCTCCTTTAAACAGAGTTAAAATAATTAAAGCAACTTCAGCCAATCTTAAAACTATGTGATCATATTTTTTGTAAACTCTCAGCTTTAAAGCTAAAGTCATTGCATGGTTGCATCTGTGTAAGTGTTTCACTGCTTGCTTCAGGAAAGCAGCTGACACCACCTTTGAAAAATGTCTGATGCTGATTCAGTCACTGGAACCACATACTGTAGTTGAGTATATGATGGACTACAGTTTTAAAAGCTAATGTATATATCAAACCCAATCATGGACATTAGAAATATGAATGCATGTGTATGATTAGGTAAAGAAAAGAGGCACATTCAAACCAGTTAGCACCCCTCAGTACAAATAATTATTACCTTGGGTACCAATTACAGTCTCTATCTACATAATGACCCCTCTTGAGAGCCTCACAGAGGTATTTTGATGCAGTATAATCACATTAGAAAGGGTGCAAATCATAGCGCTACTAAAACAGCATCATAATTCTAAACATGTGTCAGGCTTGGGGGCATTTAGTTGCAGAAATATTGCAGATTTTACCCAACACGGAGACAGTAAATCAACAAAAGTACCCTTGAGTATTTCTAGCCAATGTCAACTGCACTGATGGATGTAACAAATTAGCATGCTTCCTATGGCCAAAGCAATTACTGAAACAATTTATCATTAAATATGCATTTCTATGCATGAACAGGATCTGATAGATAGGCAGCGTTTCCTGGAGCTTCATTTGTGTGTTGTTATTGAATGGACTTATCTTTCGTCTGGGACAAGGGAATGCTTCAATTTACTGACATTTGTCATCATATTCACTTGTCAGACAGATTGAAATGTTTTGTTCATGCTGCTATTAACTCTGACTGGTTAGAATTTAGTATGAATTAGTCGGATAATTGACAGGAGGCAAACAAATGAATAAATAATAAATCTTGGTGTTAAAGACAGTTTCAGTGCCTGATTTGTCATGTAAAATGTGTGCTGTAACCCATCTACTTGAATAAAATCCTGACTCATCCACTATTATTACCACAAGCGCAGCTTCCTCCACAATAAATGACCTGCAACTCTGACATTAATAAAGCATTTTAACTGCCTTTGTCCTTAAAGTAGGTTGATCTGGCTTTCATGGCATAGCAGCGATACGCAAAGTAAATGCATGACATCTTTTAACTTCTTCACTTTTTCATAAGGTAAATATGTTTGGTAAATAGCAAAGCAGATTCAAAATTGGTTAGAAGCTACATTTTACAGCTTTTCTCCTTAAACTTCTGGTTCGATCTAAAGACAGGCTAGCATAGACTTTAGCTGAGGGCTGTGACATTAATTAAACATCTTTTCTGAGTCATTACAGATAGGTTTGCTTAGGGCAGCAACACTTTTTTACAGCTTTACTCCCTCCTTTGGAGATTAAACTGTGGCTTGGTAGCTTGTCAACATGCAAGGTCCATAAAAAAGTAAACTTCACTCTGCCTAGTGGCGCTTTTTTACAGCTTTTCTTCCTCTGAGAAAAGAAGAAAAGGCATAGGTTGGGCACATATGTTTGGTATATAGCACAGCAGATTCAAAATTGGTTAGAAGCTGCATTTTACAGCTTTTCTCCTTAAACTTCTGGTTACATCTAAAGGTAAGCAAGCATAGACTTCAGCTGAGGGCTGTGACATTTATTCAACATCTTTTCTGAGTCATTACAGATAGGTTTGCTTAGGGCAGCAACACTTTTTTACAGCTTTACTCCCTCCTTTGGAGATTAGACTGTGGCTTGGTAGCTTGTCAACATGCTAGGTCCATAAAAAAGTAAACTTCACTCTGCCTAGTGGCGCTTTTTTACAGCTTTTCTTCCTCTGAGAAAAGCAGAAAAGGCATTGGTTGGGCAAATATGTTTGGTATATAGCAAAGCAGATTGAAAATTGGTTAGAAGCTACTTTTTACAGCTTTCCTCCTTAAACTTCTGGTTACATCTCAAGACAGGCTAGCATAGACTTCAGCTGAGGGCTGTGACATTTATTCAACATCTTTTCTCAATCATTACAGATAGGTTTACTGAGGGCAGCAACACTTTTTTACAGCTTTACTCCCTCCTTTGGAGATTAGACTATGGCTTGGTAGCTTGTCGACATGCTAGGTCCATAAAAAAGTAAACTTCACTCTCCCTTCTGGCGCTTTCGTACAGCTTCTCTACCTCTGAGAAAAGCAGACTAGGCATTGGTTGGGACAAGCCACTCCTCAGCATTTCTCCTTTTTTTTATTTTTTTTTAATTTTCATTTTATTGAAACATTTTAACATATCTTCTGCATACAACTGCTACACAATGACTGACTCTTTTTTTTTCCTTCAGCACCTTTAAATCAAACATGACGCTCTTCCTCAGTCTTTATGGCGTCTTTGTGTTTCACATGTCTTCTCTCAGAAGATCTTCTTTCCTGTTTTGCTTTGTATTTTTAAAGTCTTTTCAGTTTGTAACTTTTTACAGTCTTTACAGAGGAGTGTGAAACCATGTTGACATACATTTACATAGTGAGAAGGTTCAACAGTCTCCCCCCTTCCCTCTCATGGAATAAAAAAAAAAACAAACAAAAAAACATAAAAACAAACAAACAAACAAAAAAAATTGGTGTACTAAAAAAAAATACATTAAACAGTGTGCAATATATGTGTATTCTATAGACATTTATACATTTTTAAGGGATAAACATCAAGGTTACATCCTTCTTATTGTTTACTGAAATCCAGAAAATTCACCGTTGCTGATTTCTGTATGTAGTCCATCTTGACCAGAGCTGCGTAAATGTATCCTCTTGCAATTGAAAGGAGAATGTGATTTTCTCATGACATAGATTACATGAACTCATTTCTCCCTCTTTAATATCACTTTTGTGGTATATAAGAAGCTGGACTGGGCTTGAGCTGCGGACAAGACTCTTAACTAGCTTTCCTCCCTCAGTAGGTTGACTTGATTGCCACATAGTCAAGCAAGCGAGGCTTTGGGTGGAAGCAAGGCACTTTTTTCCCCTGTGTAACACCATTCTCAATACATAGCAAAGCACTTTTGTAGCTTCTCTTCATTATTAGTCAGTATTTGAAAGTTTGTGTTAATTCTAATGCCTTTATCGATTGTGTTAATTGATACGATTCTCAACAATTTCCTTAACGATTCCTGCTCACTTTCTGAGGGTTGTCCTTCAGAGTTTTTCGGTTGCAGCGACATTAAACACGCAACTCATTTAATGTCATGCTGTGTACATGGAAGTTGATAACTCTATGACTTCTATGTCGTCATTCCTGCTGACTGCCTCTGATGACATCCTTGGTTTGTAAAGCTTACGATAATTGTTTGAGCAAAATACTAATGATGTTGATTCTTGAAAAGAGTTTGCATCGATTTGCAAATGGAATTGTTTTTAGATTCTCATCGCTACCCTTAATGGTCTGTTGATTTGTCTGAGGCGTAAACCCATGGTGTCTTATTTTTAATAGTAACATAACCAAGTACTAAAGTTGACGAAAATGCTGCCTTCCTAGACAGCAGTAAATATCGAATGAGTTGGCTCGTAACTTCTATGTGGAAATGGCAGCTAAGATAAAACTGGCGAAAATAAGGTCTAGTTCAAATGTGTGCTCTTGCCTGTCAAAGAAGCATGAACGCAGGCGGATTCCAAGTTTGACAAACGCCGTTTATTAAAGTTACACTAGGTGAACAATAACAAACGGGAGTTGCTTTGTGTCGCGACGCCCCAAAGCAACTGAAGCTCAAGTTGATGGATGCATACGATATAGCCTGATGGGGGGGGTATTTCCCCATCTTCCCGAAGGTTCCAGAAGGTTCCTCCCCATCTCCCTTCGATAATGGCTGCTGTGTAACAACCAAAATAAAAGACTAAGGTTCAACATATAAGTAAAACTCTCCTTGATCAGTAAAAAGCCCAACATTATGCAAAATAAGTAATTAATATGGCAGTTGTTAGATCTGCTGTATTGGTATAATACTTCATAACTCATCTTCCCGCAACTTCTAAACAGACAGATACTCAAAGCAGTCAAATGTCCATATTACCATCATTCAACGTTTCATCACTCGGAGTACATAAAGAAAGAAATTATAATAAAAACGTGCATAAAGAAAACCCCATTGGCGGTTATACTAGAAGGACATTTCATGACAATTTTACACTACAAAAACTATGTAAAGTCACTTTGATTCATAAGGCAAAAATTACCATCCCTACCTTTAATGGTCTGTTGATTTGTTTGGTGCGTAAGCCCATGGTGTCTGTTGTATTTTTAACAGTCACATAACCAAGTATTAAAATGGAAAAAAGCAATGTAAAATCACTATGGTTCATCAGGCAAAACATAACATCCCTACGCGCCAGAGATTGCACACATGCTTTCCTAAAAATTGGTCCATTTGATGTGTTTGGATGTGATTTGTACAGCTGCTGGTTACTCTGTCTGGCCTGTGATTATAATTTTAGCATTTGTTAGCTTGTTATAGCACCTCTTTGGGCAATAACCAGATCAGGCAGCATGCTAAAACAGCCTTATTTGCATGGTATACCAGAGAAAGCACAGATCAAGGAACAATTAATTCGGCTCGCGGCCACTTCCACTGAGCCTACCACGGCCAGAAAAAGGTCCGACTCCCAAACAAAAATGGGACTTGGAGGTGGGAGGGGGGGGGGACTTGGCTGAGGATTAATGGCTGGTGTTGGAGGGCACTGGATCCCTATGACAAAGTAATGAAAGAAAGACGTATGGCTGGAGTTCAGCCCAGCCGAGCTCGGGGGCCTCCATGCCTGACAAACATATTACGTGCCAGATGAACTGACGGGAGCAGAATACAGAAAAAGACTGTGCTCGCGGAGGAGGCGCATACAGTATGAACTCTGCAGCAGAAAGAGACAGAGGGATCAGAATCTCTGAATACAAAAGACCAGCATTGAGATTCCCTCTAGTGAGGCGCCTCGTTGAGCTTGTATTCACCAGCTTTCTCTCTCTTTCTGAACGCCTCTTGTTACATATTCATAAAAGCCTTTTAACACGCTGTATTAGTATGAATTTAAAATTTCATGCTGAAAGGATTTCTCCGTGATGATTCTGTGAAATCATGAATCTTTAATGCAATCATCCACTTATTTAATTTGCAGTATAAGTATTTAAACTCAACACCAGACTCCTCAAATAGAAGATCTTTGTTTCAGGAAAATTTAGCCAAGCAAAAATGAACAACTCTCGACTGCTGCTGGCATCAAAAAAGTTTACTTCATTCATATGTTGTATAATCAGACTTCAAGCCTTCAGTCATATGAAAAATTCACTTTAAGATGTAAACAAGTTTGTTCAAATCCACTGAGTTTAAGATGAAATTTGGCAGCTCTGTACCACCGATTCCTTATCTGTCAAATATTGTAACAGTTGCATCATAAACCATGACTGTCACAGTGTTGTTTTTAAAATTTCAACACAGTTATCAGTGACAACAGCCAATCAGAGCCAAGATAATTTATGTCAAAGCTTAGTGGGTATCTCAAATTCTGACATGTCTGTCCTCAGGCAAAGCAAAGTTACATCCAAGTCATAGATGCCTGACAAATTAACTCAAACACCAGACATGAGGCACTAAAACAATCATCTATGTTTGGAGAATCTATTTCCAGCGACATAAAGACTCTGCTACCCATGAGCACGCGCTTCGACTGTCGTAAAGATGTGACCAAAGCCAAAGTTTGTTGTGATGCTAATAAATGCAGCTCAGACCTTCCTCAGAACTCTGCGTTGCTTTACAACTTCTTTTTTCAACAACTTTCAGGATGCAAAGCGACGAGGTAATGTATCTCTTTCTAGTTACGTAGCAGTAGTTTTTGATGTGTGACAACAAGCAATTTTTGGAACACTTAGTATCGTAGTTTTGTAGCCGGTTATACATCGCTACTTACAGCCTGGTGCTCTAAGATGTGTCAGAATAATATAAGTTTGCTCTAGTTTTAATCGTCTTGTTCCCGAAGTTGAGTATCCAGGCCAGTCCAGCCCTGTCCGACGCGACCGTAGCATTTATAGATAACCTATTTTGATGCTTTAAAACTCATCTTAAAGTGTGTATTTCCATCAGGCATATATCTAAAAGTGAGACTTTTTTGTAATTACTTCGAAGCTCTTCATAGCATCTTTAAAGCCTGAAAATTTGATTGAACTGTGAAATATTTAAATGAGAGATGGGCAAGAATGGATTTGGAGCTTGAGTTCAAACTTAGCATCAAAATTGGGGAAGAAAGGTGATTATGGAGTGGTGCATACAGAGTACAACAGCGATGACCGTTGTGTATAAACACTGAAAAAGTAGAGTGCGTAAATAATATTTTTTACTCTTGAAAATTAGGATAGACCTCACACAGCTTTTTCTGTTGTTTTAGCAAGACCACATATGAATCACATCCCTTTAGATGTAGATTTTTGTGAAGGAAAAGCAGCTGGTCTACATTTTGAGCGCCCTTTACTGGCTAGGAGGTGAATCAATTCAGAGGATTTGCTGAATTGATACTGAATTACCCCCCCGTCTATGTTTTGTTTAGCTATGACATATTTAGAAAATGTTTGTAGTACACCCTTAAAAAATAATGAACTAACTTCTTTCATCTGCTTTTTGCATATGTCTCCCCTGATCCACTCAAAGCAGAGGCAGGTGTTGTTCACCTCTGAAGCCCCTTTTAGCCTCAGCATTAGGAGGTAAAATGGAGAGAGCAGAGAGGAACACACCTCGAGGCAACCAACAGGTCACAACCAACTGCCCGCGTGGGGAAGGGGTGGAGAGGGACATGCTGAGCAAGGACCTCAGGCAAGAACAGGTCTTTTATCAGCAGTCAGAGAGAGTCTACATCAAGGTTGTTCCTCCAAAAATGTTTCTATTCATCAAAATAAATGAATGCAGGGATAATTTGATGTTCTGTCTCTTGTTACTTTGGGATTTAATCGGTCCAAAATGTGCCAGACGGGACTGAACAGTGAGATGTACAAGCACAATGTGCCATTAAACACATAGATCTTTGTAGAAATGTCTTTTCCTGATGCCATGAGCGATATGTTAGTCTGTATGTAGTCTGCATGTGATTGGATAGAAGAAATTAATGACCAAACTGGCAAAAAAGGGTGAATAATTGGCATTAACATCTGTATTGTCGATGGTTATTTGAGCTATTTTGACACAGCTGAGCATTTAGTGCTGTTACTAATGTATTTTATAAATATATTTAACATAACTCAGCACAAATACTGTATATTTACATAACCTAACCCCAGGAAGAGTGGAGAAAATATGGATTAATGCAGATTGATGCTCTGTTATCTTTAAGTTTCAAAGGTGGTAGTGCCTTACAGAAGTGTGCGTCATATTGACTGAGGTGATGAACTTTTATTTCCCTTGTATAGTTAATAAATAACATTAAATAACAGCTAAAATTAGCGTAGCACTTTCAGAAGTAAAGATGAAGATGCTCCTCACTTCCCCAAAAAAGAATTAGAGATACAAATATGTTAAAAATCTGTAATATTTTGGTGTTTACTTGGGATGATGTTCTGACAGAGACTTTGTTGTTTGAGGTAATGAGAATTATTTTGCAATTAGGGATGCACCGATCCATGTTTTCACTTCCGATCCGATTCCGCTACCTGAATTTGGGTACCGATACTATTCCGATACCAGGGCTCTTTTTGCTGGAAAGTAAAATAAGGTAAGGGCTGTAATTAACCACAAAGCCGTTATTAACATTGAAGATATACAAACAAACATGCAACTGGAAGGGTTTCAGATTGAATATCAACATTTATTGAATGAAGTGCAAAACTCTGTAAGGATACGGTCAATCTCCAAAGAGACAAGGGCTGCTTGATATGAACAGCAAAGTATGGCTCTTGTAGCAGGTTTAGTTTCAAAAGTCTCACTTTTGAAATAAAATATGTAACAAGAAGTCAGTGTCTGTTGTTAGGCACTATCTACACTACCAAAAAAAATAACACCACAAGGGCTGCTGCTCCTGAACAGCACACAAGTCGAGTGCAGCAGCTTTCAGTAGTGACATATGAAATAATTGAACGTCTCTACCCCCCCAAATAAAATTTGAAAAATAAAAATATCCCCAATGTTCATTCACGTGGTGCCTTTTCAGATGTTTGATTAAATTTGTAGTATTAAACGACCCAACAGAAGCTCCACCCCTACAAATGGCGGCTTTGCAAGCCTTACACGTTGCGCTCTTGCTTTGCGGTGAATCGAGACTAAAATATCTCTACACAGCGGACATGTTGTTGTTCGCGCTTGTTTGTTAGCTCAGGTGGCTAATAGACGGCGACGCACTGGCTTGCTGCAAACTGTTGAATGGATTTCTTGAAAGGAGGGGCGGCGTCACGTCTTGTGTGTGTTGGATCGGGCGCCCCATGGCAGATGGATCGGAAATTTCCGATCTGTGAATTATGGCTGGACGGACACTGATACCGATACTGGATCGGATCTGTCCATCCCTTGTCACAATATTAGTTTCCATTGGATATAAAAATTGATTTTGATGAGATGGAAGTCGGTCACTGAAGCCATCAAACTGGCAGACTAGTCGAGGGAGTTTCAGGGCTTGCCAAAATCCAATATCAGAGTGGATGTTTGGGCATGAATTAAAAATATTTAAATAAATTAATGTGAAAACAGACAAAAATATGTTCCATAGGCATCTGGAGCCAGTGTAAACTTAATGATAAAGAGTTATGCATGGCAGCTTTAAAATGGCTACTTGCATTACTTGTTTGGAAAAAGCCTCCACATCTTTAAAAGTTGCACCGTGTTTCTCTGAGAGCATAATAACAGGGTGTCTTAAAACAGCACGGACTGCAGCAGGAGTCTGCAGAGTTGTGTTTGTCACAGCCACGGCTGGAGTTCAAACAGTGTGCCGAGCGACTTCATTGGAGTGGGTGACTGACTCGTAGCCTTTCATGAGGAGTGGAGTCCACCCCTGGGGAAATTAGGCCTCCTGTAGTACAGAACAATTTCACTTCTCGACTATTAACTGTCTCTTTTGTGGCAAAGTTGTAAATCCCAAGACAAATGGAGACTTGCTGTGTGAGTAAAAGAAGCCTAAAAAAGTGTGTAGTAAAGTCTTTGATGCATGTGTGTGGAGTACAGAGGAGCAAGACAGAGAAAAACCTTCTAGTCAAGTGTATTTTCAATACCTTGACCAATTGTTCATAGATATTATTGTTATTATAACGGGTGACCTAACTGTGGTTGCCATTTATAGAGATTTACCCCATCTGGTTCGGCCAAATTCACATATTTTAAAATGCTGACATTACTGATTTGGTTCTAAGAATGAGATTAAAGTCTAATTTTAACAGGCTCAGTTTTCTATTTTTATGAATTGTACGCCATTTTATTATTATTTTCCTTTATTGCATTTTAGATTTATAGCTTTCTGCCCTTTATAGCTACCTCAGTGATGAAAATATCACTCAAGCTCCTAAAAAGTTGAAGAAAGTGATGTGCAGTAGTGATTAAAACATTTGTTTTACACACTATTATCCTCAAATACTTCCATTGATCATCTGATACATGGCAATTTTTTTATTTTTAATTGAGTTTGAGCTGTTGATGTAATTGACATTTTGAAATACTACATGTAAAAAAAAAAAAACACGGATTAGCTGTGGATATTGACTGACATTTCATGGCAGCGAGCAGCACTAAATCAGTGTTTTGCTTTTTTCCTTTGTGTCACTAGCTGTCAGTTAGCATGCCTTATGCTACAGCCACACCGGACGCGAATTGGTGTATTTAAACGCGCGTAGTGGCTGAGGCTGGACCTTTTTGACAAGCTGAGAGGCAATGCGCTGACGCACGTCACTGCACAGGCGGAGTAGAGAACCGGAGCCAGTCGGACTCAGTGATGACCCGTGCAGGCAAATCCAGCTGGAAACGATTATTTACAGAACTTGCTCCTTTTTGTTCCGGTCTCTGTAGAGTACACACGTCGAATCATATAGCTCCGGATGATGGTAAACAGTGCAGATCAACCTCTCCTCCATCTTTCAGAGGGGTTTGAGCCGGAGCAGGTGGCCGGAGTGTCACACGTCATCAAATCAATGACGTCGGGGGGGAATGTCATCGCTGATTGGCTCCCGTGGCACAGCGTCACGCTAATTTGCATCAAAAGTTCAATATTTTCAACTCGAGAGTAGAGACGTTTGATGCCCCAAATGTGCCGGACGCTCAATACGCACCGTGACAAACGCATCCAACGCGCCGCCTGGGGCGAATCTGCATCCAAACGCTTCTTTGCATTGACTTTGTATGTAATGTCAACGCACGTCTTTGCGAATTCGTGTCCGGTGTGGCCGTAGCATTAGGAGAACCTCCACTCCACTGCTTCATAACCTTAACAGCTAATTTGTGCATTAAATTGATGTAAAATGAAGGGTATAATTTTGGACGGATTGTTCTTTTCAAAAGCCAAATTATGCTGGATACTCCCAGATATCTAACCACACTGTGACGAATGCCATAGACAGAACATTAACACACAGCTTTGCATTGGGTCCCAACTTATAAAATATCTGGTCTTGAATCTTTTGCTTTTTTTCTTTATATTACAATTCTTAGGAGTTGAGATGAAACCAGATGCAGTTCTGATTATTCTTTGAATTTCAGTGTTGGATTGCTTTCAAACTGCTTAGAAATTCCTCCTCTCTTGCCGTCTTCTCACTGCCAAGATGCTCATACTACTGTTTTGGAAGAAGAGAGAAACACCTACAGTTAGTCGGTGGTTAACAGTAATCGAGGCTCTTCATTTAGAAGATTCATTCTCAAACACCTAATTAGAGAGTGTTAAGATTTGGCACCAGTTTATCTCCTTCCTGTCAAAACAACATTATCAATTTTCTTTTGAGTCATGCATTGTCGGGTGTCACTTCCTGTGAGGGCTGGTTTTCTTGTTCTGTTCCTGATCTGTGCTTTATTTATTTCAGCATCTGCTACATTTGCACTTTTTTCAATTAGGCCTTTGACTTTATTTAATCTTAACTAGAACAAAAAAAAAAGATAAATGTGAATTTTAATGCATTGCGAGTAATTTGTTGTCCTTAAAACACAAAATTGAAACATAAAAGAGGAGGAATACCATAATAATAATAATAATACGTTTATTTATAAAGCACCTTTCAAGAACAGCAAAGTCACGGAGTGCTTCACAAAACAAATAAAAAAAAGAAAAGCAATTTCTAAAGGTACAGTAAAGAAAACACAGTACACAAAACATATTAAGAAAAGCCCAGACCAAACAATTAGGTCTTAAGTTGTTTTTTAAAAGAATCACAAGAATAACAGCCTGTATGAACAATTCCAGTCTGGTTTCTGTTCCCGTCACACCACACAATTTGATTAGATTTGATTGTCATTTATTTCGATCATGAGGTTAAAGTAAAATCACTGTCAAAGACAGAAAAAATACAAAACAAAACAGACATTATCTAATGACATATTCGAAAGGGAATGGGATGAAGTAACGTATTAATTCCCACCCCTTTACCAAACAATTATTTATGAACAAATGCAGATGTTATGCACTTACTGTACATATACTCATAGACAACCATGTCCATGCAGCCCTCATTAAGATCACAAATGACCTCGTCATGGCAGCTGACTCCGGTTTCATCTCCATTCTCATCCTCCTCGATTTGAGTGTGGCCTTCCACACCATTTCTCATCCCATCCTCCTCAATAGACTCTCCTCCATAGGCCTCACTAAACCCCCTTTATGGTTTTACTCCTCCCACACAGGCCACACTCAGCTCATCCAGCTCAAATCCTCACTTCACAGCCCTGCCCCATCACTTCAGGTGTGCCCCAGGGCTCTGTCCTTGGGCCCCTCCTCTTCATTAGCTATTTCCTTCCACTTGGCAATATTTTTCCATAGATTTGGCATCCATTTTTATTTCTTTGCAGCTCACACCCAGCTCTATCTATCCAAACCCGACACCTCTCTCTCATGGGTCAACTTTTCGAGGCTGGCAAACTTACAGAGGACATTTTTATTTGTCGTACGGTTAATTGATTTATTGATTATCGTGACAGGCCTACATCCTGGTTTCGGTACATTTTTGTCTGACTACTGAAAGACTGAGGATCACATGCTTAACAGCTGCACCTGATACGGTGTCACAGGCATGGTTTTTCACTTCAACCAAAACCCACGCAATATATACCGCCACTTCGTATTTTTACGCTCTACACTGTCTCTTCTATGAATGTTTATTGACTTGTTTGCCGTTGGGTCAGTAATCAGCTCACACTACCCAACTGCATCCAGATTTGTCTCAAACATTGTCATCCCAAATTAAGGAACTGGATTTATATTCTCCTTTTTGTCAGCATAGACAAGAACCAATGCCACAGATAATCTTAGTTACTACAAAAATGACTTTAGTTCTGGTTTCATCTGGACTTTAGAAAATTTTAGAACATTTAGTCACTTGCCCTACAAGAAATATAAATGTAAAGCATGCAGGGTTGGTGAAAGGTGTTAAAAATCACCTCAGCAAAACAAACTAAAGCATGACATATGACACAAAAACCTTTTTTAAACCCAGGTTTGTACTGTAGAGTCGACTGTGGTTGACACAGGGCTCTAAAATCGAGTCACTGTGTGCTCACAACTATCTCCACAGCCCTGTAAGAGGCAGGATTTAAATAAAGTTGGGAATGTGTCAATGCAAAGAAACACCCCAGCAGCCTTTATTACAGTAGATAAACTAAATCTTTGAAAAGAAAATTGACCTTTATTCCAATCACAGTGAGGAACATTAGCCACTGATAAGTATTCCAGGCTGTAATGGTTCCTAAGGGGTGTTTGCAGCAGCTTTAGTTGTTGCCATTTATAGCATTAAATGTCCCAAATTACATCATTGTACAGCCTATTTCAAACACCAAGGGTAAAGCAGAATTTAGATTAAAAAAGAAAATAATGTTTAATTGCCAGTCCTAATGTGATGTATATTTAGACATTTCCCTCCATAGCAGTTTGGATGAACATGTTTCCATCTTGAGTCCAGCATTTCCTCGTGGTCTTTCCAGTCAGTTTAATGTTAATTTTAGCTTTTGACCTCTTACTGCCATATCTACCGGGACTTCTACAAGTCTGATTCTGCCATGCCCGGTGCAAAATTCGCTGGAGTGAGCTTTTATAAATATTGTATGTTTTTCAAAAGTGCCAAGTTTAGAAGTCATATTGCAGATTAGAGAACATTCCATCACAACGCAGCTCTTTAACAACTCGAGGGGGGACGACTGGATCTGTTTCTACCTGTCATATTTTCACAGCAACTCAGGGCCTTTAGGTATGCTGTTGTTGTTTCAGAAACCGCTCGTGTTTGTTTGTTTTTGTTTATTTGAAAGGATCCCCATTAGCTGACGCTAAGACGACAGCTAGTCTTCCTGGGGTCCAGACAAAACATTCAACACACAGAATTTACATCCTCATTTACTCACAATTCCAGGAAAAAAATGACAACACTAAAAGTACTTGTTGAAACAAAAACAATAAAATTACAAAAAGCTACATCCCATATCACATGATAAAAACTCACTCAATCTAATAACAGTATTATCCAAGATAAAATTATGGTGTCAGCAACAAATACAATTTCAGTCTCCTTTTAAAACCAGTTTTATCCTTAATTTCACGAACCACTACTGGAAGTTTGTTCCAAAACACAGTTGACCTATACAATACGGTAGAGATAGACCGATATGGTTTTTTTGGGGCCGATACCAATACCGATTATCGGTAGTCAAGGAGGCCGATAACCGATATTTGAAGCCGATATTCATTTGCAGTAAAAGTGAAAATACTGGCGTCAAATTTTGGATAATACAAAGTCTAACACTTTGTTTCAATGCCTTTAAGCATATGTTTATTTCAGGCTCAGCAGCATGCCTTAAAACATTTAAATAAACTCTTAAATAAATTAGCTGCCTAAAGTTTTATCCAGTAAACATTAATATCCAAAATTTCACAATAAATGAAATGTTGTTTTATCTTTAACTCTTCTTTGTTTTAAGGTCAAACAAGAAAACAATGTGCAGGAAGCTCCCAGGGTTAGCAGCATCTCTTTTAAACTTAACTGAAAATTTACTTAAAAAATATCTTCCTGAAGCTTTTTAAAGGAAATAAAACAAAATTTAAAAAAAATGCTCAGAAATGTTTTGTTTTATCTTTAACTCTTCTTTATCGTCAGTTCAAATAACAAAAGAAAGTGCAGGTAGTTCCCAGGGTTAGCAGCATCACTTTTAAACTTAACTGAAAATTTAAATAAATAAATATTATCCTAAAGTTTTTTTATAGGAAATAAAACAAAATAAAATATAATTTGCTTCAAAATGTGAGCCTAAAATCAATTAGTAGTCTCAATTGAGCGGTACCAGATTGTGGTTGAACCTCTGAAAATACTAAATGGCCTAAAGCATCCTCGCTTTAATAACCAGTGTTTATCATGGGAACAGACAGCTGCCGCTAACGTATTGGACCTCGCAATAACGTTAGTGGTTGTGAGATGTAAAGCTTCTCATGTGGCTTCCACACAAACACACACTACTCTCTACCACAACAGATATTCTCCTAGACATTAAGATAGTCACGATGCTAACTGCACTAGCCCGTCAATGAGAGTTTCAATTGACGTTAGCATTAAGCTAGCGGACTTTCGGTTGATGACTTAAGGTTTTTACTCCCTCCCTCTCTCTCTTTCTGTCTGTCTCACACACACACACAGACACAAACACAAACACACTTCTACTATCACGGACAATTGCCATTTCTATGTAATCAGGTCCTTTTTACCCAGTGATGAGCAGATACGTATGGAAGGGCTGCGGGCGAGCAGAGCTGCCGCTTATAACGTTATTGGGCTCACAGTAACGTCACTGGTAGTTGTGAGCTGTAGAGGACTGGGATGTTTATTACATTTCTGGAGAGTTTGCAGCCTTTACTTACCCTGGAAACATAAGCTGTCCTTTTCTACTCAGCAAAACTTTCTGCTCCTCTCCTTCATGCACGAAGGAGAAGAGCAGTGTACCTGCAGGCACACAGCTATGAAAGCTGATTGGCTGTCACCCGAGCCATGGCTCTGCATGCAACCAATCAGATCGTGCTGTGGGTTGGACAATGCTGGAGACAGAGTAGTGACTGCAGACAGAGAGAAGCGGCTGCAGCAGAGCCAAAGTGACCCCGTTTTAAATAAATTTATTATCGGCCGTCGGATTAAAAAAAGGCCGATGCCGATATGCCTCAAAATGACGAATATCGGCGCCGATAATCGGCCCGGCCGATAATCGGTCTATCCCTACAATACGGTCCTCTTTATATAGTCGGACTTACGTAGGGGTAATGAAATCTGTCCACTATTAGCTGCTCTGGTGTAATGTGAGTGCTTATTCGAACAGTAAGTTATATTGTACGTAGCGGTAGTTTTTGATGCAATTTTTGGAAAACTTAGTATCATAGTTTTGTAGCCGGGTATATATCTCTTCTTACAGCCCGGTGCTCTAAGACGTGTCCGAAATACAGTATATATTGTCTTGTTCCTGAAGTTGAGTATCCAGGCCAGTCCAGCCCTGTCCGACCCAACCGCGAAGCTAAGGAATAGCATTTATAGATAACCTATTTTGATGCTATAAAACTCATCTTAAAGTGTGTATTTTTTGTAATTACTTGGAAACTCCTCATAGCATCTTTAAGTAGTTGCAAATTCTGAAAAAAATATAAATACAAAAACTTTACAGTTTTCATGATGGTGGCCCTGCCAGGTTTTGCACAAGCACTTTTATTGGCTTGTATTTTTTTTAATTAGATTAAATATTTATCAGAGAGAAACATGTTAACAAGCTGTAAAAATCCTATTAGCACTATTAGGACGTGACGGAGCAAGAGATTGGCATCATGGATTGTGAACACTGCGATTAGCAATGTCTGCACTAAAAGCCCAGATTTTGTTCAACAGGCTGGATTTTTGCATTAATCATGTCAAACATTTTGCAATCGTTCATATGCATCAAAGGTTATTAGTTAGTGCATCTTTTGAACTTAGGCTAGCAGCTGTTTTCCAGTACTGTAGCGTAAACATGAAACAAACCAAAGGGAAAAAACACAATGAATCATTTAATCCTATGAGTAGCAACGTAAGCAAGCTGTAGGTACCTATATTTTTGCACATTCTTACACAACATCCCTATTATATCAAAATGTTTCTGTTGAATATTATTTTTTTTCTGTTGCTTTAAAAAATCCTAAATTGTAACCAAGAATTGTCAAAAATATTCTGCAAAATAAATAAAACACCTGATAAATTAAACCGAAACAGCATGATTTTCTCACTTTAAATCCATTTTTAAGTTGGGTTTTGGGCAAAATAAATAAGCAAGCATGCTACCAATTAAAGTGAAACGAGCTCACCATGAAAACTGTTTAATGAAATTGAAAACAGCAGAATAAATCCCTGATGAATGGTGGTTTGTTGCTATGGTGTGACATTGAAAAACAGCCCTGCAGATAGAAAAAAAAAAAAGCAGAATAAGTTTTCCAAAGCAAACAATCTGAACAAGCCCAGAGGCTTTGGAGAGAAAAGAATGTTTTTACCTGCTTTGGGTTAAAATAGCTTTGGATAAGACATTATCAGAGCAGGCCGCGGTTACGGGTCGGGATTTCCTTATCGCTTTGTTGGAGGATTTTGGAATCATACAGGTTAGCCTGTAGACTGGCACTTTCATATCCCTGCGATGAATAAAGTATAAGTCTGAGTCTGGATTCAATTGTTTGTTCTCTGTTGCATCTCAGGCAGAGAAATTGTTTTGCCTTGGTAACTGTCACGGCTTTCACAGTTCTTTCATTACCTCTGCGTGACAGTGCCTGCGCTGACAGGAAAATGCCTCAAACTGTAATGAGTGTAGATCCATTTTTAATCAGAACTCTGACAGTGAGGATACAAAACTCCTTACAAAGCTCTGCTTTCTGATTTACCCTCTCTGCACTCATGTTTGAAAAACACAAACAGTTTATTCTGTTCTTCTCCTACTACATATGATTGAAACCAAGATTACTGAGAAATCCTTGTTTTTCCTAAGTTTAACCATCCATCCAGGTATTCTTTCTGTCATTCAGCTATCCAAACGTCCACCCTTTTATTTATACGTCGGCCATATTTAACTATTCATTCAATTATCCATTAAATCTGTTATTAATAAAAAAAACACTACTCCACTCATCCTTCCAACCATTCATACATTCATACGAACAAACATACATGTGCAAACATTTCCATAGTCCATAAATACATCAATCCATTATACCATCCACCTGGCCTTCAATCCATCCGTCAATCATCCATTCATCCCACTTTCCATCCATCCATGCATATTCCACTTTGCTTTTGGTCTATTAAGAATGTATCCATTTGATTCTTCTTTCCATCCCGTAATCCATTTACCTATCTATCCATCCATCTATTTACATTCTTACAAGTCTTTCAAAATTATATAATTGCATCCATCCAACATTTATCCATCCACTTCCATAGTGTTCATATGTGCCATTGAGCAGCTTTGTGCTCAGCTAACCTCGCAGCATAGATGGACTGAGTAGTAAATCAGTGTAAAGTGCTTATAGGTTGTTTGTCATGGAATACTAATGGCTCCTGCCATCAATTTCAGCAACATGAGCACGTATTTTTGAAACGCAGTGGGACTGCTTTCATTTTCTAGTAGCTATTTAACTCCTGTCATTAGTCTTGACTGGCAGTCTGGAGTTGAACTCCAAGGCACAGGAAATACAGTCAGTTTAACTCTTTGTTAGTCCTCTATCTTTCTGCTTAATGCAGTTAAAATGTATCTATTTTTTCAAATGTCTTTGGCATTCAAAATTGATGAGCATCTCCTGAAATTTCCCTTCGTTATTGTCATTTCAACTGCTGCTAGTGCTTCACCATTATGCTCAAGCTTAAGCCTGTCACGATATTCAATAAATCAATAAACCACACGATAAATAAAAATGAACTTGATAAGTTTAGCAGCCTCGATATATTGACACATGCATGTGTGTTTGTTTCCCTCCTCTCTCTTTCAAACAGGCAGAATAACAAGAGGGTTCACTCTGTGCATCTGTCTGAACACTAAAACTTAAACTCACGATACGATGCGTCATGATACAATATCAAAACAGTAAAAAAAATATATTACTGTGTAATTACAACTTATTTGTTTTTGTTTGAGTTGCACACAGGAAAACACAAGGCCTAACAGGCCAAACACAAACAATAACACTCTCTCTAACCCTAGAGAGGTTAGAGGTTACTGCCAGACAGATGACTTGTATCCAGGTGGACTCAATTTCAACCTCATTCGACTCCATCATTCGGCTTTTTGGAGGCAAGGTAGCTGGTGCTAATGTTTGTTGTTGTCACTTCTGGTCACATGCGCTATTACCGGACGTGACATCTTTATTTCGCGATCCATTTTTTTTCAAACTTGATGCGTTTCGTCACATACTATATCGCGATATATTGCCAAACGATATTTCATCCCATTCCTACTGAACACCTGGGCACATTGGTTCTGTAGCAAAACTATTAGAGTGAGCCCTCCTGTCAGTCTTTCAATCTTTGTGGGCGGAGTCTGGGCCGCTCGCGCATAAACACAAAAAGAGCTGCAAGCGAGCGTCATGAGGAGAATAAGGAAGCAAACAATATGAATGATGGCATGAAAGTGAGGCGTTTGGTCGACAAAGTAAATAGAAATAAAATGGCACAAAATGGTGCGCACTCACAGTGTTGTTTGCCACAATGTAAAAGAAACGCAGCCAGTGTTTCGGGAAATGTTACAAATGTTTGACAGACAGTACAATTTGAGTGGAGAACGTACACGTCACAAACAATTCTGGAACAGTAGAAAACCTTTTTTTTTTTTTTTTGTTTTATTGTTGCGCGTGGTTTTTGATTGTTCTTTTCTTCACAGCGACAGGGTCTATTTTTTATTGTTTTTGTTTGTTACAATGATTTATTGGTACATGCAACTTTTGCTAAAAGGAGGTCCATTTTATTTTCATTGTTTTTGTTATTCTTTTTTATTTAATTTATGATGTTGTTTGTTTCATCTATTTTACTTAAAAGCTCTTGACATTCCAGTTACGGTTAAATACTCTTAAATAATTAAAGTTTATTGCTTTTGATACGATGTACTTACTTTTTTATGGCATATTATAATTCCATTCATGAAAAAATAATATTGACAATAATGTTGTTTATCTGCAATAATGTTTTTGACAAGTATCTTCCAGCAAAATTTGTTTACAGGCCTTCTCAAGCTCTATACTTCTTTAGTAAAGCTAACATTACTTGAATCAGCATATTGATAACACCAGGATGACAGTATACTGAAAGATCAACTTTCTTCCTACCCGTATCATTTCTTAAAGCCATCTTAACGTAACAAAATCAAATCTTATGATATCACACTGAAAGCACTCCGTTGAAGCCAAGTTGCTATGAAAGACGACTCTCTGATTGGTGAATAACCTCCAATCCAAAAGCCAACAAAGGGTCCAACTGAATAAACAGCTGAACTGCT
Organism: Scarus forsteni; assembly: GCA_036419115.1. Lineage (NCBI taxonomy): Eukaryota > Metazoa > Chordata > Actinopteri > Labriformes > Labridae > Scarus > Scarus forsteni. The sequence goes on from JAZDUH010000523.1 coordinate 3,137,197, forward strand.
TTTTTTTTTTCAGAAAATAAGTCGAAGAATCCAAATATAGGCCCTTAAAAAAAGACATCATTGGAATGATCGCCCAAACTCCCAGTGCAGATTTCACCAATATGACACCACTGATGCACCCTCTGCAAACACAGGGAAACTGGCTCTGAATGTAAATTAACCACATTCCTCCAACAGACTCAAAGACAGATGTAAAAATAAGCCTCCTCTGACAAACTGCAGCAACATCTCACCGCCTGATTGCTAACGATATAGAGAAAAAAAATAACAATTGCGTGAGTGGCAGCCCCACTAGACAGCAGCCCTCACAAGAAAATAAATTGAAATTTGAAAATAATACGTCTATTTTGCACGGCTGGCGGGAGCAGATTCATTTGTTGCTTTGACAATCTGTTATTTGGAAACAAAAATATGACTTCATTTCACTGCTTGGTAATCACTGTAATCACAAATGTCAGCTCTGGTGTGTGTTTCTGTGAGCGTGGAGGGAAAACATGGAAACAGGAGGGAGGAGAATGGAAGAAGAGTGAGCTATATACCACTATAGCTCTGTCCAGTGATTCTGTATGTCGTTGATGTTTGGCTTTTGTACAGCATGGAACAGTCGTACATGTTTGAATGTGGAGTTGTATCGTTGTAATGGTTCTTCAAATGCTCCTGAGTTCATGTTGCAATGCCCATGATAGGATAAAGCTGTTCTAAGAGAGGTTATCAATCAGTCAATCAAACTTTATTTATGTAGCACTTTTCCTACAACATATGTAACTCGAAGTGCTTGCAGAAAGAAAACAAGAGGAAAGAAGAGGGGAAAAAAACAATTCCAAACTAGGCACCTGTCGGGGAGCGCAGTGTGGGATAGTGTATTCAAGTCAAGTTTGACTTTTACATGTCCTTCATTAAAAAAAATTCAAGCTTGTGATTGGACAATCGTTCGGCTCATCACATTCATCACAGATCAATCCACATCAAGCAGGGTTGCCTCCTATAATGTAGCATACATAGCGGCTAATGTAGAGGCTAATGGCTAACAACAGTTAAAAGCTTAGCCGTTAACAGCTAACAACAGTTAATGACCGTAAGCCATTGCGGCTAACTTAGCTGCTAACAGCTAACGACCTTTTATTCTCGTCTTACACTAAATTGTTCCACACAGATGATTCATATAAGTATATGTGACATGAACCTCGTCAAAGACAATTCCAACAAGTAAACTTCTGAGGAGGGCAGATTTCACCAAGTTTCACTGACGAGCCATGAGGACAATAGGCTAATCGGCATGTCCGTTCTCAACTTCCGATTTTCAATTTCCGGTTGTTGTCACGTCCGCATTCTGCTGCTCCCACCTCTCTTCCCTGATTGGGCCGTTAAGAATTCAGCCGAGTGAATTCGTTGGACAACGGAGGCTGGCAAGACGGACCTGCAGGATTTCAGAATCAGGCAGGTCTGTCTGCTCTGCAAGGCTGTCAAACAGCTGCCACCCTGATTAGACCTACCACTGTGATGTCACACTGACATGTAGAATGTCAAGCCATTGAAGTGACATTGACTGAAGTGACCTATCACTAGAGAGAGAGAACTGGTCAACCTATCACAACAGACTGAGCCCACCTGATAAAGTGACTGCAGCTTAGGCAGAGTGAGATTAGAGATGGATTATGGTGGACGGTTTTTAACATTTGTGACAGTGAGCTTACTCTAGCAGCTACTGAAATAGACTTTTTTTGTTACTTGATGAGGAATTTAGTCCAAGAGTACGAGAGGTGTGGCAACGAGAACTTGGTATAACCTTTATGGAACAATACTGGCAAAGGGCTGTTAAAAGAACCCACAACAGCACTATATGTGCTCGACCTGGGCTCATACAAGTCTTAAATAGGGTTCATTTTTATGGTTCACATGGCAACTGAAGCCACATGTTCTATCAGTGTTCAAAGTTAACAAACTTCTGGCAGAATTATTTTGGAACTATGTCCAAAATATTAGGCATTAATATTAGAAACTGTCCTTTTGTAGCAATATTTGGAACACCTCAAGAATATAATCATTTTACCTCTCATCAGCTGAAAGTTCTAGCTTTTACGTCATTGAAGACTTTTGTTGCACTGGAAGTTGAGCAAGGTCCCACTGATCTGTCAGTGGCTTCAAGATGTAATGTTTATCCTGAAGCTAGAGAAGATAAGCGAGGAGCTGAAGGGCAATTCAGAGTTTTTTTGTCTTTTTGAAAAATGGCAACTTTTCCTGACATATTTCAACTCCCTTCAAACTTTACCAACAGACTGAACAAAGACTCACACTTTTTTATTACTCCTCCTCCATTTTTATTATTTTTATTTTCCTTTTCCTCTTATTTATTTATCCTTTTTTTTTAAAAAAATGCTTAATTTCATTTGTTTTAAATTAATTTATTTTACGTATGTAGTTTTTTAGTAGAAGTGTGGCTCCTACATGGAGGGTAGGGGTGTTAACCCAGGAAAAAAATAACAATAAAAAACAGTGAGGAGTGGGAATACCAATATTCCTTTTTCATATATTCTTCACTTTATTTGATCATTTATATATTTCACAATACCAAGAAGATTAAAATGTATTTTTTTTTAATTTTCACTCTTAAATAAAGAAATTATAACAAAAGAAATAAACTCTTTTTAATGCAGTGATGTCTGAGTGAAGAGACATTCAATGTAAGCTTTCAGTATGACACATCACATGAAGCACTTATCACAGATTAACTAAAGACTTTAATTGTATTATCATCATGAAATCTCTTAATTGCTCACATTCGAACATTTATAAATGTTGTTGTTGAAGTGTTTGACCTTACAGTTTTTTCCAAGTAGTAAGACTTTGGTCAATTGTTAGTTGAGAAAAACAAAGCCTATGAAAAGTGCTTCTTGTATTGCCAAGTTATTATTGTACTAACATTCAGAACAGTCCAGGATGCATATATCAAACAGTTATAGCGTTGAATTCCTGTCTCAATGAATTAATTGTTGAGCGGTATTTTCAACCCAGTGTTTTCTGTTTTAGCCTCATTTTCCACCATGTCCCAACACTTTTGGATCTGGGGTTTACATCAACCAAACAAGATGCTGTTTATCAGCTCTTAAATTGGCAACAAATAGCCGCCCACTCCAAATGGTTCCCAACATCAAAACAACTCACGATATGCTTGGTCTAACATGTCGGGACTTCAGCCTGCTTCTCCTCCACTGTTGGAAGCGACAACCATTTTCAACCCGTGTTTAATCGCTTCAGGGCTGCTCAGGCGTGTAATACACATTTATCATGAATGAACAATGCCGGCCCTCCCACCGAAACACAGCCGCTCGCCCACCCTACACATGCCAAAACATCCATTTATGTTAACAACGGAAAAGTCTACATTTTCCCACTTTTTTCGCTGTTTTCTGGCAGGCACATCCTTCCTTCCTTCCTTCCTTCTGGCACTTTCTTTGTACAGAACTTAATAATAGAGCTGAGCAATCACTCAGAGCTGCGTTGAAGGGTGTTCAAAGTTTCTGCACTGAAAGGATATTTAGGATATTTATAAAGTACAGGCTAAAGTACTCTTTGAACCGTGCTCTTATGCTGCATGTTAGGTCTTGACCTAGATGCTGGCCTTCACATTTGTTCAGAGCGTCTGTAAAGCTGAGAGAGTCCATTATCTTTTTTGTGAAGTTGGCATTTTTAATAGAAAAGAGTGAAAATACAACGTGATGTAGGAGCTTTGTCAGTTAGTAGAAAGTGGAGAAGTGAGTCTTTTCTAGAAATGCTTTAAATAATTGACGTCTTTATTTTACCAGCATGTAAATGTGTGGTCAGTACATTGGAGTTGATGTTTCCTACTGACCACCTCTGATTCTGGTCTCTGTGGTTAAAAACATGGGCTGACTAAATCAACCACCATGGACCACCAGGTCTGTCAACAAGCACATTTGGTCCAGACCCAAAAGTTGCTCATTTTGAGTTATTTTGGAGCGGCGTGAAACCTCACTTGAACTCTGTTTAGGGCCCAAGTACTAAACTCTGGTCGGGATGTCCCGATCTAAAATTGATATGGGTTACCAGTCCAGTATCAGCAATAAAACAAATATCGGATTATATCGGCCTGCATCAGTACTCTGATACAAGTAGTCCGTTCTATTTATTCATTTATTTAATTTACTTACGTGTTTAAGTTTAAAACACCGGTTATTTCGCCATTTCAAAGTATATGTTTTTGTTTTTACTGGGTTTCTTGAGGTTACTTTTCAGGGTCTTCTAATTTATTTTTAGTTTATTTAATAGTATCATATTCCCATGTTTAAGGTTCAAATTTATTGGACCCATTGGTAGGGCTGGGAAGTTAATCGAAAAATAATCAAAATCGACATTTCCACCCTATAATCAAAGTAATTTTACTCATGACAATTTTTTGATTATTTTTTCGCTGTGTAAGTCATGTCACTACGCCCCATCCATGTAGTCTACTTTCACCAAGAACGAAGGACACACCACAAACATGGAGGAAACAGCCGCCAATCTATCAGACAACCTCGTACGCCAAGAAAAATACCGTCTCCGTTGTTTGGGCACATTTTGGATTCTGTGCAGAGGGCATTGAGCAGAAAGACGTTCATATAAATACTGCAGGACAACCATTTTGACGACCATAGGTATCACCACTAATGTGTTCCAGCATAGCATAAAATAATCGTTCATTAATAGCAATCAAGTTAAGACCTTTAATTAAGCGTGATATTTAGATTAGGTAATATTGCCCAGCCCCACCCATTGGTCAATAACAAATCAGTCGTTTTTTCTCATACCTACTATTGCTGAATGCTGCTCTCTGTTTGAGCAATCTCTCTTGATCAAGCCTTTTCTTACAGTCCATACTACAAAATAAGTAATAAAAGTATGTTTGATTCCTGCTCATATCGTATCAGAACGATATTGGTATCGGCCAATACTCATGGCTGCAATATTGGTATTGTATCGGAGATGAAAAAGTTGCATCAGGACACCCCTAAACTCTTGTCTACCTGAAATCAGGGGGATTTGGTTCGAGTTAAGCAGTTTGAGAGTCATCCAAGTCAATCAAGGGCCAACAGGGCGGTCTGTCTTGGCTTGAATTTGATGACATATGAGCTAACAGTGCTAAATGATAATATTAAGCAGAATGCAGCTAGAGTTAACATCGCTAGCACCACCAGCCTACAGTTCTCTTAATATGTGCAGGTCTATGTGGAGTTATTCACCTTCTGAACAATTGCCACGTGGGAGTTTCCTTTCTTGAACTCCCCCAGCATGGCGTCCAGCTTGGTGTCGTTGAAGACAAAGTGCAGCGGGTGGTTGTAAAACTTGGTGATGGTCGTCGTAGGGGTGCACTGCCACTGAATCTTACCCTGTAGTTCAACATAAAACAAGAGAAACCTCAACAAGGCTGCTTTCCTTTGAGTGTTGGTGCTTGATGGTTTGCAAATCTGTCTGATGCCTTAAAGGTAGGGTTGATAATCATGGGAAACTAGCGTGAAATTGAATGTAGCATCTCCTCAGGACTGTGTCTACCTCTAGCATTATCCTATGAGGGGCCGACAGGGACATTATTCAGGATTACTATTCACACACACATATGAAACTAAACGTATCCACACATTATAGTAAAAACCTCACACACTTACAACTGAAATGCTCTCACACACACTACTGAAATGTTGTGCTCTCATACACACTAGTGAAACACTCTCACTCACAGAAGTGAAACGCTCTCACACACACTACTGAAATGCTCTCATATACACTACTAAAATGTCATGCTCTCACACACACTACTGAAACGCTCTCATACACACTACTGAAACGCTCTCACACACACTACTGAAATGCTCTCATATACACTACTAAAATGTCATGCTCTCACACACACTACTGAAACGCTCTCATACACACTACTGAAACGCTCTCATACACACTACTGAAACGCTTTCACACATACTACTGAAACGCTCTCATACACACTACTGAAACGCTCTCACACATACTACTGAAACGCTCTCACACACACTACTGAAATGCTCTCATACACACTACTGAAACGCTCTCACACATACTACTGAAACGCTCTCACACATACTACTGAAACGCTCTCATACACACTAGTGAAATGCTCTCATACACACTACTGAAACGCTCTCATACACACTACTGAAACGCTCTCATACACACTACTGAAACGCTCTCACACACACTACTGAAACGCTCTCATACACACTACTGAAACGCTCTCACACATACTACTGAAACGCTCTCATACACACTAGTGAAATGCTCTCATACACACTACTGAAACGCTCTCATACACACTACTGAAACGCTCTCATACACACTAGTGAAACGCTCTCATACACACTACTGAAATGCTCTTACATTCACTACTGAGATTTCAGCGTAACAGGAAGTTGTTTAAGTGTAACAGGAAGCTGTCTCAATAGAGGAAGTTTCGGCCATTTTCCTTCTTTGGAGCATTGTTGGGACGTTAATGGTGGATAATCACTGGAGGAAACGCAGTGAAGAGTGTAAAGTAATGGTGCTTATGATGAATTTTCATCTAGTCCTATTTGTTTTTTGTTTTTTAGTGCAAACTTCATTATATGACGTCAAAGGGAATGAAGAGGATGTCATATGTTTTTTCACAAGTGCTTTGCGTTGTATTGAATCGCTTCAGAGAAATGAGCCCAATAATTTTGACCAGGAACGTCTCTACAGAGAGCTTAATGACCATACAAGAACTTTATCTGCTCTGCATACGGTGTCCAGATATGATCCTTCAAATAGGGCGTCTGTCACCTACTGGAATCACTGCACAGGTGTTTCTCCAATTTGCTTCAAGAACGTGGCGCCAGGCAGAGGTCAGCTGATGCAAATTTGCTACCCCCAACAACCTTCACTGGTCAACCTGGCCGTCCCAGATACACCATAACCAGTCAGCAGATTTCTCACTGTGTGTCCATTGGCATGACATGGCAGAGAATTGCATCCTGCTTTGGGATCAGTAGAAGAACTCTGCACAGACACCGACAGCTACTGGGATTTCAACCACCAAGATATGCAGTTATGTCAAATCAAGACCTGGATACCCTTGTGACTCTAATACTACAGAATACCCCAAATGCAGGGGAAACTTATGTTCTTGGAAGCCTGAGATCACGCCATATAAGGATCCAGCGTTGGCGGGTCAGAGAAAGTCTTTATCGAGTGGATCCCATCGGGCGATCATTTCGACGTCGTCATGCTATAAGGCGGAGGGTCTACAGTGTTCAGTCCCCCAACCAATTGTGGTAAGCTCACAATAAAACACTTGCCAAGATCAGTAAAGGTACCATTAACTCTTTGGGGTCGCTTTAAATTGTGACCCTATGAGGTCACCAGAGGACATAAATACCATCTCCCAAAAACTGCTATAAAAATGCAACAGATTCATATTTTTTGTACATTTTTATGCTCAAATCATTCAGTCAGCTGTAGTCCTAATAAGAACTACTAAATATTTATTTTTACCCTTTAAATGCAAATTGGATTACATGATGTCACTGATTTGAAGAAAAAAAAAAGAGTTACTATCAATATAATAAACGTTGGAGATAAATCCATTTTATGGATATATCCATTTTTATGCAATGTAATCTTTTTTTGCAGTGAGATTCTTAATTGATGACCCTTTGAGGTCACCAGGGGACATACATGTCCTCTCTCAGAAACTGCTACAAAAACAAGAAAAAACATATTTTGTACTTTTTTTGCTCAAATCATTTAATCAACTTCAGACCTAATCAAAACTACTAAAAATGTTACTATTTCTATTTTTACTATTCTTTTATTTTAACCCTTCAAATGCTTCCCTGACATTATGTTATGTCACTGTTTTTATATATATATAAAAAAAACTGAAACGAGTTATCATTTATATAATAAATGTTGGAGGGCTGGGTATTTAATTTAAAGATCAGGTGTGAAAAAAACACAAGATCAGTGATAACATCCATATTTATGCATAGTAATTTTTTTTTTGCAGTGAGATTCATAATTGATGACCCTTTGAGGTCACCGGAGGACATAGGTGACCTCTCTCAGAAACTAGTATTAAAAACAGTACAAAAAAAAAAAAAAAAAGAAAAAACATTTACTTTTTTTGCTCAAATCATTTAATCAACTTAAGACCTAATCAAAACTACTAAAATGTAACTTTTTTTTTTTTTTTTTTAACCCTTCAAATGCCTACTTGACAACAGTATGTCACTGTTTTTAGATATATATATAAAAAAACCTGAAACGAGTTATTATAAATATGTCATAAATGTTGGAGGGCTGGCTATTTAATTTAAAGATCAGGTGTAAAAAAAACACATGATCAGTGATAATATCCATATTTATGCATTGTAATTTTTTTTTGCAGTGAGATTCATAATTGATGACTGTTTGAGGTCACCAGAGGACATAGGTGACCTCTCTCAGAAACTAGCATTAAAAACAGTAAAAACAAACATATTTTTTACTTTTTTTGCTCAAATCAACTTCAGACCTAATCAAAATTACTAAAACATTTATCTCTTATTTTAACCTTTCAAATGCCAATTTGATTACATCACTGTTTTTATGAAAAAATAAACATAATGTTAGAAGGGATTTGTTGAAAAATATCCAGTGTAAATATCGTAAGATTAGTGATAAAATTGATTTTCAAGCATTGTATTAGTTTTTTGCAGTGTGAGATTCATAATTGATGACCATCAGAGGTCACCAGGGACATACATGTCCTCTCAGAAACTGCTACAAAAACAAAACATATTCATATTTTGTACGTTTTGTGCTTGAATCATTCAATTTCAGCCCCTAATCAAAACTACAATGTGTTTATTTTATTTTACCCCTTCAAATTTCAATTTGACAACCCGATGTCACTGTTTCTATGAAAAAAAAGAAGAAAACGAAAAACTGAAAAATTTGACATAATCAATAAAATGAATGTTGGAGGGCTGTGGATTTTTTTTTTAAAGACCAGACTTTATTCAAACAAGATTAGTAACAATATTTTCATGCAGTTTTTTTGCAGAGTGAGATTCTGACTTACTACCCTTTCAGGTAAATACTGCGAAAATGTTCAATTGAGTCCTATTATAACCATAATTTGTAAATTACAATCATAACACAGTTGTGCTGTTTACATGAAAGAACAGCAAGTTAGAATCTGTCACTGTAAAAAAATAACAATGCATTAAAATAAATTTTTATCACTTATCTTAAGTTTAAGTCTGTTCTTAAAAAATCCCCAGCCCTATGACATTTATGTATTGTATAGAATTGATTTTATGTTATTTTTAATAAAAACTGTGACATCGTGTAATCAAATGGGCATTTAAAGGGTTAAAATTAAAGAAATAAATATTTTATATTTTTGATTAGGTGTAACGTTTATTGAATCATCTAAGCAAAAAAAGTACATTTTTTTGGTTTGTTTTTAAAGCAGTTCCTGAGAAAGGAAATGTATGTCCTCTGGTGACCTCAAAGGGTAATACATTACAAATCTGATACTGCAGAATATATAAAAAAATAGCAATGCATAAAAGCAATATTTTCTATAGTCTTGTGTATATTCAAGCCTGATCTTTTTAAAAAAATCCCCAGCTCTCCAACATTTATTACATTGATAACTGTTTTTTAATTTTTTTTCATGAAAACAGTGACATGTTATCCAACTGGCATTCAAAGGTTCAAAATAGAAAATAAATATTTAGTATTTTTGATCAGGGCTGAAGCAGACTGAACAATTTGAGCAAAAAAATACAAAAAATATTCATGTTATGTTTTGATGGCAGCTTTTGTAGATATTGGTTCTGTCCTCAGATGACCTCAAAGGTTAATAAATTTGGCCCCGTTAACCTTTGACCTCTGAAAAAAAATCAAACTTTGAATAGTAACACTTTTCATGAAAAATACCTTCCTACAAATGATTATTTCATAGAATAACAGAACCAAAATTATGGCTAAAAGCTAAACAAAATTGGACTGAAAGGACAAAAATGTCCCTGTGTACCCGCAGCGGTAAAGACATAAATTATTATTAATAATGATAATAATATTAATAGTGATTCTGGTCTCCCAACAGGCATTTTGATGGAAACCACAAGCTCGTGAGGTGGCGTCTGGTCATGCACGGCTGTGTTGATGGCTTCAGCGGACTATTATATACCTGCAGTGTTCATCTAATAACAGAGCCTCAACTGTTTTATCATTGTTTTTGGAGGGTGTTGAGAACTTTGGATTGCCTGCAAGGGTCAGATGTGATCATGGCATGGAAAATATACTTGTTGCACGTTTTATGTTGGAAAGAAGGGGACTGAACAGTGTTATTACAGGTGTTTCCGTCCATAATCAGAGAATAGAAAGACTATGGGCAGAACTCAATAGAGTTGTCTGCAGACATTTCATCAACATTTTTAACTTCATGGAAGAAGAAGGTATTCTTGATTCATTAAATGAACTACATCTTTTCTGTCTACATTATGTTTATTTGCCAAGAATTCAGCAGGCAGTGACAGAATTTATTAACCAGTGGAACAACCATGGCCTCTCGACACAAGGGGGCCAGACACCTCTTCAGTTGTGGCATTCAGGTGTCATTAACAACATTGGACTTGAACCAATTATAAATGACATTATTAATTTGGACACAGAGTATGACATCAATGAAGATGAGCCTTTGCCGCGACTTCAAACTAATAACAACATTACAATTCCAGACATTACAATAACAATCAATGAGACCACAATGAACAGGATCCAACAAGTGAATCCAATGGAAAATGATGGGAACTATGGCATTGATTTGTTTTCCTCACTCCTCCACATCTTTTTGTAAGGAGGCCATGTTATTGTGTTTCTTTTCAACTATGTATTGTTCAAACTTCTTGTAAAACTAATGAACAATGTGTACATAAAAGAGAAAGAATGGAACATAAAAGACACAAAAATGGCATTCAGGCTCTGCCAAACCCATATGTGTTTCCAAGGGCAAAGTCAAACTTCTCCTTAAAGAGTTGGTATGACACATGGAGAGGCAACCTGATACAGTTCACACAGGTGTTGGCCATTGGGAACAGTGGTGAAGAAGAGAAATCGTCGTCTCCTTTATGAATGAACTCGACAGACGGACTTGGGGAAAAACCAATCGGAGGGACTACAGATGCTCCAGTGGCAAAGGCCAATATCTTCTGTAGTTTAGACAGTCCTTCTTCTATAAAAACAGAACAGAATCAACCAATCATTAAATCATAATGCTTCACTGTATATCAAACCTATCAGCAACAATTTCCATTTACTTGTTTTACTGGGTATACATATAGGTATATATTTCTCTTCAGTTTTAAGCCTAGAAGTATATCCTACATATGCATGCAAATAAAGATATAATCATTCTAGAGCTGAAATGATTCCTCGGATAATCCGGGTAATTCGATTACAAACAATCCTTGAGGCAAATTATGTGCCTGTAAACAGTCAACAACAACAACCATAATAACAACCAGACAGTAAACATCAGGTCTGTGCGTCTAGTCCGCGGACTGGACACAACAAGATTACACTCATGATACATTAGCAGAGGCAGTTAATGTGATCAATTATTAAGATTAAGTCTAGCATTAAACAAACTTTGATTATGGCTCTTTGTGAAGGCTGGTTCAGAATGTAAATAAATGTGGGGGCTACTTGCCTTAAATTATGTGTATTTTGTGCACATATTTGTCACATCCAGTAACTTTCCATTTAATTTGAGTGCAGTGAGAAGAACAGAAAATGCTGACAGTGAGTAGAGGAAGCAGGTGTAGGGCATCCTTTCATATATTAAATAAATGTAGCAACATTAGCTGTTTGAATTATCTTAGTATGATATTACTTGGGCCTAGTAATAAAACAAGATAAATAAGATCCTCAATATGGTAATTAGCATTATTATAGCAGTAAAGGCAATAAAACAGCTGAAAAGAGATACACTTGAATAAAAACAAATAAATAAAAATAACCAAAGTAAGAAAAAAAGATATGACTAATACAAAAAAAATGCAAGAACAACATAAACAAATTTAAAAGTTAGAAAAATATATACACCATTGCACATCGGTAAATATCCATATTATTTGATTAGTTGTTACTGGTTTAGTGCTCACTGCAGAGAGTTAAAATTGTATCTAAAGAGCCTGTTTATCCATTTAGGTTTCTACTATATGTATAAGTTGTAGATTTTTGAGATATCAGCGATAAAGTTGTCTCCCTTCTCTCTGGTACAAATAGTAATTCACAAAAGTCCTGTGATGCTCAAAGTACCAAAAATACATTTGAAAAATTCAAAACCAGTGTCTCATTTTAAAATCCAGACCTGGTTGCTCAAAATAACCTGCAAAACCTTGTTGAGACCAGTTTCATGTTGGAATCACTTTTCCAATAGAAAAATTGTATTTTGAGTTTGGGATCCCATTTTTGCTAAAAATGTTCAAAATAACAATAATAAAAAATGTTTATTTAAGAGACATGGCTTATTTTCTGTTTCGTATGTTACTGATGAGTTTCAATGAAGCTGAAGTGACTCAATGTAAAAAACTGCAGTGTGTACACAATTTACCCATTATCTGATTACTTGGTTAACTGCCAAAATACTTTGTAGAGTACTCGATTATAACAAGAATCAATAAATGAAGCCCTAATTAATTCGGCTTTTCCTATAAAGTCCTTGTCTCAACAGTAGTTTCTTCATAATAAAACGTATTATTTCTCAACTGAATGGCAAGGATTCAGTCAACTACCTTCTGCATCTTGAAGATAGTCTCTCCAAAGGGAATCACCACTTCCTCTACAACTCTCTTGTTGCTCCTTCTGGTGACAGAGGCGAATGGTGAAAAGATCATCTAACTGGTGAGCAGTCAGTGTGGTTGGCTCATAGCAGAACAGGGGCGAAAGCTGCCTGGATGTTTCTGTATTTTCTCCAGAATCCCCAGAGTTTTCAGTCCTTCACGGAATCTGTAAAAAACAAACAAAAAAATTAACTGTATTTGTTGAATTCATTCAGAATTTCTGACATCGTCAATTTGTTACAGGAACGTAGTCTGTGTTGGTTGATGGTTGAATTTCTACTCCATATTCTGATTAAACTGACTGTACATCTACACTGAATACCTTTGGAATGGACCTTGAACCCTGTGGATGACCTGAAACATGACAATGTCTTGTACCAGCAGATCCCTGTCTCTGACTGACCGAAGAGGCCTCAGACATCCTGCATTGGCCAAGTAGTCAAGCAGAGGTGCCTTTGCTTTTTCAAGGTCCTCAATGGTTGTGCTTTCAGATACCTGGTATCACAAGGAGCAGCATATTGGCTTGTTATAGAAGCTAGTTATTAGTTAACAACTTATTGGCACGGGCATAAACATCAGTAATATTAAATGAACAGCATATGGCGCATACATTAAGAAAATCTACTTAGGTCAGGCAGTTCTCATAAAGGGGACTGCATGAGCAAAAAACAGCGAGAGGCAACCAAGATAACTGAATACTAATTAAAACATGTTGGATAATCGAGGTCTGTATCACTGGTTTTCTATTGTTCTCTACAATTTCATCACAGTGCAAGTATTCACTGTGACACTGTAATGCCAATGGTTTAAAAATGGTGAAAGACAAAAATTTTATGACCAAATTTGTTGATTAAATTGCGGCAGAATTCAAACTGCAACATGAAATACAGGAGTTAAGCATTAGGCCACACTAGAGTGAACCTGCAATTCCTGTCTTGGTGGATAAAGGAGTGGCAACTGACCTTCCTGACTTTTTCCAAGAGGTCCGTATCAGCAATGTCATCTAGGACTGGATTTGCTGGAACATCAACCAGTAAAGAAAACACCACTGGGGAGAGGAAGTTTGGTGGTGGACCACCATGTACCAAACTTATCGCAATGGCTCTGCCGGCCATGTAGTACCAGTCCTCTCTTAGAGCTGCAAAACAACATAATAAGAGGAAATGTAATAATACAAAAAACAAACAAAAAACACATAACATAGCAGAGACTTACTAATTAAATCACATTTTATTTTATTTATTTAAATTATAAATCAGTTCAAAAATGAAAAAGCTGCATGTAAAAGCCACAACATTAAAATGACTTAATTACAATGATTTTTATTTCTTTTTTTTTTTTTATTAAAGAAGAATAGTACCGGCACTATTGAGAGCAAAGTTTTGGCTGTTTTCTTTTCCCTCAAACATGGGGGACTGTGCAATGCTCTCCATTAGGAGCCTTAAGAATTCCCTCCTTGGACCCCCTAAATCAACTCCTTCCTCATTTTTTCCCATGTCATCTGAGAATTTTACAGACATCATCAGGTGGGGCTCATAGGACAATCTCTTGAATCCACGAATGGCTCCCTCCCAGACGGCAGATCTATTTATGTTAAATTTGCACCGCTGATTTGCATCGATTTTGCTGGCCAGTTCCAGCAGTATGTTCTTAACTGGAACATTTTCGACACTATGAAAAAACAAAAAAATAAAAATAAAAATAAAGATCAGAAACACAGAGATTTGACATAATGCATAACAACCTGTATTTCCCGAAATTATTGCTTCTAACCAAGCAATTAACTGAAAATCCTTTTCTCCTACAGTAAAGTAATAGAACTAGCCCATGTTTAAGCTATTAATTGTTCAATTACTCATAACATCACATAATATCGAAACAGTCTATCAATGATCTGTACAAACCTTATCATTTTGGAGAAAATTTTGTTTATTATGCAATCAAAAAGAAAAGATTTAAGAACAAAAAGAAAATTGCAAACAAAGTTATGACTTCAAAAAATACAAAAAAAATGCAGGTGAACAAAATTCCATATATGTGATAAAAAATTGTATCTTGATAAATTCACTGGTTGTTGTGCATGTGTGTGTACTCGCATGCTATATTTGTTTGATGGACATGTACATTTTGGTGTACATATTACTTTGCATTGACTTGGTTGTTTGGTGTTTATCTATTTTTATTTTATTTTATGTTTTTACAACTTTGAGATGAATAAATAAAATAAGACGACTCAGTGCTTGACATGTTATTTATCTGTGATTTATCAGTATCTTCTGTGTAAATAATGTAAAAATATTGTCAGGAAAGCATTAGCATCATTCTGCAGCGTTCTCTTGCTGTTCCTTTGCTGCACTGAACTGCTTCAAAAAGAAAAGAAAAAAAAAACACCTGGACATGGTCTAATATAACAAAATGCAGCATGGACACTGAATGCTGTTGGCAAAAAATTTTTTGAGTGTATGTAAAAAAGGTTAAGGTTATTTTTGGTAGTCCAAAAAATATTTGTGCTTGTTCACTTACAATTATTTAGAGAATCCTGTTGGAAATATAGATCTATTTTAATTCTTTTCATGTAGCGAATTACACAATGTAAAAATGAAAATTATATGTCAAAATTGTTTACTTTTATTTCTCATGAAAAAAGGGTGAAAATTTACAAAGGAGAAAAATTAGACAGAAAAGACCTGCTGGCATGTTATAGTTAGTTTTAAGAAGTAGTTTTAAGAGGGTCTACTACTGTAAAGTCTTAAAATGTAAGAGCTAACATTGATGCAAGTGTAAAGCAATGCCAAATTACAATTACTTCAAATGATGTGCAGCTATAGTTTTGC
Source organism: Scarus forsteni (assembly GCA_036419115.1). Taxonomy (NCBI): domain Eukaryota; kingdom Metazoa; phylum Chordata; class Actinopteri; order Labriformes; family Labridae; genus Scarus; species Scarus forsteni. Next base: position 3,152,915 of record JAZDUH010000523.1, read on the forward strand.
ATATAGCTGTGTATGGGTAATTTATAAGGCATTTTATATAGTTATCTCATTTTGTTTTTTTGTATGCAGTTACTGCACAGTGAAAATGTTGCATGTGTATTGAGTTACTGTCTGCAAAGTGTGTGGCTATTTAAATAGTTTGATGTTGATTGTTGTAGTTTTAATTTATTACTATTATTATTCATTCAGTTGGCCCTGCCATGGAGACAAGACAAATGATTCTTTATGAGTAAAATCTGTCATTCTAACAGTTACCTCAGTAACCTCTTGACTGATGCTGCTTTCTGGTACCAGTAACAGTGATAAATACAGAGTCTGTCATTTATGCAACTTCAGGAGACAAAAGTATTACGATCAAATCGATTGACACACACACACACCTGATGATTTGTTCTGATTGTATATCTAATTAATTACATATGTTTGGCTGCATTTTTGAAATCATAATTTTGTTTGCAAATGCTTTTTTTTGTGCTTTCAAATGTAGTCTTTTTGGTTGCATATAAAGAAACAAAATTCTCTCCATATATCACCCTTATTTCTCAAATTTGTGTGCACTACTCACATGTGACTCTCCATACTGGCAATTATTGCCTGCTGTAATCCATCATCTTCAGAACTGTCATCAGAAATGGTTGCAACGAGTGTTAAATAAGAAGAATAGTTGTCTTCATCAAGACAGCTTCTTCCATTATGTCTTGCAAGGCAGACTTCATCGGTACCACTAATGCCTCTCGTTAGGGCTGTGCCAGGACCATCATCAGGACCACTGGTGTCAGGAATACAGTCACTTCCTGCAGAGCACTTTCCATCAGGACCACCGATTCCTCTTGTGCTGCTAGTCCCAGGACCATGGTCAGGACCACTGGTGTCAGGATTCCAGTCATTTTTTCCTCACTGTTGAGGGTGGTGCAAAAGCAATCTTGGTCATCATTGTCAATGGAAACACTAGCCCTTGTAGCCATTTTGGACGATGAATGGATACTGTTGGATGAAAGTTGGCTTCTTCACTGTCATCCTGAAACAGAAAAGAAGGCCTAAATATGACATATAGATGTGTGTGTGTATTTAAGTGTGTGTGTGTGTGGGTGTTTAAATTGTAAATGCTAGAAACAAATAAAAAGGCATACTTACCAAAAGCATCCTTGATGGTCTTACATAAAGACATTTGGTTTTATACATCTTATGGATAAGGATTCGATTCAGCTCCTGATCCTTATGGTGCCTGGGGCACACCAGCTAATTGCCACAAGCCATTAGAAACTGGAGGCTACAAAAGATGGGGAACAATGAAATAAAAAACATTTTATACTCCAGTCTTAGAGATAGAATGCGAGTGTGTGTGTCTGTGTGCACAAACATGTACCCACATACTTAGCTGTGCAGACGTGACCAAAAATTACACAAAATAAAAATGTGATTATAGAATGTTGTTAAATTGATATAGGGCTATCATTACACTAGGGATGTAACGGTTACCGGTAAAATGGTAAACATGTAAAATTTCCCACGGTAATCATTACCGTGTCCTATAAAAATTATCGTTTTACCGTGTTTGTTAACCACAATGCGTGAAAACGCACAGTGATGCTGCTCTTTGCCTAGAAATGCCTGAACTATTAGGCAAGGGATGGGAATCGAAAACCAATTCCAGTTGAGAACCGTTAACAGCTCCATCAAAGAATCGACATCATTAATTTTTTTGCTTATCAATTCCCTTATCAATTCCTTCCACTGACAGGGTTCAGAAGCATCAGAATTGTGACTTAATCCTAACTGCACCTACTACACAACCATAAGTGAGTGGACACACCAGCAATTTGCAGAGGGAGTTATACATGCTGTGACATGTGTCTGACATTGTTGCCACGGAAATCAGACCAATATTTGCTCAGATGGAAAATCTGCAGGAATCGATAAGGGAATCGTTAAAGAATTGGATCGATTAGCAGGATCGTTAACAGCATCGATATTGATAAAATCTTATCAATTCCCATCCCTATATTAGGCTCTTCCTGGATTAAATGGCCTCATGGGAAGCGCGCATGCGCAGTTTGCATTGTTTGTCCTCAGCGGAAGTTAGAGACAGCGGAGAGTTCCCTCTGGAAACGGACTCTTAAGTCTGGTTAAATTTTGGATTTTACAAGGATGCCGAGGGAAACTGATAGAAGACAGTCACACTGTCTAAACACGAAGCTGCGGCGAAAGAAAAAGACGTGCACGGTTAAAACTTCTGTAACTCCTCGAGTAAATGAACTGATCAAGCCGTAGGGGTAGGGAGAGAGAGAGAGCGAGACAGGTCGAGAGAGAGAGAGAGCGAGCAAGAGAAAATATTCAATGAGCCATACCCGAGTGAATTACAGGAGGTTTGTGAGTATTCTCTGTCTAAATAATGTCTAGATATTGTAAATAACAGCATTAGTATCATTTTGGAGTGTATTCCTGCTGTTCTTTTGCCGTGTTTTCACCGTATTTTGAAATTGATTGTCTTTTTCTGTCAAAGTTTGTGCTTTATGGATTTAATCGATCGTACTCTGGAAAAAAATATCGAGGAGATCTGCTGGGGAGAGGAGGAGGAGGCCAGAGGAGAGTCATGAAGGGGGCTAACAGGGACTATCGTCAGTAAAAAAAAAAAAAGGCCAAGATATGGTCTAATATGACGAGCTGTAACATGGACACTAATGCTGCAGTCAAACAAAAATCTGCGAGTTTTTGTAAAATAGGTTAAATGTTGCTCATTTTCAATTGTTTATGAAGAGAATCCTGTTTAAAGTTCAAATCTGTTGTTTTCTGTTCTTGTAATTACACAGTTTAAGTGTTTATTACATAATAATGACAAATACTTGTTAGAATTGTTTACTTTTATTTCTCATGAAAGAAGGGTAAAAATGTACTCAAATGGCATTTTAAAACACATTTATTGATTGAAAAAAGACAAAAAGAAGTATTAAACTTATAATATTAAAGGGGTTAATGATTTCAATTGTGTGTTAAAGTACATTTTGAACATTTTGAGCACACCGCAACATTACCGTGATAATGATAACCGTGATAATTTTGGTCACAATAACCGTGATAGAAAATTTTAATACCGTTACATCCCTACATTACACTTACAGTGTGTTTTTTTATTCTTCATTGATACAAAGAGAGAAAGGGCTTACCTGACATCTTCTGGAATACGCTCACCAAATCCATCCCTGATGTGTTGTATTATAGGCTGGTGGTCCCAGATCTTCTAGGACCACCTTACTGGCACTGAGGATGTGTCCGTGTTTGTGCAGCCAAACTTTTGTGCCTTGTTTGCAGACAATTCCCCATGATGGATTCGGGAGTAGTATAACATCTTTGTTGAAATGTTCATGCTGCTGTGAACGGACTCTGAAATAATATCAATAGAACAGACTGAGTGTAAACAGACGGTGAGGGTCACGCTGCCACAGCCAATTCAGAGACAATGGTAGCAGAGCATCTTGCCCAACCTACACCATCAAGTCTCAGATATTTTAACTATGGCTGCTGGTCTGCATGTAAACGGTTAAAATTCGGTTAACGAGCGCAGTCATAAAAAAACAGAACATGCATGAATAGTTAGACTGGCAACGAATCTTACCTCCTTCTCCGTGTGCCTGATGTCCATGTGCCGAAGCACTGCTGAGCTTGATAACGCGGCATGGAGGCCCGGATCGGGCCAACTTCTGGCCGTGGCGCGCCGCTGCGGCCGCGAGATGGGAACAGTGTAGTAAGTTGGCCCTCCACTGTGTTGGCACCTGAGGCAGCATGAGAATGTTGCCCGCCTGTTGCTGCATTGGACAACGTTCGAATTGTCTCCGCCGATGCCAAAATGTTGCTTAACAACGTAGCAGCTTCTGTTAGCCCACCCGAGGGCTCCTGCCGTGACATTTGCGCTCCAAAGACGCTCCACTTCCTCTTACGGGCAGCCTTCCGGTTACACTGAAATGCCTTCCGGTTACAGTGAAATGCCTTCCGGTTACACTGAAATCTCAGTAGTGTGTATGAGAGCGTTTCAGTAGTGTATATGAGAGCATTTCAGTAGTGTGTATGAGAGCGTTTCAGTAGTGTGTATGAGAGCGTTTCAGTAGTGTGTATGAGAGCGTTTCAGTAGTATGTGTGAGAGCGTTTCAGTAGTGTGTATGAGAGCGTTTCAGTAGTATGTGTGAGAGCGTTTCAGTAGTGTGTGTGAGAGCGTTTCAGTAGTGTGTATGAGAGCGTTTCAGTAGTATGTGTGAGAGCGTTTCAGTAGTGTGTATGAGAGCGTTTCAGTAGTATGTGTGAGAGCGTTTCAGTAGTGTGTGTGAGAGCGTTTCAGTAGTATGTGTGAGAGCGTTTCAGTAGTGTGTGTGAGAGCGTTTCAGTAGTGTGTATGAGAGCATTTCAGTAGTGTGTATGAGAGCATTTCAGTAGTGTGTATGAGAGCGTTTCAGTAGTGTGTATGAGAGCGTTTCAGTAGTGTGTATGAGAGCGTTTCAGTAGTATGTGTGAGAGCGTTTCAGTAGTGTGTATGAGAGCGTTTCAGTAGTATGTGTGAGAGCGTTTCAGTAGTGTGTGTGAGAGCGTTTCAGTAGTGTGTATGAGAGCGTTTCAGTAGTGTGTATGAGAGCGTTTCAGTAGTATGTGTGAGAGCGTTTCAGTAGTGTGTATGAGAGCATTTCAGTAGTATGTGTGAGAGCGTTTCAGTAGTGTGTGTGAGAGCGTTTCAGTAGTGTGTATGAGAGCATTTCAGTAGTGTGTATGAGAGCGTTTCAGTAGTGTGTATGAGAGCGTTTCAGTAGTGTGTATGAGAGCATTTCAGTAGTGTGTATGAGAGCGTTTCAGTAGTATGTGTGAGAGCATTTCAGTAGTGTGTATGAGAGCGTTTCAGTAGTGTGTATGAGAGCATTTCAGTAGTGTGTATGAGAGCGTTTCAGTAGTGTGTGTGAGAGCATGACATTTTAGTAGTGTATATGAGAGCATTTCAGTAGTGTGTGTGAGAGCGTTTCAGTAGTGTGTATGAGAGCATTTCAGTGGTGTGTGTGAGAGCATAACATTTTAGTAGTGTATATGAGAGCATTTCAATAGTGTGTGTGAGAGCGTTTTACTTTTGTGAGTGAGAGTGTTTCACTAGTGTGTATGAGAGCACAACATTTCAGTAGTGTGTGTGAGAGCATTTCAGTTGTAAGTGTGTGAGGTTTTTACTATAATGTGTGAATAGGTTTAGTTTCATATGTGTGTGTGAATAGTAATCCTGAATAATGTCCCTGTCGGCCCCTCATATTATCCACTTGTACCGCTGACACGACTGCTATACACTTTGAATCAGGGTCTGTGCACGCCAACAAGATGTATGTACAGAAGATGGGCAGAACGCTAGTGTGGGATTTGATTGGTTGTAAAAATTTGGGCAGAATCACTGTGGTTGGTGGTTGTTTTCCTTGCTTTAGTCCTGCTGTAGACAGCGGTTGGACCATAGTTTGGACGACCATCAGCATAACTACAGCTCCCTAAGGCAGATAAAGTCAATACATAAGTGGGGTAACAATGCTCATATTTATTGCAAGTACTTCAGTTTTAGGTGGATTTGAATATTTTGAGTGTTCGTTCTGAAGTTCAAGACACACAACAGGATAGAAAATCATCATAATTTGATTAGTATAATCATGAACTAGAAAAGCACTCGGAGTGTGCAGACCTCCTTCATTGCCATAGTCCTCACCCTTATTGTGATATTCACCATAAATATTAGTCCTACTTTTATTTCATCTAAATATTTAAATTCCTTGACCATGAAAACACACCATTAGCAATTGGTTTTATAATGATATCTATTTTAGTTCAGTAGTTATTCACAAAAATCACATTTTTCGTCATGGCGGTTTTACGCTGATCCAGATCACTCCCGAAATCTTTTTTTTTGCTTTTTGCTTTTTCCCTTGTCTGCATTATCTTTACAGCTGAGCACTGTGTCCGGTGGCAGCGTTGGAAAGACCAATGCATTTTTTTTTCTAGCAGTCCGAGATAGGTGAATATGATTCACTGCTATAGTGACCATCACCAGCCCTCCCCGTAGGCTACTCCATCAAATCAAACTTTATTTAACCCCTGATGTGAGCTGAAGGGGAGGGCCGTGCCACACCACAGTGTGAAAGAAGGGGAAATAGTGACAGACAGGACAAGACAAGACAACTGGGAGAAGGACAAACAGGTATTGTAGTTAGTTTAAGATAGTAGTTCAAGTGCTGTGCTGATCTAAGTCCATACAGGAAGGAAAGGCTGTAAGAAACCAGGGACACCAGAGATGTGGGGTCTTGATAAAAGGGGGTGGACCCATAAGGGTGAGATATGGAAGAGCACGCGTCACGGGACATGAGAAGATGTGTAGGAATGCCCCATCACTCCCAAAATCTAATCATTTGTTCCTTGTCACAATCTGGACATTTCCAGAAAATGTTCTGGAAATCCATCCATAACTTTTTGAGTTATGTTGCTAACAGACAAACAGACGCCAGCAATAACATAACCTCGTTGGCAGAATTAAAAATAGCATCTTACCCCACTCAAACCAGCATCAAGTTGCCTTGTCAGCCACGACAACGACTTATGATTTAATAGATGGATCCAGGAGGAAACGGAGAGGATATCGCTGACTTCCGCTCAACCTCTAGGCCAAAAAGTCCACATTTATCCCATACAGACTTCAAGTCTTTAAAGCAGCTTTGACCCGATCCCATTCAATATTTTTTTCTTTTTTTTTTCTTTTTTAAATATACACCCTTGAAAGAACAAAATAGAAGCCCTTAAGCATAAATACTCAAGTAGTGAATAGTTACATTCAACAAGCTTAAATCTAAAAATATGTCGGTGAGAATCAAGGATTATTTTCATCTCATTTCGTATTCAGCCTTCTTGTCTAGAAGTCCAATAAAGCTTAATGTCTGGATGGGTATATTTTTACAGATGTAGTACAGCTAAGTAAACCTCAAGCCTGTAAGAACAAGCAATGAAACATAACTGCCAACATGTTTTGCATGATTGATAAGGCAGTTAAACATGGAAAATGTATTTCATTTGATTTAGTCAAGCTGAAGCAGCATCCTGGTGCTGTCATACAAAATGAAAGGAGGAACCACAGTGAACACACGGAGTTACATATGGAGGGGAGGGGAAACAGCAGGAAGGACTCGTAAGCACTGTGGTGATGCTATGGCGTACATTTACTCCCTGCTGCTACTAAATAATAGATAGATATGATTACAGTTTATGATTAAGAGATGGTCTTTATCGCAGGAGAAGCCTCGACATTAGTGACAGTTGATTAACTGTTCATCAAGCCAAAATGAAAGTCTCCAAAAATCATTCAATCATTCATCAAACTTTGCACAAATTACATCACACACTCTTGGATTTCAACACATAAACAGATTAAGTTACGGAGATCGAAGTGACGTTCTTTAAACCCCATGTTTGTCTGTTTTTTCCACTCAATCTCTAGGATAAATATTTTGATTACAGTAAGTTAAAGGTGGAAAATCAAGGTTCACCATTGATCCTGAGCACATTGTCTCCAGAGAACTTGGACGATCGTCTTTAAATGTTGCTGAAATGGCCACTTGGACTACAAGGATGATCTTTCTGACGAACTGTGAGGGCAATTCTTTTCCAAGTTGTGAGAAAAGCAAAGGTCAAGTAGCTTTGAAAGATTTAAGGGATGGTCTACGATGGACCTTTGACTTGAGGATAATCTTAAAAAATACTGAAGGTCATAGTTAGTATTCAACAATAATGTCCTCATGGTTGCTCCTTGATTGGGACTATATATCTCAGGAACTTTTTGAAGAATTTTCACAAAAGACCATCTGACTCTGAGGTGAAACGGTGAGATTTTGGAGGTGGTAGGTAGGCCTTGCACGATAACAAATTTTGCTGGATGATTATTGTCCAAAAAATGATTGCCGATAAACAATATTATTGTCAATATAATTTAGATTTCTATTCATTTTTTCGTTAATGTAAATATTGTCATAATAAAGTGAGTACAACATATCAACAGCAATAACCTTTAATTTCTTAAGAGTATTTAACTGTAATTGGAAGGTCAAGAGCTTTTAAATAAAATAAATTAATATAGTACATTTAACAAACCAAAAAAGAGAAAAAAAAAAACTAATGAAAATGAAATTGACTATCTTTAAGGAAAGAAATTGCATGTTAATAAAAATAATTATACTAATCAAAAACAGTAAAAAATGACCCTGTCTCTGTAAAGAAAAAACTAAACTTCAATGAAAACACACACAAAAATAAAAACAATAAATAAAATGTAGTTTATACAGTTTCTGAATTGTTTGTACTCTCTCCCAGTCAATTCGTACTATCTGTGAAATGTTCGTAACATTGCTGACTTTTCAACCGTATTGAAGGGCTGCATTTCTTTAGCAATATAGCGAACAACACTGTATGTGATAGCGCACCATTTTACGCTGCACCTCCTCTTCTTCGTTGCCACTAATTTCAAACAAATTCGACATATCAGCTCGTCGGTGTTCATGAGCTCACACCTTGTTCATTTTGTATAAAACCAAAATATTCCCACACTTGGGCTGTGGCATTCGACTTAGGTACCGTCGCTTTCATGCCATCATTCATATTAGTGTTTGTTTCCTCGTTACTCCTCACAACGCTCACTTCAGCTCTCTGTGCGGATGCGCGGGAGGCCCGCTTCCCCCTCAAAAATTGAATGAGTGACAGATGGATCACTAACCCTAACCCTGCTCATTCCGCTATAGAAACAACGATCCCAGGTGTTGAGAAAGATGGACAGAGTGAGCCATCTTCTCATCCAGCCTGTTTGGTAGAAAGAGAGGAGGAAAACAAACACACATGCATGTCAATTTATGGAGGCCGGCAAACTTACTGAGGACGTTTTTATTTTATCGTTCGGTTGATTGATTAAAGGTTTTAAAAATTGTTCTTTGGTAAAGATCTTGGGTCAGTTGCTTTTAAGAACTTTTCAAGAACTCAGGGTGAGATTAAATTGTACACATAAGTCAAATTAGTTAAGCATCATGTTTTTAAAATCTTTATTTTGCCTCAAAGTATGTCTTCAAGTTCTTCACTAACTCAAAGAAAAACTCAGCACATGTTGGTGCTTGTGTTCGGTTCTCCTAACCTCAAGTCTTCAAACCGAACACCCACCAACATCGTCAAATATTTAAGATTCCAGCCCATAACAAAACCACATGAACCGCCCTGTCTGCCAGTTTGGTATGTTGTGCAGTAGTTCCCGGCATGTATAATTCCACTAATGTTTCAGCACGTCACACAGAGCAGCCTCCCCATAAATCCAAGTCTGAAGTGCACACAGAGCCTCAGGAAACAGGAGTGTTTTTCTGCAGCATCATGCAACTTGTTTACGGCCAAAGAAGCGAAGCACACTGAAGCACCTTGTCAATCATTCATGAGCGCCCCGCCCCCCTCCACCACCATGTTAACTACTTTGGAAATGTAACCGAGCTCATGTATGAATTATGAATTGTAACTTGAGCCCGGACCTTGGATCCCTACCACCCTGGCCTGGTTTCACTATTTATTTTCATGAACAAATACTGTTTATATTCGCTGTCGCCCCAGATTCTGCCCCGAGGTCCGTGCCAGTGTATGAAAAATGAGAAAATGACTCACTCCTTGTTTTGCTGTTTGTACTGATGAAAGGTTTCTATCCAGGGTTGAGACCGGAGACTGTTTCCAGTCCTCTGCAGACTTTAATCCTCATATTCTTGGTCCATCCTCTCCTTTAAGAAGTCATGCATTAAAATACCCACGATCCATCTGTGAATCTCTTAATCTATAGATCAAACAGCCTGTATGTTTAGTGAAACATAATCTTTGTTCTAATGTTTCCTCTAACATTGGCGAGTCGTTAAATCCTCAGCTGCCGGGTAGCGTAGTGCAGCCCGGAGCCGTTCTCGCCTCCCGGTGTCCAGCTGCGAGGGGCTCACCTTTGAGCGGCACTGCATGGGGCGGCTAAAGGGCTTTCATGTCGGTAATCATGGGTGGCATAATCATGAAATGACCTCAGATCCCCTGCAGCAGGGTGATATGAAGCAACGGCAAGCAGCTGTGGTCAAAGTGGAATACATTAACGGAATTAAGCAACAGTGTTTGAGTGAAGTGTTTGTGCTTCCTCTGATTTAATTCAATGAATGATTCCCATTCACTCAAACCCACCACTAATGAAATATCTGCAACTTTGTGTCTGTAAAAACTGCTGACTTCATGGTTTTGTATGCGTCATTCATCTGAATTACATACTTCTCAACTTTTAGCCTTTATTCCAATCACAAATCCCAAAAATATATAAATGAGGGAAATATATCACTGCTTTATTTTGACGAATGGTTCCAAAGTGTATTTGTGGTAATAAAGTATAAAATGTAGAACTTTGATAACATAAAAAAATCATTATTCTTAAATGTACAGTTTGTCCAAAACTAACCATATTAAGTCTGAAAAATGGATTTAATTTTAGGGATTATTAGTTGCCATTCATTATATCCAGGACCACTTAAAATTGATTAAAAAAAAAAAAAAAAAGAGCCACAAATCTTAAAATTGAGACTTTGAAGCAGGCACACTGCCAGAAAAACATTTTCAGATTGGCCTGCCAAACTCAAGTTTTAGCTGTTTTACCATTTTTTGGGCAGAGTCTTTGAAAATGATTGTTTGACATAAGAGTGGTTTATTTATTTATTTATTTTTCAGTATCCAATAAGCCAATCCGCCCAAACTTAATATTTCCTTTTTTAAAAAATATATGCTATAACTATTATTGGCTCATTTATAGAAACATGCATTTTTCTGTCTCTAGCCTTAAGAGATATATTACTCCTGAATAAAACAGTTTGTGTTTTATTTTTTAAAGTATTTTATGTAAAAAAGCATATTATTTCAGCTCTCACACTATTTGGAACCATCAGCTTGGTAATATTTGCTTTTTAATCAATTATTTAGAACCCAAACTACAACAAAAGTGCTCGTCTCCACAGTGATGGAGAGAAAGTGCTGTATTTTGAGATTTAAAATATGTTTTTTCTAAAAAAATAAAAAAAAAAAGTACAAAAATGTATGAATAACTATCAAATTTATAATAGAAATTACATTTTAAAGCAAAATGCCAAATCAGTATCATAAAATATATTTAAAAGTAGTCGTCCCCTGTTACCATGTGACAAAAGTCTTTTATTTTGGAAAAAGAAATCACTCTGATGACATCACTTGACTTCCTTTGACCTCTTTCTTGAAGATCTATGAAGAGGGACCCTGGTAAGAACATTGTCCTTTTCAGTTTTCAGAAATATTAACATTTATCTCATGATTTCATATGAAGCTTTTAGTTGATGTCACTGGTGTAACCAACTTTATTGGCAGGGAATTGCAAACAAACGAATAAAAATGTATTTAGAAGACATAATTTAGTGAATAGATCAAGATTAGTAACATGCTGTGTCATGCTCTGCAGCAGCCATTTTGTTAAAGGGCTTTTTTGTGAAACTGTCACTGGTGTTACCTTTCTTATGGGTAACCATCATTAACACCAGTGACAATCAGATGTGTAGATACACTTTATTAAATGGTGTTTTGTGATAAATGTACAAAAGAAAATAAAAAATCATTAAGCTTTCATTTATGTGTATTCATAAAGTCAATGACAAATGTAACAATGTAGTTGAAGTTTAAATGTTAAAAAAATAAATAAAAAAATACATTTTGCCATCCCAAAAATCCACGTTTCTGTAGAATGATCTTTTTATTTTATTTGGTCATGACTTTAGAGTCTCTTCTTCATCAGACTTGACCTGTTCCTTACAATCTGGCAGGTTATTTGAGTCAAAATTATTTAAAATAAAAAAGCAGTCTTTTTTAGTTTGCCAGTTTATTTGTCTTCGAGATGAAGTTGGGATGTGGCAGGTATCACAGATATTTGTCAAATAAATAAATATATAGAAATAAAAAGTATTTCAACACGAGGTACTCAAACAGTACAGTTACACAGACAAGAAAAGAAAAAAACTTTTATTGATGGACAGGCCGGTGAGTCTATACCTGCTACATGTAATAAACATGATTGTTTCTCATTGTTTATTTAAATATTTGATTGCTGATAGCACAAAAATAAATTGACCTGTTGTTGCTGAATAGAGCTGCACAGTAGCACCACCTGCAGTGTAGATTTCTGTCTCCTGATACTGACATTGTTTCTCTACCTTAAAGCATCTAGACTGTAAAACCTGCAGCGATCTTCTTTGTTTGCCTGCTGACTGCTAATATTAGCAAATGCAAGTTGGCTGAAGCATGCAGCTCTTATTGTAAAACACAAAATATGATCCTTTTGTTTTTCTTTCCATGGATTGAGAGGATTATTGAATCACTTTTGAAGCGTTGTTATTTAATTACTTAATGATTTGTCACAGTTGTTTATTGTGAGAGAGAGAGCAAGAGAAAGAGAGAGATTAGCATAGACTTTTAAGAGGAGGGACGGCATCATGTTTTGCTGTTAGTTTATGACTTTGAATTTTGTGTTTTTGTATTTGTGAGTATTGAGATTGTCCACACATGCAGTAAAACACATAATTTTTATGTGTTTTGGCCGTAACTACAACACCAATAGTGTTTTTTAGTCCCTGAAAACTCTAACCAGGGTGAAGATTTTCTTAAAAATTGTTCTGGGTGTCCTCATGTAGACAGAAATATAACATTTGGACCTGAAATTTCACACCCTGCCACAGTCAATCAGTCTGTCAATCTTTCTTTGTATGGCACCACTTCACAGCAATTGTTTTCTCAAGGCACCTTACGTTAGAACAGACCAAAGACAAATTCTTCATTTTATAGATGCACATGTATACATATATAATATACACACAGACATATATCCAAACGAAGGAAGAACAAACAATTGGCAGCCAGAAGCAAGTCAACTAAAGTAAGAACTGAAGCTAGTGACAGATCCATGGACCAATCATAGACCTGACTCCATCATTTTTGTCTCTGATGAATATACATTTATTTGAGGTTGGCCCTCCAATTTAGCCTTGCAGAGCAGATGGACCTGCCTGATTCTGAAATCATGTATCTCCATCTTGTCAGCCTCCGTTGTCCAGCGGCTAATTGCTTAACTGCACAATCAGGGAAGAGAGTCGGGAGCAGCGGGCCTGATGACAACAGGAAGTGACTCAACGGGAAGTGAAATCACTAATGTTGGTTAGCTATCATGATTACTCAGTTATACTTGGCGAAATAAACCACTCATCATAAGTTTACTTCGTAGGGATTGTCTTTGACAAGGTTCATGTCTCACAAAAGTGTTAAATGATACATCTGTCTGGTGTTATTTAATGTGAAACAATAGTCTGAAGGTAGTTTAGCTAGCGGCTAGCGGCCGTTAACCGATACGGCTAACAGCTAACAAGGGTAAACAACAGTTGGCTGTTAGCCGAAGCAGCTAACAACTGTTACCCACTACAGCTAACAGCCATTTACTGTTGTTTGCCCTTGTTAGCCATTAGCTGTATTTAGCTAATGGCTAACCGTTAGCTGCTATGTTTAGCCACTACATATGCTACGTCATTGCAGTGCTGCTTGATAGGGATTGGTCTGCGATGAGTGTGTTGAGCCAAACAATTGTCCAATCACAAGCTGCTGTTGTTTATGAATGTTCTGCCCCTGAAAACATTCTCGTAGGGCTCCTCCCAGATGGATTAGTGCAATATTTTCAACATGGAACTGTCCATCTGGCATGTCAGGTTACCTCTAATAAATCAACCACCTAATGTGGTTGATTGTTAGGTTTGCATCTTGGGTGTGCAGCTGGCAAATTTGCCTATTTTTGATACTTTATGTTAACAAGGAGCAACATCTGAGGATTGTTCACAGAATTGTGTTGAATCTTTGCCACAAAATAATCCAGCAGTACTGATGATAACTGTTTCCAATCTAAGTTGCTCAAATTACATTTTGTCCCAATCACAGGGCTGTATCATGTCAAACACATGCTCTAATCGGTCATTATATTGGGACATTTTTGGACCTGATGCCAAAGCCAACACCTCCATATTAGACTAATTAAAAGTGGGTACATTTTGTTTATCCACACCCAGACTCAAAGGTGAGCTGTTTAGCGTTTCATTTTTGTCTATTTTCCACTCCATTCTGATTCTTTTCTTTGCATCCATGTCCTTGTTTTTAACCCACTACATTGAAGTACCTCCTGCCCAGAACCTCCCAAACAGCCACTTGAAATACAGCGAGCGCCACGACCGCACTGTTGAATAATACAAGTCACCACTTGAACAAACGTCTTTGAATTGTCGTATTTGTTGAAGTTTGCTCTGTTTGTTAAAACCCAGCACTCGGCTCAGACCGCCATTATGTCTCCTCGCCTCCTCTGAAAAAGAGCTCAGAGAGAAACACAACACAGCCCGCTGATATTTCTCTTCAGTGAGACCTGAAAAAAGGTGAAGGTTGTAAACTACAGAGAGCCTATAAAAGAGACTGCCTTTATTTTTTTCCTTTTACAGCGATGAAAATGAGTCCATCACTTCTTTTTATTAGAGCCCCTGACAATGTAGAGATAAGACTGTTAAAGTGGAAGTAGGTTTGGAGTTAGAGTCATACCACTGATTGTGTTAAGAAGACCATACTTCCCTCCATTCTGCTTTTTTGTTTTTGTTTTTCTTCAGACATGCTCCCAGTGTTTTTTTGGCCGACTTCTTATTCTAAGCTCAGTAAGACTTAAACATTAAAGTCTTTGTGCTCTGTTGATAGTATTATACACAGCAAGGTTGACACAAATACTCAAATATATGTTAGTTTGTGATGCAAAAAAATGATCTTAAATAAAAACTAGTAGCTAAAAAGGTCACTTAAACTGATGGTCCATTAAGTTCTGATACGGAAATGAAAATTGGGTGACTTTGTTGTGAAAAAAAGCTTGTCCAGAGTAGATAAGAACCTTTCCTGGCACTGTGTATTTCTCTAAAGCTTCTTCTGAGTTTGATTCCTATTTGTGTAGCTTACCAGGTTTTTCTCTAATGAAAATAAAACAAATAATAATAATAATAAATAAATAAATAGAAAATAAAAACAACACACACATTCAGGCAGCTATGATGCTACTATGTTGAGGAAAGCAGATGTATGACGCACCACTTTCTACATGTAAAAGACTAAATTGCCTTTGTCAAATGTGGACACAAGTCATTTAGTTCAAGTCCATGGTGTGTCTCAAGTCTTTTTTGCTATTTCCAAGCCAAGCCATAGTGTAGTCTCAAATAGGGCTGAACGATTTGTCACGTTCTGATCGAAATCATGATACCAGACGTGGTCATGTGATCTCCGAAGCTGCAATTTTTTGTTTGCCTTGTCCCGACTGACCCAGGATCTGTTGTGTCAACTTTTTGATCCATAGCAAGTCTGAAGACCATTTGACCAAGTCAAGTCTCATGTCTCTTATTGCACCTTAAACAAAGTTTCAAGGTGCACTGTGTAGAAATTAGCGTTTTAGCAACTTCTAACATTCAGGTTTTGAAATGAGCCGTCTTTCACTAAAAAACATACCATCACTAAGCAAGAACAGCCAAGTGAAAACCAAAAAGGATCATGAATAAGACAATTTAAATCCTTCAGTAAAAAGCAACAGCACTATCTCTTCCTCTTCAGCAAACACTGCACCGCCTTCTTCTCTCGTAATGGCCACCCTCTCTGTTCTACTTCTTCTTCGCAGGCAATCCAGGTAGATTTCAGGACCAGCAGCCAGACTCACTCTTTTTGTCCTGACAACCCACCAGTAGACAACATGGCAGATTTTTATGTGGCAGATATGTTCTTATAGAAACATTATATCTTATATTCAGGGTTTCTGTTTGATGTAATGCTGCCAACTTCTACACACTACATCTTCAAGTCAAGTCTCAAGTCTTAATGGTATCACGTATGAAAAACAGATTGATCCTGCTTTTTCTCAACGGTTCATGTTGGTTGTAGTGCAATGGATGTCTTCTTGGCATACTAAGTAATAACTGCGCTTTGTTAATACATCACAGCTGAAATGAGTGCCGTTGCTGACCATGTCCATCATGTGAAGACCTCAGTGCCCCTTATAATGACTACTTCGAGCAGGACAACTTACCATGCCATAAAGCTCAGCTCATCCCGAACTGGTTTCTTGACTTGATAATTAATTCACTGTACTCCATTAGCCTCCTCAGTAACCAGTTCTTTGATTAATCTTTCCTACAAAAACAAAATCAGTTCTGGAGGCAAAAGTGAGTCCAGCCTGGTTCAGATGGGATCCAAGTTGTCTTGTTGTTAGCAACATATTCTGAGTTTATCATCTGATTGTAGCAGCAGAAACCAAGACTAATCTGACCAGGCTACATATTTCCAGTCCTCAAAAGTCCAATTTTCTAGAGCTTGTATGAATCTTTCGTTCGTTCCTTTGTTTGTTCCTTTGTTCGTTCCTTTGTTCGTTCCTTTGTTTGTTCCTTCATTTGTTCCTTCATTTGTTCGTTCCTTCGCTTGTTCCTTTGTTCGTACCATCGTTCATTCCTTTGTTCGTTCCTTCATTCGTTCCTTCGTTCGTTCCTTTGTTTGTTCCTTTGTTTGTTCCTTCCTTCGTTGCTTTGTTTGTTCCTTCGTTTGTTGCTTCGTTCGTTCCTCCATTTGTTCCTTTGTTCGTTCCTTCGTTTGTTCCTTTGTTTGTTCCTTCCTTCGTTCCTTCGTTTGTTCCTTTGTTCGTACCTTCGTTCGTTCCTTCGTTCGTTCCTTCATTCGTTCCTTCATTCGTTCCTTCGTTCGTTCCTTTGTTTGTTCCTTTGTTTGTTCCTTCCTTCGTTGCTTCGTTTGTTCCTTCGTTTGTTGCTTCGTTCGTTCCTTCGTTTGTTCCTTTGTTTGTTCCTTCTTTTTTTCCTTTGTTTGTTCCGTCCTTCGTTGCTTTGTTCGTTCCTTCGTTCGTAAACCTAAAAAACAACCAAATCAATGCAAAATACACCAAACTGTACACCTGTCAATTGCTTCTCTTGCTCCAGACATTGATGTCAAGCTTGATTTACAGTTGGCCAGAAATACATAGTGATACATTAGTTGCAGGTTGCTGGACTCCAATGTTTACTCGATATTATGTGTGAAATCCTTGAGGGGCAAGTTGAAGTCAAGTCTCAAGTATTATGTAGAGAGCTTTCCCTGTTATTAGGTTAGATGCACAAGCCTGATTCTTCCTCTATTTAAACAGTAAAAAAGGAAGTTTGTTGATGTATTTGTATCAAACTGGCACCGCTGGGTTGGTTTGGTTCAACAGTCTGAGAAATTCCCTACTTGAGGATCTTTGTGAGACCACATATTGCTCTTTGCTGTCAGTGTTCTGCAACCCACGTCAACAACACTTGCCTTTGGCTGTTTGTTAGAAATTTGTGAGTCAATAAAACCTCCAGACATATTATTTACATGCAGTACACTTACGGTACTCTCAAGATTTACACACCAATCACATTAATCTCCACAACATGGTCCATTCTACCAACTTCATCATCCCTGATGTGCCTTAATAAAACATTTCCACACAATCTTGACTTTTCTTTTGACCCATAATTAATCTACCTTCACCGTCAGCAGACTTTTTTTTCCCTCCCTTCCTCCCAACACACAAATCTTTTCACGAGTGATAAAGTCTCATCCATTACTGCAGGTACTTAATCTTAGGACTCATTGGAAACATCTGCTTGATAAATGACTTGCACGAAATTAAACAGCAAATGAACACAGAGGGGATCACGGATGATGGCGCATCGCTCCTGGGGTATCCTTGGTAATGAACACATAAATTACTCAATATTTAGGCAAAATTAACACAGCTGCTATTAACACAAGTTTGTAAATTTAGGAGTGAGGAGTTACTGTAGGGTTTTACTTCTCTCCATCAGTCTGAAATAAAGGAACATGAAGGTTTGCCATTTACTCAGATTCTTTATGACTCTACTGAAGTTGGTTGCAGCATAAAATAATCATATGGTTTTCGAAAAATGTGATACATACAAAAGAGACAAGTCTCCCGCCTTTGAAACTCAGTCCAAGTTTTATTAGAGTCATCTCCCAAGTCTCAAAGGGAAGTTTCAAGTCAAGTTTCAAGTTTATAAAGCCAACGACTACTTTGTTATGACATATTTTAGGCTGCATCCAAATCAAACCTCACATCTATGAGGTCATGTCCAAGTTAAGTCTGAAGTCTTATTAGCCAGGTCAAGTCTTTGTTCAGCTTTATTCAACTTCAGTGTTAAACCGTTGAGGCCTTGGTCATGCCAAGTTCTGATTCTTTAAAGGAGACATATCATGCTTGTTTCTCCTTTTCACTATGCCAGACTAGGATGCCTGTAAAGCATTTCTGCCCTCAGTACAAGTCATTTAGTTCCTTCATTGCCCCACAATAGCGTTCTCAAAATCCTCATTTTAGGCCATTATCAAGCTCTCGTTGAAACATGAGGATCTCAGGATGACCTACAGTTACCTTGCAACGTCACAGCCCTTTGTGCTCTGATTGGTCAGTTCTATCGGGGGTAGAGCCAGCCTGTCCTTCTTCTTCTACTGTATTTTCCGGCAGGCTCAAAGCAGCGAGCGCGTATTGAGTCCCCCTACAGGCCAGAGCTGGTAATGAGTGGGTGTGAGCCAGGGACATATATACCCCTGCTGGTGGATGTGTTCCTCAGTGACGGTTTTGTGGCTAACAGACATCACAGAGGAGGAAGTGTTTTATCAGATTACTCCAATAAAAAGAAAGGTACCTCGTGTCGTCACGACGATTTAAATCTTGTGGTCATCTCGCAATGACCTATTTTCAGAGGCATCAAATCTCGTTCTAGGATATCAGAAAAAATACAATATCTCATTTTTTGAAAATTAAGGGGGTGTAAGGTCTTGTTTTCAAATTTATTATCTTATATGAAAGTATTAAATCATGCATCAGCATGATATGTCTCCTTTAAGATCCATTCCACGCATAGTGGAAGTCAAGACTTTATTCGGTCTTAAGCATGCAAGCCAAATCCAAAATGTTAATTCTTAGAGGCAAAGTCCAACTTAAGTCCAAGTAACTTTGAAATGTACTTAAGGCCAAGCCCAAAATGACAGCACACAAGTTTTCTCAGCAAAGTGCAAGTTGAGTAGCCTTGCAGAGCAGACAGATCTGCCTGATTCTGAAATCCTGCAGGTCCGTCTTGCCAGCCTCCGTTGTCCAACGAATTCACTCAGCTGAATTCTTAACAGCCCAATCAGGGAAGAGAGGCGGGAGCTGCAGAATGTGGACGTGACGACAACCGGAAGTTGAGAATGGACATGCCGATTAGCCTATTGTCCTCATGGCTACCGAGTGAAACTTGGCGAAATCTGCCCTCCTCAGAAGTTTACTTGTAGGGATTGTCTTTGACGAGGTTCATGTCACATATAAGTGTTAAATGAATCATCTGTGTGGTACAATTTAGTGTAAGACGATAGTAAAAGGCCGCTAGCTGTTAGCAGTTAAGTTAGTGGCTAACGGCTAATAGTCATCAACTATTGTTAGCTGTTAGAGACTAAGTTAGCCGCTATGGCTAATGTCCATGAACTGTTCTTAACTGTTGTTAGCCATTAGCCGCTATACATGCTACATTAAAGAGGCAACCCTGCTTGATGTGGATTGGTCTGCAATAAATGTGACGAGCCAAACGATTGTGCAATCACAAACTTGTGTTTTTTTGAAAGTTCTGCCCCTGAAAACAAATTTAAAGAGTTCCTACCCAGATGAACTAGTGAAATGTTTCTGTGGCAGATATATGGAGCTGTCCATCTGGCTTGTCAGGTTATAAGTTCAGGCCACAGTCTTAAAATCTCAGTCAGTAATGCACTGTTTAAAGCCATGTCTCAAGTCCCAAAGGGCAACCTTATGAGGCAAAACTCCTACATAATAACATATTTTAGGTCACATACAAGTCAGGTTTCATGTCACTAAGGTCAGTTTGAAGTTTAGTCCAAACTCTTAATTGACAAAATCATGTCTAGTCTTAGTTTTAGGTCTTATGTCTTTGATTCTAAGTCCAGATTAAGTCACAATATTCCTCTATAGTTGTTTAGGTTCCAGTCCAAGTCAGTCCATATTCAATCTTACAAATCTTGCAAAGAAAAAAAGGTTTTAAATCAAGTCTACTCAAGCCTTAGGTACTTGAGGCCAAGCCCAAAATCAAGTCAAGTATCATGTCTTAACTGCCAGATTTAGTAAAACTCGTAGTTTCTTTCAAACATGACCAAAAACAAAAATTAAAGTGAATCAATAATGAAATAATGTTGAAAATAAATGAAGTCCATGTTAAATTTTGTCTGAATTCTTTTGAGTTCATCTCACAAACCAAATAATTTAGGTCCAAGATTAATTACTGTTTTGATTTTATGATAAGTATTACTGTTAAGATTTGATTAATTTCATTGAATACTTGGTCCAAGACTGCAGTCTTCCAAGAAAAGTTCAATTCACGTCTTAACTCTTGATGACCAAGGCCAAGTTAAGGCTTTGTCGACTCATGAGTCTTGATTACTAGGTCCCAAGTCTGAAGTCTGGATTGTAAAGGCCGTGTTGGGCCTTAGTAAAGAATCAAGTCCTCAATTACCAATGCTGCTACATGTTCCAAGTCTGCAAGGGTCAAGTCAGTTTCCAAATCTTTGTTTCTACATCCAATAAAGGTCGAATCCCTCTTGTCTAAGCCAAGTCAAGTTTTAATCAAGTCTGAAATGTTTGAGGCCAAGTCCTAATTAAATCCCAATATTCCAGATCATTAATTTTGAAGGACTTTTAACATCATCTTATGCTGTCATGCTGAAAATCCAGACCTCACATACACATTTAAAGGTTTCTATAAGGAATCTGTAAATAAAAAAATCAATGCACGGCTCGTATATTTGCCGTATTCCACGAGAAACATTACTCACCCGCTGTAACATCCCAAGAGCTCCAAACATTGTTGATTAATCCGCCTTTTAGGAATCAATGCTTGGGTATGTTTTTCCTGACATGACATCCACTGCCAGAAACATATTAGAGAGTGATCGGGGAATCGAAATCCTGTGCTTCAGATTCATTACACACACATGTGCTGGCAATAGCATGTAGCATTTTATATATAATCTGATTTTTCTAACCACTGGGCCTCTGTTCTTGTTTACCCCCGAAGCATTAAGAAAGGAGAAAACAGAAAGATGGAGCTGAGGAAGAGAAAAAAAACTTTGCTGCAGGCCTTTGCCATGGCTTTTTGTATCTGCTGGCATTTGCAATTAGCACCGGGCTGCCGACTGACACAGAGAAACAGATGCTGTCCATCCGTTTGTCACCGACTCTTATTTCTGTCTTCGCCGAGGCAAGATTGTGCCCTCGCGAACTGTGCGAGTGTGGTTTGAGAAATAGAGCCACCCTGTAATGAGGGTATGACTACTTGTCTTCAAACGTTCACTGTTAATTATACCTCCCTCTATTGTGTGTGCTCAGGCTTTCGTGTGTGCTCGGTGCATAAAAAGAGAGGGAGTGGAAAAGGAGGGATAATGGGTATGAGGAATCAAGCGGCAACTGGCAGCATGTGACGCGTACATGATTAGGTCAAAGTTTGCAAGACATTCTTCGCAAAGGAGTTAAATATGAGTAATTTTTACAAACAAAGCAATATAATGATGTCCAAACACATGGCCAATTAACAACACAGGTGCTACATCAAAAAAAAAAAGTGAAAACAGACAGAAATTTGCCAAAAAAAATGTGGAAACCAGTACTTGGTTGAATCAAACGATAACATTTTTGGGAAATATACTCACATATAAATTTGATGCCTACGACATGTTTAGGAAGCCTTGAAACACCAACAAGAAAAGACTTATTAGCTTAGATAGTGCCAAAAACATCTAAACTATTTTGAAAGGAAGTAACTAATTGCTGATAATCCTCATCCCCATAATAATCTGGTTTTCACAGCTACTGATCAGGTGCTTCGTTCTCATTCAGTTGAAAAAAACACCACTAATATTCATTTTTCCTTTAGGTCTTGTTGACGCGGCAAGGCACAACCACCCAAGAAAGCTAGTGATGCTATGACATGTCTCGGAATAATCAGGCTAAGCTAGTAGCCAAAGATGTTGATTAAGAGCATACTGATCAGTGTTTGGCATCCTCCATGATAAAATTGGAAACAATCTCTATGCGCAACGACGATGGGTTTTTAGCATCAGACAGGGAGGCCACCAGATAGCATGGTGTCTGATTACACCATTACACCTGTAGACGTGCTAGCCAAATTCCTTTGATGAGTAAAAGTAAAGAGGTTGAGACATTATAGTTTAATTCAACCAAATTCCTTGCATCATGCATATGTATTGAATATTTTTGGATATACACTTGCCCTTGTACCAGTATAAGACATCCCTGCCTTAAAAACATGCTAAATTTCAACCTAGTTTGTGAAAACCCTATAATCTTGAACCTAATCCTGAAGACTTTCTCTTTAGGAATCAAGGTTTTACCTAGCCTGACATGCCAGATGGACGGTTCCATATTGGAAATATTTCACTAATCCATCTGGGGAGGAGCCCTGCGTAAAAAGTTTCAGGAGCAGAACCTTAAAAACAACAGCAGCTTTTGATTGCACGATCGTTTGACTCATCACACTCAATACAGACCAATCCATATCAAGCAGCGCTGCTATGACGTAGCATTTGTAGTGGCTAAAGGTAGCGGCTAACAGTTACCCATTAGTCATAGCGACTAACAGCTCACAAGGGCAAACAACAGTTAATGGCCTTTAGCTGTAGAGGCTAACTCTTGTAAGCTGCTACGGCAAACAGCCGTTTACCGTTTTTTGCCCTTGTTAGCGGTTAGCTGATTGTTTAACTACCTTAAGACTGTCTTTTCACATTAAATTGTACCACACAGATGTACCGTTTAACACTTACATGTGACATTAACCTCGTCAAAGACAATCCCTACAAAGTAAACTTATGAGGAGAGCATATTTCGCCAAGTATAACTGAGTAACCATGATGACCACAGGCTAACCGACATTAGCCACCATTATTTGTACAACAGGAAGTTACTTAACCCCCTGTGAAGTCACTTCCTGTTGTCGTCAGGCCCGCTGCTCCGGCCTCTCTTCCCTGATTGGCCCATTAAGGATTTAGCTGAGTGAAATGGTCGGACAATGGAGGCTGGCATGACAGAGATGCATGATTTCAGAATCAGGTAGGTCCGTCTGCTCTTCATAGCTAGGTTTCGCCTGCCCTTCATGTTTTTCCCACACATCTCTAAGTTACTTACATATGAATCTCAGTGCTTTAGGCATGCATTTATTATCCATAAATGGGACCTCAATTGGTTGTGGAACTAAAAAAGCTTTTGCATTCCTATATACTGTTAAACTCATCTGTTTTTTATTGTCTGTAATTGAATAAGGTTGTAAAGGATTTGCAAATCACTCCTTTGTATTTTGATTCACCTTTTCCAATGTTCCAGTGGTTCTGAACCAAGCTTTTCTATGTTTATTTTAAGCCCTAACTCAATGAAAACAACAAAGCTATATAGTGCATCAAAGAACATTTTTAACTAGCATTATAAAGTAGCCTAATAGCCTCCTTTCTCCCAGTAAATAATGCAGTTGTTGGATGAAAGCTAAACAATGCGCCCAAAGAAGTATGAATGATTTATGATCAACACTTTAAATTTTAAATCAGCTGTTCTCTGCTATCAAACCTGACTCATTAATCAGGGCTGGAGGCTATATGTTGGGTAACACTAAATCAGGATTCACATTAGTCTTACTCTTTGTGGTTTTACTGACAACAGCGCAGAGCCTCAAACCATGTACGTGCTCACATGTATTCTTTTCCCCCTTAAAACAACCAAAGTGAGACAATGCTCAACTGCTGTTGTTGTTATGCAATGGGTCTAAGCATCAGCTATTTTTAAGACCTTTCTCAGGATCACAAAGGACCAATTTGTCATGTTAACTTCTTATTAGAAAAACCTAAAGGCTAAATCAATGAAAAAGACCTCTTGGGGTGCATTAAAAATTCAGACAGGAACTAAAAGCACGGAGCAACTTTGTTAAAATTACTAAAAGCTTCACCTAATTTTATTTGTAAAATTAGGTCAAGCTAAAAAAACAAGCCAGAGCAACTCTTTGACTGTCAAAACTGAGCTCTGAATCAAACATGAGTTTGAAGTCATTGCACTTACCTTGATATTTTGTGACAGAAGTCGAATGTTTTCCACTACACTGCCTAACGGGGTTAATTATCAGCACCTGCTACCAGCTAAATGAGCGTACTTTTGCCTAGTGTCCTGTGAATTTGTTCAACCCAGCGGCCATTGTGGCTGGTGAACCAAAAAAAAAGATCATTTCTGAAGAGGAAAATGTAAATTGAATCCAAAGTTTTGGTTTGGTCTCTGCGGAATTTACGCTAAATGTTCAACCTTCACAAGGTTCACATGTTAGCATTTAATATGAATATAATAATAATAAATATGTGTTATGTCCTGGAGGGGTTAGACTTTGTGTCAATTAAGCAAGAGAAATTGGCAAAACCCCCTAAGTTAGCAGCATGCTGGTTTCCATGACAACAAGCCTATGGGATTTTAAAATGTGTTTTGTTGCTGATGAAAAGCTCACAGTGGAAAAACATGGTGAAATGTATATTTACTTCATCATGATCATAATTAAATGAATTAAACTGACGATGTTTGAAGCATAAACATAATTCACCAGAATAAAAGCTATATTGTAAAAATATATATCACCTGTTTCCCGTTTTAGAGTTTCCTTTAAGTGTGACCATAACAGGTTTGTGGCTATGGCATGTGCAATATCATTATTATATTTAAGGTACTGGTGTCAAACAATTTCTGGTATCAATTAGCAACTATTTTGCCACTATATCAAGAAAAAGTCTTAATCTACATTCAGAAGTCAAATCTAAAAATGGCTAATACTTAGGGAAGCATGGTTTGTTAGAAGCTGAACTTTTGAAGATGTGATTATAGATTTGATGTTATGAGTAAAGCCATTCCAGATGGATTCTATGATGTAAATATGCATGTTTTCATCACTGACTTTATTTCAGGCATCTATCTTAACAGTTACACCAATTAAAATCCAAGAGACAAAGGAGCCTAACCTGCTAAAATGCTAAATCACCTCACAGTATACGTCATGTTTCAGTGGCTGAGTTGAAGTTTAGTTATTTCAATGATAAAAAAAGAATCTTATTCAGACAATTTTTGCTTTTTTAAAAAGCCATGGACACTGCCATTAAAGTGCACAGCTTATTTCTTGTTGAAGTGCCTTTATTATTTTAGCAATGTCAGGCATTGGAGTGTTTTCAGAGTGGCCAGAATATTTTAAATCCACCAGGTACAGTAAAAGGATGGGAAAAAGACATTTTCAACTATGGTACCAAATGAATTAAGGATAGCAAAAGGTAAAACTTTAGTTTTATTAAGGAAGGTCTGACTTTACTATTGTAAAGAGTATAACAGTAAAATGCTCAAACAGAAGTGAACTAGGAATGTAACAGTTACCATTAAAATGGTAAACCCCGGTGAAATTTCCCTCAGTAATCATTACCGTGTCCTATTAAAATTACTGTTACACCATGTTTGATCACCACACTGTGTCAATATTTCATGATGATGCTGTTCTTTTACTGGAAAAGCCAGTTTGTTTGGCCTCTAAGAAGTCCTGTGTAGCAGTTAGAGCTACAGGTTTTGCTACTCGAAATGGACAAAGTCTAAAGTCTGGTCGAAGTTTGGATTTTTCCAGGATCTCAAGGGGAAACTGATTGACGTCAGTCACCTTGTCTAAAACACCAAGATGCAGTGAAAGACAAAAATGTGTGTGATTAAAACTGCTGTAACTCCTCGAGTAAACGGGCAGAGAGAAGGAGAGGATTCAGAGAGCCATATGTGAGTGAATTATAGGCGGTTTATCAGGATTTTCTGTGTAAATAATGCATAAAGGTTGTAAATAACAGCATTAGTAAATTAAGGAGTGTATTTTTGCGGTTCTTTCGCTGTTTTGTTCGCCGTATTTCTTCGTTATGGATCGTCTTTTTCCGTTATAGTTCATGTTTTATGGATTTAGTGAATTGTAACTTGGAAATATTAAAGAAGGAGATGTCGAGGAGATCTGCCATGGAAAGGGGAGAACAGAGGAGAGTCATTAAGGGGGCTAACTGCTTCAGGGACTATAGTTAGAAAAAAAAAGCCAGGATATGGTCTAATTTGAAGCTTTGACACGGACTCTCATGCTGCAGACAAACAAAAATGTGAGTGTATGTAAATTAAGTTAAGTTTATTCATGGTCGTCTCAATACTTTGAACATGTTCATTTACAATTGTTAATAAAGAGAGTGCTGTTTAAAGTTCAAATCAGTTTTTTTCTTTTCTTGTAATTACACACAGTTGAAGCATTTATAACTTAATAATGACAAATACTTGCCGGAATTGTTTACTTTTATTTCTCAATAAAAAATTAAACAAATTTAGTTACAGGACATTTCCTGACACAATTATTGACAAAAAAGACAAAATAACTGCTAAAATTATAATATTAAAGGGGTTAAATGATTTCAAGACTGTGTTAAAGTACTTTTTGAACACACTGCAACAATACCGCAATAATAATGATAACCATGATAATTTTGGTCACAATAACCGTGATATGAAATTTCCAAATCGTTACATCCCTAAGTGAACTAACTGTGGAGCAGGTGTTTGTAGCTTGGTAGTATTGTTAATGTGCCAGTTGAAAGGTCAATTTTCAAGCATGCTGATGTGTCCTTGGGTAGAACACTTATCCCTATATTAAAATAAAATAGAAAACACGTCATCAGTCTTATGATAAATGCATTGTTGTGCTTTATACTCTCACAAGGACAAATAAGTAATGTCTTGATGTTGATGTAAGTGAATGTAAAGTCATGTTTCTGCCTGTAATCATAACTGCAGGCATTAATCAAAGGGGCTTCTGTTGTGGCTAATTCTTTAACAGCCTTGACTTACAGAATAAAGAAACCATTTCTCCAAGTTGTTAAACATTATTAGCTTTTGTGTCCACACAACCTTTAATGTCACTTTACTACTATTGCAAAACCACTCGAGCCCTTGACGAGTTTCGAAGCACCCCAAGCCTCTTTAATGCGACTCCACTTTTATTAATTCTCCGGGGCAGCAGAAATCAGGATATATTTTCTTTATATGACTTCTAACAGCCAACAGTTATGACCATTACAGGAGTAACTTTTCCTCATAAGTCAGCAGCACAGCTCATATTGTTAGGTTTCGTTTGAGGCCGGGGGAGCACTTCCACAGCCTCTGTGCACTGTAGTGAAAGATTAACAAAGTGTAAATCAAAGTACTTTTACACATGAGGCATGATGGCGGAGATCAATCACGGCTGGACATTGTGGACAAGCCTATTACAGCAAGTGCCATGTGGCGTAAATCTCCCTGAGACCGAGGTATTGGTGGGTTTTCAGATCATAATTCCCAAGTGAGTTATTGGAGGTTTTAATTGTCCTCTACTGCAATGAAAGATAAGATTTTAACCACTCAGATGCTGCTGGCTCTGGCCTTTGTTGGGCTGTCTTTACACACCTCTTCAGTGTCCTGTGTTGGTCTGTGAAAGTGCCTTTGGAGTGCATGACCAGACACTGCAACCACTGAGGTACCACAGTTCTCAGCCTTTCAGTGAAGACGGTCTAGAGATTTGAAGAAGGTCTTAGGATGATCAGTGCAGATGTTCTCGCAGTGGCAAGCTCTTAATCTTTGAAGGACCTTGAATTTTTCCCATCCAGTCTACATGTGTTTTGTAGACTCAGCAAAGGCCTGTGTTTATGTTTCTTGTGTGATCCTGTTGGAGGGACACCGTGGGAATATGAAGTACTGAGACCTTTGCTGGATAACTCAAGTAAGAGCAGCAGGATGATACCTCATGCCACAGAGCTAATATCATCTCAGACTTGTTTCTTCAACATGATAATATATTTACACAACTGTAGTGACCTTCACAGTCACCAGTGTTAATTTCGACTGGACTTTATGAATTTAGTTTTAGTTATAGTCTTGTTGCTTAAGGGCCTATCCACATGAAGACAAACAGATTTTTGAAATGCGCAACTCCGTGATTACTGGCTCTGCGCCACTTTTCAGATACGCTCACGTCATGGTTTCATATCTTCATTGACACGCATGATCCACACGTGGCAACAACAATGGTTTTTGAAACTGCTCAGCGTTTTGTCTTCGTGTGGATGGGGCCTAAATATCTTAAATTTTTAGTCATAATTTAGTCATCTACATTGTTTTTATTTTAGTCTAGTTTTAGTCGACAAAATCTACTGTCATGTGAGTCAACTAAAATATGGAGTGTAAATGGTAAGGCAATTTTTGGTTTCCATGAATTTCTGAAGTCGCGTTTTGCCTTGGATAAAATGAATCATCTAGTAGCCCTTTACTCAATGCTAGTAAAGTTTGAATCTGTAAATTAGCAAAAGCAAATTGAACTTTTGTGAGAAATACAATCACATTTATTTAGGCTACCTGGAAGAAATGGGGTCTCCCCCCAAGTATGTTTCCAGCATCTCTCTGGATCTTTGCAACAAAGAATTGAAGCAGATCTGAAGGCTAATGGAGGCACAACCTGGCACTAGGTGAGCCTAATGCCATTTAATTATACATTTACAAGTATTTAATCTAAAAAATGGAATTTAGGTTGCACACATGCTGAAGAACACTGCTAACCCCTTTATATTAACACACTGAAACAATCATCATCTTAAACCCTCTGACTAGCATTGTAACCACTTGGTTGACTGTCCTGTTGCCACTTTGATGGATTTAAGACTCTGAAATCATATCTTTCTGTTTATTCTCATTTACCACATTGACTATGTCCACATAATGGCATTCCTCTACATAAATATCATTGGCTAAAAAACTTTTGGGGGGAAAAAATGGCTTGGTACTGCTTAGGTTTCAGAAATCTCTTTATGTACAAACACATGCAATTACTTAAAGCTAGTGAGACAGGTAACATGGAAAAACATATTTGTTGAAAAAAAAATGAAAGGTTATTTTAAATGTATTTTCTTGGCATTTTGTGCATTTATTGATAGGAGAGAGACAGTGGATAGGCTTTTCAAAGGGGGTGAGAGAGTAGGGGAAGACACTTTGCAAACTGGTCACAGGCAGGATTCGAACCTGGACCGGCAGAAGCATGTACATGGGGTGCCTGGTTGCAAACCACTCCGCCAAAC
Source organism: Scarus forsteni (assembly GCA_036419115.1). NCBI lineage: Eukaryota > Metazoa > Chordata > Actinopteri > Labriformes > Labridae > Scarus > Scarus forsteni. The sequence continues at coordinate 3,182,276 of JAZDUH010000523.1, forward strand.
CAGCCCCCCATGAAAGGTAATTTTAATAAATTCTACTTCCTGTATTGTTTGATATGGAAAACAAACTAAAAATACTGTTTGGAATGAAAGAATTCTGTACATGCCAAGAACGACGTTAAACAGGCAAGTCAACCAGCAGGTTGACCTACGTATTTGCTTCCTGATTGGGTAATCGGAAAAATGGTATTTCATAGTGTAGAAGCCAAAGTGTTGAACCATACTTGGCAAAAGCATTTCTCTTGATCCCCATTGTGAATAGTTGTTTTCTCGACCTGCTTTTTTTTCTGAATCTTTTTCTCATCTCGTCAACTGAACATACAATACATGGTGTTGTTTACATTGTTCATTTTAGGGGGCAAACAGACCCCTATAATTGAATCTGTCATATCAAATAACCCCTGAAATCCCCTTTACAATAATTGTTTCCTCCTCTAAACCAACTATTTCTCCATTTGCCCAAGAGCAGTCCATTCTCCTCTGTCTCCCGTCTCCTCCTCCCTGCTTTCTATTATGACACGTTACGGGTCACTGCCGTATTGCTACACTGAGCTGCCAACAAGCATATCATTTCCCATCAGATCCCTTTCAGTGGTTGTATTGGTGGAAGGAGCAGACAGGGAGTAACCGACCCTAAGTGATAGCTCTGTTGAATAGACACTGGTGGAAAGAACTCTAGAGGCGTAATAGACCCAAGACTCTCTGAAAAGAAGTGGAGAGGAAATTTACTCAGTTACAATGAAAGGTTTCTCCAGTCTGGATGTTAAAGATTTGGTTCAGGAGATGGAAAGAAAATGAGCGCAGAGAAATTGAGACCTATTTCTAACCTTTTATCAAAGAGAAGTCGCTGCTTAAGAAGAGCTCAAAAGTGCCCCATATTCTCTCTAGTATATTGAGCTATGAGTTTAAGTTTAAGAGAGTAATACAGGAGGTGGAGCCAGTTCATCAGGGATGTGTCTGGACTTTACTAACATGGCTGAATCAGCTGCAGGCTTTGGCTTGAGTTGGAGTTTCAGATAGTACAATATGGTTTATATTAGTATCAAATTTTTGTGAAGACCAATTTGACCTTTGTACATATTGTATATAGTTTTTTTCATGTATTTGAAACATCTTTAACACTCTATTCTGAATCTCTGTATAATCATTGCTTGACAAATGCATTCTTCAGCCCCACACACACACACACTACATGGTCTTGTGCAGGCTTCTCCTTGTTCCTTTTTTATCAACTGTCCAAAACTCTGAAACATTGTATTTCTTCAGTTCAACATTTCGGACTGTTTGACACTCTGTATTGTTGTACTCCTTGCAGCAAGTAAAATTCCACTTGATTGCATCCAGCTGCTTCTCAGGTGTTGATACGAACTGGTCACTGAGTAATCTAAGGACTGTAAGGGGGAAAATCCTGACATTATTTAATGTGAAAACTTCCCAAACTCTTCCATAATTTAAAATTCCTTAAGAGATTGGCAACATAAAAAGTCCTTGGATAGACTAATTGGCCAATAAGTAGCATGCAAGCTCATGCATGGTCTTAAACATACTTACAGATCACCTCCTTATGTTCCACTTCACAATACAATGAAGTTAAAAGTCTCAGTTTTCAACATGTTTTTGAGTGAAGACTGGTTTTGCATTTGAATTCACCAACTGATATGTCCTAATCATACTAATACAGAGCAATGATTTAGAGAGAGGAGCAAATAGTGAATTAATGCTTTCATTTGCTCCACTGTGTCAAGTTCTAAAGACAATCATGCCATACAGATTTGTCATAATCTTTACATAAATGTTTGTGTTAGTTAGATCCGAAAACTATTCCTAAATAATACTTCCGAAAGGTCATTTTTGAGTGATGTCTCCATTGTTTAATAGAGCTGGGGATTTCCAGCAACCTTGCAATATGATACAAAGACTTCACACATTCATTTTGGAGACTGACACCTTATACAGAAGTCTAGGCTACAGCTTGGACAAAGTTTAAGTAGTTACACAAGTTTTTAACAAGACTGCATTATGCAGTTTGGCCTTTTTAAGCTGCATCATGGGTAATATTTCCCCAGGTTTATTTCCACCTGCTGTCCCATCATTTGGGGGAGTATTGATTCTGTAAATCTGTATCATTACACTAATAGGAAAGGAGTCTGTGACGGATTGTTGTAGCATCTTTTATTTTTTTAGCACAGTCTGTGTGAAAACATCAGCTCACTATTGATTTAAATGGAAAGTGGAAGTTAGGAAAGTCTATTTTTTCCCTGTGGTATATTTAATTAAAATATTCTGTTCAGTTAAAAAGATAAACATATACACAGACAAAGATTATTGGTACCCTTGCTCTAAAGAAACAAAAACCCACACAGTCACTGAAATAACCTGAAACTGACAAAAGTAATAGTAAATTAAAATTGACAAAAAATGAACTAAAGAGAATCTGACATTGCTTTTTAATTTTTGTTCAACAGAATTATTTTAATCCTCTGAATCCCAAGCATTTTATGGTTGTTTTTCGCTTTTCTCTCATTTGTTCTCACTATGGTCTCATTTTTCTCTGCAATATGAAGTTCAGCACCTCTATAGATTCAGAAAAACTGTGGCTACTGGGTGATGTAACTCATTTATGTCTACGGTACTGCGGTGTAACAAAATTCACAAGCTACAAATCATAAGAAAAAAGAAAAACAGACATTCAGTTTCTGATTTTATAATTAAAAAAAAATAAATATAAGGAATTAGTGTAAACAACATATTTTCAGGTACCCTCAAGCCTAAGGAACACAGGAAAAACAGTGGCGTTGTTACAGCATTCAAAGAATCTAAAAATTATTTAGCCTTGCTTGATATTTTGAATTCTAGTCCGTTTTTATTTCTGGCACTTTTTACTCCCTATGGTCTCATTTTCTTTTCGATATCAAGTCCATAAATTCAGAACAACCATGACTATTGGCTGATGTAAATCAATTATGTCTACATGCAGTGGTACAAAATTTACAAGCTTAAGATCATTAAAAAAAAAGAAAATCGAAAATAAAAAACAAAATATTTATTAATAGTTATTATATAATTAATATTAATTTTATTAATTTACAGTCTACACTACAGAGGCAATCAGTAAAGCACTCTTTACTTTGTAAAAAACGGCACTTTGTTGGAAAACTTTGCCCTGTAACAGGTCTTCAAGGCTCTGACAGCAGGTACAGATGCTCAGCACTTATTAGAACTGAACTACCCTGAACAGGAAATGAAGACACTGCCGTGGGGCAAAAATTCAAAGATTTTTTGAGCGGCGAATTCAGGAAGTATGTGAATAATTCAGGTCTTGTTGAATGCGGTAAGAAGTGTAGATTTTTTTGTTTGTGAAAAACAAAAAAAAATCTGTAAAAGAATTTAGCCAGGGAAAACAGTTAAATGGTTTCCATTTCTGGATAGGACAAATGGTTTTTAAATGCCACTCATTTATAAATAAGTGGTATTTTGATCCTGCCGGCGGGATCGGGCATCTAAGGGTTAAAAAATAAAGTAATGACACTGGCCTGGACAAAAATGATGCTACCCCTACAAGAGATTGAAAATGATTTGTCCATTGGAAAATGTTAAACTAAGGTGTGACAACTTCCAAAGAGATTAGAGGTGAACTCCAAGGTAAATATTTCAATGCTTTTTATTTATTATTTTTGTCAGTATCAAGTTATTTCAGTGACCATATGGGTTTTTGTTTCTTTAATGCAAGGAACAATTTTGCCACGTGTACTGTGTATACGATCATTTAAAAGCACTTCTGCAACCTCTCTTTTCCATTGTGACTTTCCCATTAAACTTGAGGTCCTTGCTTGTTTGATAACTTTAAGAGGTTCGTTTTTACTACTTTTAGACTAGTTTTGAGAACTTTTCTACTCTAATTTTAATGGAAAACAAACAGTAAAACTGATACTGAGCTAGAAACAAAGTCTCATTTATGTTTGTTTTTAATGCAACCACAGCTTTAGTCCTACTCTCTGACCCATTACATTCTGAGTCAATTCTGCAGTGATAGTGCTATTTGGGTAACACCCTCACTTGTCCACATCTCCAGCTTCAGGACAACATAGTTCACCTGTATTGACTCGACTCTCCACAAGCACCTTACAACAGCACTTCACATATGGATTCTATTTCAGCACTGGCTTTCCCTTTGAGACCACGAGCACTTTGGGAAATAAGTATCTGCTTTCAACCTATTCTTGCTCATATTTGTCGTGTCAGCAGAAAAGCCTGAATGGTAGTGTAAGGGCAAACAGAGCGGGAGGAGAGGGTGCTCGAGCTGAACAGGCCTGTCTCAGCTGATGACTGCAGCAAGTTGTCAAGGCATGACAAATAATGGCGAGGGGCAGGCGGGTACAAACAGTGCCAAAAAATCTGTGTGACTTGACTGTTTGGACTAACTGTGTCTGTCAAAACAGGAAGTATGAAGCTATAATATCAATGTCTTACCCTTGTGTGACCCCCATAGTTAGCTCTGTAGTTTATTTGGATGGTTATGATGTTGATTCTGCAGTGACATGCCTTTATTTGAGATGAAATATTGGCCTGTAACACCTCAAACTTTTCTGAAAATAGTTGTGTGGATTTTGCTCGATATCAAACAAATGAATTCTCCTACAGCATTGATAGTTGTGATTGCTTGCCAGGGAAAAGGTTGAACTCTAAACTCTGAGAACATTTCTTGGATAGAGCATCGACATTGTTTAAGAGCTGTAAATCACTTTGGGCAAAGGATTTGTGCTCCACAAAGGGTGGGTTTGATGCCAAAAATACAAGCCTTTAAATCTATGAAAGAAGATAAGAAGTTGTCAGACAACTCTTATGCAGGGCTGGGCAAAGTAGGCTAGAAATAACATAGTAGTTTTAGCTAAATGGTGGAGTAAAGTGATCTAAAGGCCTTCATAATGCTTTCATATAACTTGACTAAGAGAATCTAGAGGACATAAAGAACATCAGATAGTTCTGATTATTGTTTCAGCGGCTTTTTGATTTTCATCTGTTTATATTGAAGCATATTGACCAACTATGCTAACCAAAGAAAACTAAAATATATTAATGTGAACTCTTGGCTATTGAGTCCTTCATTAAAGTAACTAAGGAAGAATATAAATCACTTTGAAAAGCAACATTTTTGCCAGAATGTCACTCCAGTTATGTTTCCACACCATAACTGTGGAGAATCTTCCCTATACACCACACCAGGATGACGATCTGCATATATAAGGATGGCTCGATGTGTTTGCAATGTGTTTGACTCATAAATGCTGTAATTAACTTGCAAATTAAATTGTGATTAAATCCTACTTTAGGCACATATGTATTTTAGGCTAACACTAGTTTGTTTATGTAATCAAATGGGACTAATAGATTTCTATAAAGAAGTAATATTATGTTAAAGTCAACGTGATAAGAATACACACCTCAATCAGATGGCTTTTACAAACTTCTAACATGAGCTAATTAATGTGGATGAAGTGATACTAGTTTTCAGATGTTTATTTGTTGGGTCAAACCGATTTATTGCTAAAATAAGACATAACTAATTGTTGATTTAGATATTTATTTATGGTGGTAACAACGACCTTTTGCACAAACTGCAACGTGTTTTTGATCAGATCTGAAAAATACTGACATTGTGGAGAAATTACACTCAAAGAAACAAGTAGAAAACATCAGTTTATGCCAAAATTATTTCAAACATTGACATCCACCTGATTTTTCCAATTTGTGCATTACTTTCTAACATAGGGCTTGTATAAGTTTAAAGCTTGCTTGTCAATTAAACAGTGATCCCATTTCAAAATCAACCATTGTTTTTCCTATTAGAAAAAAATTATATGTATATCTGTATGGTCTAGACATGTAGTTGATATCAAACCAAAAATCTTGCAATGAGACTTAAGTATTTATATTGCGTTTTTTTAATTCTTTAATCCAGCCCCCATAACAAAAAAGTGGCCGTTGCACAAATGCGGTTGATGACCCCGATCTAAGGTATCAAATCCCAAAATCGAATTATATTCAATGTCTTAAAGTATAATAGAATAAAAGATGTAAAAAAATATGTATCCATGACCTTACTGCAACCCCCTCCCCATTAAACCCTCCTCTACTTTCTCGAAAACATGTCCTTGAACAGTAAATTTAAAAAAAAATCCCTCTAATGATGCCATAAGGGAATAAACTTCATCCACTCATATGGACATGTCCTGAAACAGATTTTTACCCACACATGCTTCCATTGTCTTGTGGGGAATATTGTGTTGTGGGAAACAGTACAAACTTTACATTGCTTAGATCGTTGACCGATTAGACCGATTGTTGGACATGTCCGTAGGATGTAGTTCACATCCTTTTGGGAAATATCTCATAGAAAGTGATTGGGACCAAATTTCTTTCATCTTTTGACTGGACATGACGGTTTTAACTTAAAGCTTTGCAAGATAGCACACATGGAATCTGGCTAATTTATCGACTCTGCATGATGTTAGACCACAAAGTAAAATTTTATCAAAACAGATGGAGAGAGAGTTTTTTCTCTGTTCAGTTCATAATTATACATGTTACAGTCTTAAACTATACCAGTAGTGATGTGCTGGTGAAGCTTCTGCTTCAACATTGTATGTGTAGGAGCCATGTATTTGATTTAATTTTTTATATTGACTCCTCCAAACACTCGGGGGGTGTAATGGGTATTCTGTTCAGGAAGAGTCTTACGGCACTGGCATCAGCAACAGGTGCTGCTGATTGATTGTTGAAGCAAACAGTTTTTGACTGTGCCCGGGGAAGATATTGTTAGTATTGTGTACGTTTTAAGTTGTTTAAAGGACAAAATGGATGTAGCCGAATCAGAATAAAAGAATGTGATGACTGCGAAGTGCCTAGATACTGTTTTTTCCGAGTCCACGTCACCTTTGCACTAATTAGCGGCCGGTAGCGGCTAAAGTGTAGGACGACTTAGTCACAACAGTATGTTTATGTTACAGTATTTATCTGTTGTCATGGGATTTTAGTAGAATATAGGCATGTATCAATGCATGACGTTCTGAGATGAAAAACCCTGTTCTGCAGCTTCCCTTACATGAACTTTGAGTGTTTGGTAACCAGTCTGGATAAGTTATAAAGGAAAATCATTATATATTAACTTCTCCAAGGTCGAGCAAGTTCTTCATCATTCCAGTCATTTCTAATGATGGAGAAATAAGCATGGACATTAATATTTCATTTGTGGCCCATTTTCTGTCGCAACCATGCCAAGAAAATCAACATTTTGCAGTCGGTTTTTGGAATCATTCTACCATATTCCACCCCCCTGCCACTTTTTTCTCCTTCCCTCCATTAATTTGGCTGCATTTTAATCTCCCTGAAACCTTCCAAGCCCAGGAGCACAACCAAACTGTTAAATGTTAACGATAAACATGAGTTCTGCTGGAATTTCGGCTAAAGAACCAAACAACTGGCTGCTTCTTTTTTTTTTGCCTCTTGGCACAGATACCAAAAGTAACCCACGCTGGCATGATCTCCTGCCCTCGATTTCTTACTGAGGAAGAGATCCATGCAGAACATCTTCAATAAAAAAAAAAAACATGCGATTACAGCTGATTCAGCTCAAACTCTATGTCCACAGAGGTTTTCATCCCCACAAGTTAATCACATTAGGGCTCCAAATAATCATGTTTGCACTCGGCTTTACAAATATCCGTAACCAAACACCAGAAGCATATTTGGGAGGCTTGATTCCACTTTCTCGCAGCCGCCTCCCTCTCGCCCCTGGTGCGCGGGCTTTGCTCAACATAAATTTGATTTATTGCTAAATCTCTCGTGAGCACTAATATAATGTCCATCCTCAAATAAGATTATAGCACAGTTTGTTATTGTCTGGCTCCTACACAGTTCAATCAATATGCAAAGTGAAATAACAACTCCCTCTCGAGCCTAACCGGGTTTCAAATATAAAACACATAAACGACTCTCCAAATAGGGTCCAACTACCTCTGGGGGTTTGTGTAAAAATCGAGGTACTAAAAAGGCACCTCCAGGCTTCCAGCGGGTAAATTCTTCTTTGACTGCTGGATCATAAATTCGCCCTTTTAATCAATACTTCCAAGACAACTTAAGGGGGCTAGAGTCACTACAACTCCTCAGCATGCCCGCTTAATTATGAACAACCCACTCAAAATTAAGGAACAGCAACACTCCACGTTCAATCTTTTAATATAAGTCACTTCCAGGCTTGTTAATAAATGATAAATGCTGCTATGAATTGCAAATGATTTCCAAGCAATGCTCTAACGGAGGTGTTTAATGTTTTAATGAGGTAGGAATCCTTGTTTGTAAAGAGAAATGCAGGATTGATTGGATATTTTGTTCACTGTTCAGCCATTAAAGTAGGGTTGTCATAAGCTGTAATGCAAAGCAGTTTCACGTAATGAGAATGGTGATTGTTTTTATACTTAAGTATTCAGGAGGACGAGGTAGGTATGATTCATGTCGCTCGAGTTTCTGCAGAAGAGGGAAGAAAAGGGATATTTACAGTGTACAGCGCTGAGATTCACCGGCAGTACCCTTAATGCTGCTTATTATTGCAAATAACCAGTCATATGGCAGCAACTCAATGCATGTAGCTATGTGGACATATCCAAGACAACTTGCAGAAGTTCAAACCAAGCTTCAGTTAACGTCAAGAGTGAACAAAGATTGTCCAACAAATAGAAGATGTCCAGCAAGGAACAGTTCTTTCAGTAACAATGTCCTGTTGATTCCAGAGGTCAAAAACCATGGTGGTTTGAAATGATGGGATGATTTGAGAGGCAAAAAAGACTCTAAGATGTATTTCCCACAATCAAGATAAGCAGAATATCTACTGTAAATGTACATTATATTGAATCTTGACTCAATAATTGACACTACTGACAAGTATTTGATTCATACAAGTCATTTAATGAAAATATGGTTTTATACAAAATCTATTTGTTCGCATGTAACACTTATTATTACTAACATATGCTTATAACTATAGTGAATGAAAAAATGCAGTTTAGAACAGATATGATATGAATGCTGACCGTAAAATACCAAATAATAGCCAGAGCGTTTATTTGTTTCAGTCACTGAGCAGACCAGGCGATAATTTGGGACTGGTGTTTAATTCCTTTCCCACAAAATTCTTGTTTGGCAAAGAAACAAAAAATATGGTAAATGTGATCAAATTATTTTTTACACCAGTATGAATATCACCTTTTTTATTTTCAAGGCAAGATTACAGTACTGTAGTTATACTCTTATCTTCTTCTATCAACTCAGCTCTCTTTAAACACTCTTAATACTAGTGAGGAACTACGGTCGTTAAGTTAAGGTGTTATTCCTTTTTTTTTTTTGCCGCACCGGGGCCATGGAGATAAGCAGCAATGTACCACTAACTGACGTGTCCTGCATCCTGACGTCAAGGGCAAAAAACAAACAGCAGCAGTGGCAACGTCTTCTTCTTTGGATTTGTTAAAGTCTAGTCTGTAAGATTTTGGCTTTCTGCGCTCTAGTGGCCTCTATGGATGTTAAGTGGAACTGCACTGTTGTGAAACAGAGCGCCGTACGCCAACCTGCATTTGCTGACATACAAAGGGAGGAAATGCCGACAGCCAGAGAGAGAAACAAACCATGTGGACTGTTTAGGTTCAGTCTGATCACATTTCTTTTCAAGCGTGAGCTGTCAGTTGTAAGGTCAGCATTCACATGTGTGTTCTATAACCCGTAGCTCGAATGTTACGGCGCATAAATCATACCCGGCGTTTATTTGGAATGGGCTTCTATTTGTCATAATGTACTGCTAGACTCTGCATTAATTTGCAACCTGGCGATTCATTGGAACCAGGCTTTGAGTTGGTATTTTACGGTATTTTATGTTTATAGTAGTTATTATATGGGGTATTATGAATATTGTGGACATTTAAATAATATGTTTATATATACTGCATATGTAATATGTGGATATGAATCAAAACATTGACGGATTTGGAATGTTTTGATTGTTCTCTTGGACATTTATATGGAGAATGAAGTTGTGTGTATTTTTCTGAGTAGATTGACATTTGAAATGTTTCCATGAATAATGACAGCTGGTATTGAATTATGACATGATTCCGATATTGAATCTGGTTTGTAAGGAAGGGGATAAGATCTTTGCTCCACTATGTTCCTTCTTGAACTTTTTTTGTTTTGTTTTGTTTTGTTTTGTTTTTCTGTTGACATACATATGAATGTACTCACATGTTTAAATGTTGTTTGATGGATGTACAGTTGCTTGGTGTACATATGGATTATATAGCATTGACTTGGTTGTTTTTGTTGTCGTTTTTTTAAATTAGAAAGAAAGAAAGTAAGGTAGAAAGATTCCCACAAGCTCTCAAAAATTGGACTTTTGGGATTGGAAATATGTTGCCTTGTCTGATTAGTCTTGGTTTCTGCTGCTAAAATCAGATAATAGAGTCACAATCTGTTCACAACAAGACAACTTGGATCCCTTCTGCCTTCAATTCATGCTCATAATGATGGTGTGGGGAATACCTCCATGCTGTCTTTGGAGCTTGTCAGTACCTTGGTCTTGTTACTGACCACATCCACCCCATAGCTCTACTTTAGGCTACTTCCAGTTAGCTCATCTCAAACTGGTTTCTTGAACAAGAAATTGGATTCACCACAGCAACTGTGTGATACCTTCATGTTTACACAGGCCAAGATCTCTAAGAAATGTTTCAAGCACCTTGTTGAATCTATGCCACGAATAAGAAAGGCAGTTCTGAAGACAAAATGTTCTGGCATTATCAACGTGTGCTTTTAAAGTTGGTTGGGGAGCATTTGTCAGTGTTTTAGCGGAACTAAGACCATTTTTCTTTGGATTCCAACTGTCAATTTCCCTTTAATAAGTTTGGTTTGATTTTAGAAGCAAACTGTCCTAACAAAACTGAACAAAGCAGTTGTGCAGTCGAGTTTGCACATAAAAGCTGATTCTAAGTATACAGCGTGTGTTTTCCAAGTGCCCTGCTAACATAAGTTTGAAAAGGTTTGAACAATGTGAAGCCTTGTGCTAAACCAGGATAATACCCCATAACACAAAGCTACAATCAGATCAAACATCTCTCTTGAAATTGACGATGGGTTCACTGAAGTCCAGTGGCATGTGTGCAAATCTGTCCTTCTCTGAAAACATTGTTGAGTCATTGTTTCATTGTTTATTGTTTATTCAGTCATGACAACACCAAATATTGAACACAATATTGACATTTGACACAAAATCACAAAACCAAGAATCATGTGTTGAATAAAGACTGAAAGGCATAGGCAGAAGCAAATAGCTTATAAAGGCCTATCCTATGTTGTCAACTCTTTTTAGGCCAACCAACTAACCAACCTCCAAAGAAGCAAAGAAGCAACAACACAGATAATTAATCGCACTTATTAGCTTCAAAAATAGTTTTACAAACCATTTTCTTAAAAACAATAAAAGAATGACACGTTTTTAAATTTATGCTGGCATCATTCCAGAATTTAACTCCAATAATGGAGACACATCTCCTTTTCATACCTTTTTTGGCTTTTTGTACAGTAAATTTGCTAACGCCTCTGAGATTATACAGACTGTCCTGAATTAAAAAGAACCTCCGTATTGAGTCAGGGAGCATTTTTGATTTTGCTTCGAATATAATTTGTATTATTTTATAATAAAACAGATCAGAACATTTCATAACATGAGAATTAAGAAAAAGTGGCTCCATGTGAGCATAATAGTCAGCATTATTGATGATACGTAAAGCTTGTTTCTGCAATTTTATTATTGAATTTATGGTGATTTTAAAGGTGGATCCCCACAATTCCATACAATAAGATACATAGGGAACAATCAATGAGTAGTTGATCAAATGCAAGGCCTTGGAATTCAATACATTTCTGGATTTATACAGGATTGCGAGTGATTTTGAGATTTTCCCTTTAATGTATTCAATGTGTTGTTTCCATGTTAGCTTTTCATCAATGACAACTCCAAGGAATTTAGTCTCAGAAAGTCTTTTAGTGTCAACATTGCAGATTTTTAATTTAACACTACAATCACTATCATTTTGATTCCCAAAAGCCATACATTTTGTTTTCTTAATATTTAAAGATAATTTATTGACATCAAACCAAGTCTTGAGATTTTCCAGCTCCATTTCTACACCACCATGTGCTTTATCCTTTTACCTGAAGCTACTATTTCTATAGGCTGGCACTATCAGGAATAGATGTTATTCTAGCCATTACATCCTTTAAAGCAGCATGGATTCCTCTTCAGATATCTCAGATGTCTTATATAAAGGCTTTTTATCATTAAGAGTACTTGGACTTGAACTCAACATTCAGGACACGAAAGAACTTACTTTAACGACAGCAGTCTATTTATTGGATTTGACTTTCAACCAGCTTTGACGCTGGGCATGTGCCATCAATGTGAATAAAACTGTAGTGAGGATTATGCAGAAGACTGTCGTCATGTTTTCATCTTTTGTTTAAACATCTTATTTTTCTCTTAATCTCCCTGAGACTGAATCATTGCCTGAAGTGTTCAAGGACTTTGATATTCTGTTTGAGCTCAATAGAAGGAAGGACAAAAACAATAAAGACAACTCTTAACTTCACAAACACATCATATAGGTACTCAACATACACATAAGCATCGTTTTTTCAGCTATAAAATGTCTCCTTCTTAGAAGTCGAGGCTGCTTTACAGGCCTTTTAAATGTATTTGGGGATTTTAAAACTTAGATAACTCAATGAAGTAATATTATGATTGCTCAATACAGCTTACCAGCAGATATGAAAACGGTCCAAGAACAGAGCCCTGAGGGACTCCACTGATTGAGAGCTTGAGTTACTCACAACCAAACAAATTTATCCCTTAGAAGATGAAACAATCCAAGCTAATTAAGGAACTCTGCAGGAAGGGGAGCATACTTGAACGGTCCATCAAGCAGAATTTCATTTTTAATATGTATTCATTGCAGCGGTTGTTCCTAGCAGCATGAAAACAGAGCTTTTTGAGGATGTTTATTTTTTTTTTAGTTTTCAAATCACTTCATTACTTCACAAGTGCCGTCTGTGTTGTTGTGGGCACAACGCCCAGACTTAAGCTGTCAAAAGTTGTGGTGCAGTTATGGATAGGCTATTGGAGGAGTCCTGTTACAGGGAAATACTGAGTTCAAAATAACAGATAATTACCATGCGCTGTGTGATTGAGGGTGCTCATCTGTTTACATGCTTTTAATGGAGGACGGGTTTCTTGCCAGTAGGAGAAGATGAATTTACGTGGTTATCTGATCAGCTGCTGTTGGTTTGATTTATTCATGTGTTCAGATGGTAGGAATTTTAACATAAGAAAGGCCATCTTTATTCTTTCTATATGGACTGCGTTGACTCAACCTCTGATAACATTCAAAGCCTCTGTTATAACAGTTGCTATAAACGCGTCATTTGATTTACACCTCATCGAAGTTTCCCACCCATATATAAATATTTATGTATTGTGCCAAGCTACCTAATCAAACAACTTATTCAGGCACTAGTTTGTTCATATTTAGATTATTGTGCAGTCATCTGGTCAAATACAACACAAAGTCATTTATATAAGCTGCAAGTAGCACAAAATAAAGCTGCTTGTATAACTTTGAATTGTCCATATAGAACGAGCAGCACATTGATGCATAATAAACCAGGGTTCCCACGCGTCCTGGAAAACCTGGAAAATGATTGCCCAATTTTCCAGTCATGGAAAACATATGGAAAATGAGGAAAAAAGTGAAATGTCCTGGAAAAGCTTAAATTGGAAAACTGGAAAATTATTTGTCTTCCTTCTAGCTTTAAATATACGAAATGAAGTAAAAATGTACTTGGTAGCTAATGTACACGTATCCAGAAAATGTAAGTAGGTAAAATAATGCAAGTTAAAGCTATGGTCTACGATTTGGAAGCTTTGTACATATTAATAACACCGTTTATAAGGCTGTTATGGTCCTATGGTCCTATCTACACAGTATAAAGACCAAAAAGAACGAAAAAAATCCATTCAGTATATCCGCTAAAAAGCTGCATACTAGCTGACCAATCAAACCTAAGAACCTGCGACTATTAATTGGTCCGTGAGTTGGTCTGTGAGTCCATCCAATCCTCGTCTCCCTCGCTACGCAGCGTCATGCCCATGGTCCCGCCTCCTCCCCTCTACCTCCGGTGAGCAGCTAGCAGCGTTAGCTACTGAACTATCATGGAGCCGGAAAAGCCTAGCGCCGAGACCGGCTGGGGCCCAACGGAGCTCTGCCCGCGGGTTGAGGCCTGTTAGCGGGCTAACGGCTAACGGCTAACGGCTAACGAATAGCCTCAGCCGGCCGTCAGACCTTTAGCATCGGCCGTTTCGCCCCTGGTTAATCAGGTAATGGCTTTGTTTACTACAGTGGGAGATGTCTGCTGAATAACTCTGGTTAGTTTGTGCCTGCACGGGCTAATAACTTGTAGGGGAGTGGGTTAGCCAGTTAGCCGCTAATCGTTTGCACTGTAAGCTGAGCTGGGGAGGACAGGCTGTGAAAGATAAATCCTCCCCCACACTCGGCTCCGCTCTGGCGGCGCCAGACCCGCATTGCCGCCGGTCCAGTTGAAATGGCTACTGCTGTGTGTTACAAGGGGGATGTCTGTCGTGTTTGATACTTTCAGTTGAGCTGAGCTGTTTTTGATTGAGTTTGCTGCTGATATATTGTGCTAGTCGCTCGTAGCTCAGTCCGAGGGGGCTTTATGAGGCGACACGAGCTGGGGGCGGGATCTTGGAACACGGAGGAGAGAGGTGAGGGAAGGGGGGGCAGGCTGCGGTTTCAAATCGTAGACCACAGCTTTAAGGCATAAAATATAAAAACTCAAAACAGTGGGGACAAAAAAATAATAATAAAAAATGACAAAATAAAATTTGGGCTAAATTAACAAAATCTATTCTTAAAAAAAGAAGAGTAAATGTAGACTAAAAAATATGTATAACCATAAATGTATAATAGTAAGACATATAAAAGCCAGACTAAACAGATAGCCAACAGACAATGTTCGTGCTGGAGAGTTAGAAACAAAGAAATTCTAAGATCAATATGATCAATAGATAATATTCATCAATCTCTGATCTTGTTTTTTAGAAGGCTAACTAGAATTGAAAACTGCACACAGCCACAATGTAACTTCAGTTGGTTATGTGACACTGGAAAAAGTCCTGGAAAAGTCCTGGAAAATGATTTCTAGAAGAGTGGGAACCCTGTAAACTAATTTGGTTAAATGTTAAAAGTAAATGACACTATTCACTAGTGTCCTTTATAAAGAACATCATTATAAATAAAATCCCAGAAGTGCTACATAATAAATTAATATTCCTCTCTAATGAACATATGTAGGCTGTCTCCGTGCAGGACAAATGTGATAATAGGTACGGTCTTCTACAAAGCAATGGTGGCATGGAATTTTTCCCAAGTTTTTTTTAATATCAGGTAGTAAGAGAAGTTGCTTTAACAAGAGGCTTACCTGAAAGATAATAATGTTAATTACTTCTCCCTAATGATGTGAATTTTTCTTGTAGTCCCAAGAGGTAAGGAGAGTTCTGTGGTTTGTTTCTCCTTTTTCTTTTCTTTTTATAAACTTTTTGTTTAATGGTTTGCTTTTTGCAATCAAGTGGTGGATAACAGAGCTACCGTATGAATGGATTGTATGTGTGTTATGAGTGTCGTGTATATCAGTCATGCTCAAAAGGATATTTTTTTGTTAAAGGTGTAATTTGTGGACCCCAGGAAGAATAGCTACTGCATATTTGCTGGAACTAATGGTGTTTCCAAAATAAATCAAATCAGATCTGTCCTGGACATTCTTGTGAATGGAGCTACAGTATACATACATAATTGATAGATCTGCTGTAAAGTGTTGCACTAATCTCCATTTTGACCTAAATGTATTTGTGTGTGTGAATGTGTCTGTATTTCTTTCTTCCTTTTTTCTGTTCACTGTTTGTTTATTTGTTCATTTACTGGTTTGCTTAATTCTGTGTTTCTCTTTCTATGATATATGACAATATCGCTTAACAGAGTTGCTTTGTGCCTTATATATTTTGATGTTATCAAAAAAATAACTATAAGAAATAAACTTAAAACATTTTGAAGATCATTGATTGGAGGTCAAGCTCATTGGTTCATAAGTTTATGCGTTAAACCAAATTGTTATCTTACTAATACTTTCCTGGAATTGTCCTCAAACTTTCTATGCAAGTCTAATCATCTTCTCTCTACTTTCCTGGTCAGTATTGACATTTCAAGAGTGCTTCTATCTGTTCATGTACTTCCCTTCATTGTAAATGCAACATTTCCAACACTTGCTGAAAGGATTGTGTGTCCACACCGACTCAAGGTCAAAATTGTCGTACATAAAGTCAAAGGTTAATCTGAAGGTTCCTTGCTTGCGTAAGGATATCTCAAGTATGCTCCCGGATTTTGTTTTCCTGTTCCTAAGTCCAAGGTTATCCTCAAACATTATTGTCATTCCTTAATTGGAAATGGAATTTATCAGAAATATCTGAGTTTTCATTTCAAACATTTCACTTCTTCAAATCAAACTGCAAAATTAGCTCATTATTCCTGGAGTCATTGTTGAAAAATAAAGACAGAAAAGCCTGACATGCTTCTCATTCCAGTAAGCTTGAGTCTCAAGAATAGTTTTTAAGTTTTCTTGTTAATTTGCACTGAAGAAATGACTGACTATAAACCAACTTATTTTTCAAAGGTAACAGGTACAGGTCAGTGTTTTGCAGCCTGTGCTTTCTTAACATGTTTGAGCACGTGGAAAGGTTTCATTTACACTTTGGCCAACTGTCCATCCTAGTTTGAGGACTTGCAAGTAAGATACTGAAGGTCAAAAAGTCTAAATGTGATATCTTTGAAAGGCTTGAAGAAAATATCTTCAATGTTGCCGAAAGGTCATATTTGATTGAAATTTACAACAGGTTAGATTAGTGAGTCTCAAGACTGCTACAAGGGATTTTATTGAAGCTTTGCACTCGGATTCCTTCGAAGTAAAAAAAAAAATGTATTTAGGCCTGTCACGATAATCAATGAATCAATTAACTGCACAATAAATAAAAACGTCCTCGGTAAGTTGATCCGTGTATGTTTTCCTCCTCTCTTTCTATCAAACAGGCTGGATGAGAAGATGGGTCACTCTGTGCAACTTTCTCAACACCTTGGTGCGCTGGTTCTATGGTGGATTTAGCAGATTTATAGCGGAGTGAGCATCTGTCATTCATTCAATCTTTGTGGGGGAGGCAGGGCCACTCGCCTGTAAACACACACAGAGAGCTGACGTGAGCGTCCCGAGGAGTAACGAGGAAACAAAAAAAAAAAAAATTGTATTTAGGCCTGTCACGATAATCAATGAATCAATTAACCGCACAATAAATAAAAACGTCCTCGGTAAGTTGATCCGTGTATGTTTTCCTCCTCTCTTTCTATCAAACAGGCTGGATGAGAAGATGGGTCACTCTGTGCAACTTTCTCAACACCTTGGTGCGCTGGTTCTATGGTGGATTTAGCAGATTTATAGCGGAGTGAGCATCTGTCATTCATTCAATCTTTGTGGGGGAGGCAGGGCCACTCGCCTGTAAACACACACAGAGAGCTGACGTGAGCGTCCCGAGGAGTAACGAGGAAACAAACACTAATATGAATGAAGACACGAAAGCTACGGTTCATAAGCCGAATGCCACAGCCCCAGTGTGGGAATATTTTGGTTTTAAACAGAATGAACAAGGTTTGAGCTCATGAACACCGACGAGCTGATATGTCGCATATGTCTGAAGAAGAAGAGGAGGTGCAACAGAGCCTTCTTCCTGACAGTCAGCGCTTCCTGTGGCGTTTGGTCGGCAAAGTAAATATATATTAAACAGCGCAAAATGGTGCGCGCTCACAGTTGAAAAGCCAGCAATGTTACAAATGATTGGCAGACAGTACTTATTGACTGGGAGAACGTAAATGTCACAAACAATTCTGGAACGGTATGAACTCCATTTTATTTATTAGTATAAAGACTTTTATTTACATGCAATTTTTCCCAAAAGAGAGTCCATTTCATTTTCATTGAGGCTTTTTTCTCTTTTGTTTTTGTTAAATTTATTGTTTGTTTATTTTTATAAAAAGCTCTTGACCTTCTAATTACAGTTAAATACTCTTAAGAAATTAAAGTTCATTGCTTTTGATACGGTGTACTCACTTTATTATGACATATATTATAATTACATTAATGAAAAAATGATGTTTCAAAACAATATTGACAATAATATCGTTTATCAGCAATAATGTTATGATGACAATTATCGTCCAGTAAATATGTTATCGTGACACTCCTACATGTATCAGGTCAGTGTTGGTCTGACTGTGAGTCTTGTTACCTTTTAACCTCATAAAGCAAAGAACTACCAGACACTAGTACTTGTTTTGAAGTTGGCATACCAAGAGGCTATAGTCTTTACTTTGTTGTTTGTAGTCAACGAAAATAGATTTTTATGTCCACAAATAATTGTTGGACTGTCCTTGGCCATAAGAACAGCAACTGCAAAGTTTTAAATTAAACGCCTTTCCCTTTGAAATTCTTCCGCCCTTCATGAAAAACACTGTCACCAAAGCTGTGGAAAGCCCCTGTGAGGTACTGCAAAATATATGCAGCAATTATTCAAATGGGTACAAGCCATATTATCCTTGGGAAGTCTGCAAAGAAAAGAAAAATACATAAAAATAAGAAAGTTTAATAGTGCAGAAAAGACCCAAGACTCTCTTCATCTTCAAGAATATATTAAATATGAAACTAGCTAACTATTATCATGAACTCCTCAAAGCCCACGTGAAATTCCACCAACTCGAACAAACCGCAGAAGAGCCCGCCTGTGAGTAACGAGGTCCATGCAGGATTGGGAACCGCAGGATGCACGCTTGATTGAATTGTAGTCACACGCCTGAGAAGCCAGATGTGTTATTGCACGGGTGTGTTAATAAGCTGCCATATAATCAATTACCAGACGAGGATGTGTCTGCCACATCCACTCACAAATGGGTGAAAAGGGAGTGTTTCACAGTGGGTGGTCTGCGTTACAGTGTGTCAGCCTTATTACTCTTCCACTTTAATCAATGTTTGAGCCAGAATAAGTGCACATGCTGAGAAATTGTAAAGAAATGGCTGAAAGTGAGTGGATCAATCTAACATCAGAAAAAGAACTGAAGAAATCTGTACTCTCTTATGTCAGATGTTTAAGATCCAGTCGATGACGAATGCCTGAGAGGAAAAACCCTGTGGAATATTATACTAAGTAAAGACTTTTCATCAGGAAAATGTTTATTTTTGAGCTGTTAATGCTTGAAAACTGCTGAAAAATGCAAATACATGCAGAACAGTGACGTCTCCCATTGACTCCCTAATATAGGTGTGTAAAAGCTGTTAATGGTTTCCATAATGGTAATACTATGTTGATTACAGAAGTCTCAACCAGGGTGGACAACTGGGGCCACATGCAGCCCACCCAATCTCTAAATGTGGCAGTGTTGGGAGTAATGCATTAAAAAAGTGAAGTGATTACTGTAATGCATTCCTTTTTACTGTAACCCAGTAATGTAAGGCATTATATTTTACTTGGTACAAATGGCAGTAATGCAAGTTACAACGCATTTTTAATTTAACCTGAAACAAAGAGGTTTGCTGTGATGAGTCATCAATGTGGCTATTGTTTTCTACTGTTTCTAGCCTTAAAGTTGCTATGAGGAGAATCTGTTTCCGCCGACATTAAGACTCTGCTACCCATGAGCACCTGCGGCGACAGTCGTAATGCTGCGTTCCAGTAACCTCGGAACTGGGAGTGACATCATCTCTGACTTATCGGCGTTCCAGTTGAAGTCGGAAAAAAACATGCCGATCTACCAGGCTATTGTAAGCTGTTGTTAGCACGCCCTGTGTTGTTGTATGAAGAATGTGATTATCACTATGGCAGCATTTTTGTAAATGTAAGTCTAACAATACTATGTATACAGCTGATCTAGAGCGACACACCCCAGTCAGAAGTGCAAATAAATGGATTATTACAGGAGCTAAATAACTGTTCACACTGGGGGCATCCATCTTCATACATTTGTATATATGCCTGATCTAAATACACACTTTAAGATGAGTTTTATAGCATCAAAATAGGTTATCTATAAATGCTATTCCTTAGCCTTCCAGTCGGGTCGGACAGGGCTGGACTGGCCTGGTTACTCAACTTTGGGAACAAGACAATTAAAACTAGAGCAAATTTATATTATTAAGACACGTCTTAGAGCACCGGGCTGTAAGTAGTGACATATAGCCGGCTACAAAACTACGATACTAGGTTTTCCAAAATTGCTTGTTGTCACACATCAAAAACTACCGCTACGTAACTAGAAAGAGATACATTACCTCGTCGCTTTGCATCCTGTAAGTTGTTGAAAAAACAAGTTGTAAAGCAATGCAGAGTTCTGAGGAAGGTCCGAGCTGCATCACAACAAAAACACGCTTTGGCTTGGGTCACGTATTTTGGTGCGTCCCAGTTGTAGTCAGAAGTAGGAATTTCTGAGTTCCGAGTAGGAAACTGCAACTGGAATGTCCCCCGAAGTCGGAATTTCCCACTGGGAACTCGCTGAAACCTCGCCACCCCCATTGACAATCGAAGATGGATGCCCCCAGTGTGAACATTTATTTAGCTCCTGTAATAATCAATTTGTCTGCACTTCTGACTGGAGTGTGTTGCTCTAGGTCAGCTGTATACATAGTATTGTTAGACTTATATTTACAAAAATGCTGCCATAGTGATAATCACAGTCTTCATACAACAACACAGGGTGTGCTAACAACAGCTAACAACAGCCTGGTAGATCGGCATGTTTTTTTCCAACTTCAACTGGAACTCCGATAAGTCGGAGATGATGTCACTCCCAGTGTTCCGAGGTTACTGGAACGCAGCATTACGGCAGTCGCCGTGCGTGCTCATGGGTAGCAGAGTCTTTATGTCACCTTTAAATAAATTACACCTTTTCTGCTTAATACAATGAAAAATGTAGTTTTAAAATGTTAAATAAAGCACATGCCAACATAATTCTACAACTGAATGATGCTCTCTTGTCAATTTGGACTAAAATCTCTGAGGAATGTTTCCAGCACCTTGTTTAATCCATGCTGTGGAGAATTAAGGCCATCCTGCTGGTACAAGGAGTTCAACATGATCTGAATCTGTCTGTTAATCCTACTTGGCGCGTTGATGCGGATGCCTTTGAATCATTGAGTCTTTTTTACTCAAGGTTTGTCCTGTTTAAGACTAAAACTTCCTCATCCACATTTCTAGTCCTTGTTACTTAGCTGAGAAATGTGCGTCTCCCTGATTAATAATTTGATTTTAATGAAGATTTCTAGTTGATGGATGCATTGTTGTCTGGTTTTGTTTTTGACACTGAGTATCATATGTATACTCTGTATGCTTAATCAAAACACCAACAATTCTGGGCCACGCTGTCTTATAAATCTAGTTTGAGTCTTTCAGAAAAACAAATCCCGAACCAATTTTATCTATGCAAACATCCAGTCAGCTCTGGGTTTCCTTAATGACATTAAGTGTTACAGACAGTTTTCTATACTAGGAAGTGTCTGACTCACTTTGTTTGAATGCTGATTAGACAGCAATGGGGGCGTCCAAGTGGCATGCTGATCCAGATAGAAAGTGACTGATTCATATGCAGGCCTGATAGTGACTTTAGTCAAACAAAGAACATCTTTCCCTTCTCCCTGCTGTCTTATAATGACTTGGGGATTTTTGTGGATCAAAACAAACAAAGAATAAGGCTCCATGATGGACTTGTAATTGTATTTTCATTGCTGAAAAGTGTGTTTGTTTACACTGAACTTATCAGGGCTTATTAAACAGTCACAATCAATATTTCTAAGCATTAAGAGTAGACGTGCCGGGCATGAGATATTAAATAGTAACCCTGGACATCCACAGGGAGGAAAGAAAGATATACTCTGCATTTTACACATCAAGAGCACTCAATATCCTGACCCAGATGAATACAGCATTGACCCGAATGAAGCCATAATTATCCTTGATCAGTACAAATGTGGTGGACTAGCAGAATCTAAGCTCCAGGTAGTTACAATACCCAGAGTACCTGCCCTACCATATGGCCCTGAATTCTCCCACATATCAGACAAATATCCCTGGTGCCAGCATGAATGAAGAAGGCAAACAGACAAACAGTAAGAAATGTGTTAAGACAAATAAGAAAAAGGACAGAAGATACATCCAAGACTAAGACTTGTCTTCTCTATGGCTTAAAAAATCACTGTTGCTGTACCTCCCCCTATACATTATTAAATAATAATAAAAGAAAAACTATTTTTAGAGAAGACCAACAATATTTCACCACTTGTAGTTGTAATTTTGCCCTCATGAGCTAATTAGAAGTAACATATGACACAGCACTTGGCTAATACTGCAACCCTAATAGCATCACTACTTTCAATATCTCCAGACCACATATCTTTTCTTGAGTGTTTCAATTAAGAGATGTTGAGATTGACACAACTATATGGCATGATTTTCATAACATAGGAACACTGAGTTCTGCAAGGTTCACGAAGAAGACATATAAAAAAAAGTATAATAATAATAATAATAATAATAATTATTATTATTATTATTATTATTATTATTATTATTATTATTATCATTATCATTATTATTATTATTATTATTATTATTATTATAATTATTATTGGTATTGTTAAAGTAAAGGTAAAATGATGCTAAAATATTATCATTATCATTATTATTATTAGAGTAAAGGTAAAAATGATAAAGTAATTATTGTTATAATTATTAGTAGTAGTAGTAGCAGTAGTAATAGGTGTAGGAGTAGCATTATCCTACACCTATTAAAAATAAAAATAATAATAAATAATAAAAATAACAATAATGATCAATCAATCAATCAATCAAAGTTTATTTATAAAGCCCTTTACAGTAACCCAAAAGGCCCCCAAAGTGCTTTACAGTAGTGTCAGAAAATAAATAAGAACACTATAGATAAAAACAACATAAAACAATACTGGAAGAACAATACATAAAAGCAAAAGATACATAAGAATACAACGGGAGGTGTGACAGCAGCAAGGTGCATAAAAGCCATTAGGAAAGATAAAACAAAATAAAACTGACATGAGCCTAAAACTTAAAAGCCTTAGTCAGGGTTAAAAGCCATTCTAAAAAAGTGAGTTTTTAGTTTAGATTTAAAAAGACCAAAGTCAGTTGTGGTGCGGATGTCTGGGGGCAGCTTGTTCCACAACGTAGGTGCAGCAACAGCAAAAGAACGGTCCCCCCATTGTTTGTATCTCGACCTTGGAACATCCAAAAGGAACTGGCCAGAAGAACGCAGGGCCCTTGTATGGCTGCGTAAAGTTAAAATCTCTGATAAATATAGAGGAGCCAGGCCGTGAATGGCATTAAAAACAAACAACAAAAGTTTAAAATCAATTCTGAAACGAACTGGAAGCCAGTGGAGAGACGACAGCACAGGGGTGATGTGCTCACGTCTTGGCGTGTCAGTTAGAAATCTCGCCGCAGCATTTTGAACGAGCTGAAGGCGAGAGAGGGAAGACTGGCTGATGACTGGCTAATGATAATAATAAAAATAACAACAACAATAATAATAATAATAATAACAACAAAAATGATAATAAAGATAATAACAACAATAATAATAATAATAATAACAAAAATGATAATAAAGATAATAATAAGACATGAATGAAAATTATAGAGGGCCCATATCACATCCCTGAGGAACTCCGCAGGTTAGTACTGGAACAGATTACTCAGATTTTTCATCAATAAATTTAATTCAAAGAGTATGTATAGAAGATATACAAGACTTATTTAATTGGGTAGCAACATTGGACTTCACCGTACTTAAAACAGCATTCTACATGAATCAGTAAAGGAATATTCAGTATTCAGACCCAGAAAATACATTTAGTCTGTATAAAATCATGAAAACCTTTGATCAGTTCTTGTGCTTCCTTTAAGAGAAAGAAATCCAATCCTCTATAAATCTCAGCGGTAGTTCACTCCGTTTTAAAGCCAAGGCTGGAGTGAGGCAGTCACATAAGGAAAACTAGCAGTTGTAATGTATTAGTAGAAGCAGTATTACTTTATTGATCTCACCACGGGAAGGTCTTTTATCACTGAAATGCCATATGTGATTCAATACACAGAATAAAACACAATCAGGGCTCCGTCCATGTGGGCATTACAGAATAATCAGTGACATGTTGTAAGTAATGGCTCATGCTTTCCAGTGCAACAAGGGAGATATTTTTAAAAGAGCAAACCTTACTTTTAAGGGCTGTAAGACAAAGAGCATACTGCTAAGCATACACTGAATACCCCTATATACAGCCCACGCAATGGAAAAACAAACTATAGCGTTTGAAATAATGTATCATATTTGCTTGGCCTCAAACATATGTTTAATCAAGCCTCCATTTGATTAATTGTTCTCTAATGTAACAAACCCTTTTTATAATTCATCACATTCATTTGCATTGTAAATAGATTCACTTTTGCTCCAGAGTATCGTAGTAGGAAATTTGCATTGTTAATATCCATGCCTCAGCAAAGAGGGCATAATGAAATTGTACGAGTAGGCTGTGCGCTGTCTGATCACTGGACATTTTTAACTTATGTTTACTACAGCAAGCTACAGCAGGTCAATGTATGAACCGTCAGAAGATAAATGATGTCCCAAGCTGTGAAGAGTGACTAACCAAGCAGATAGGATTGTTCTGTTCACTTAGCCTCTTTAAATCAGTCAATTAACTCAAAGGCACATACCTGTCTGCTTAATTGTGTCCCCAGTGCTTAATTATCTGCATAAATTTTAAGACGATGAAGCCTCAAATCTGCCAGATGTGACGGAAAACAGAGAGAGGGAAAAGTGCAGCTTGTGCTTTTACACTGATGTAGAATGAAAGGAAATGTGGAACTAATTGCGAGTAGAGTGGTCATTAAAATATCAAACTTCTGTCTTTTGCAAAGATGTTTACAAGGAGAATTTGCTTAAGAAGGAACTAGATGTTCGATGATTAATTAATTTTTGTTGGCAAGGCACTTGACAACTTTATGTAAGACAGACTTCAGATGTTGAAGTAGACTTGGTAATTTTGTCATGCATGCAAGAATCATGTCATTATACATGTTTCATCTGCCCATATGTTTGCTAAAACACATGGAACATTCTGAACATAGAAAGTACAACCACATTTTGCTGATTTTGTGGCTCTGCAAGCTGTACGTCACCACGAATCAAAACACAAATTGGGAGGTAGAGCTGAAAGATATGGACACATAATAGTGTCCATATAATACTTATTATTATTATTATTATCATTATCATTATCATTATTATTATTATTATTATTATCATCATAGTAAAGGTAATAATAATAATAATATGAATGAAAATAATAGAGGGCCCATAGCATAGCCCTGAGGAACACCACAGGTTAGGACTGAAACAGATTACTCAGATTTGTTACAGTCCTATCTCGATATTCATGCCAGATATCTCCATATCGATATGATACGATATGACTATCAGGGCTGCCACAAACGACTATTTTTGCGATTAGTCATCTGGTCACATCAAGCATGAACTGTAGCGTACCGCAACAGCATGCAGCTGGTGGCCCAAATTGCTTACAGTGAGCAGACCTGGCAACTATGGTGTATTTGTAGTAATATATAATATCTTGAATGTTTATACCTTGGTATCGATACAAGGACGATATATATCTTTTAGCCCTAGTGGGAGGTCACTGGATCTATGCACT
The DNA here is from genome assembly GCA_036419115.1 of Scarus forsteni. Lineage (NCBI taxonomy): Eukaryota > Metazoa > Chordata > Actinopteri > Labriformes > Labridae > Scarus > Scarus forsteni. Next base: position 3,208,265 of record JAZDUH010000523.1, read on the forward strand.
TAAACCTCCCAGACTTCATCGGTTAATTTAGCTAAGTTTTTGAAAATTCTCAAGGAATTGTTTAAATATCAACTTCACAAGCAAGGCATGATTATTAAACCCTAAAGAAAAAAATGTTCTCCGGTCAAAGCGGACATTTTTGCAACATCTCATGATGAACTTGGAGAACATTTGAAGTATATTGTATTCTCCAGATGAAGAACATGATGCCCATCAACTTTACCGAGGGAGCCTCTTGAATTTTTCCAACTGTCCATGACTGAGTTTTGACCGGAACCTTCTCTCAGTCGTGCTGTAATAAGGTCCCCAGTGATAACATGACAAACACACTATTCAAGTAAAGGCAGATATTGAAGCTCAATTATTGTGTTCTAAGTAAAACACCATCTCACCCTGCAATTGCATGAATGGGCGTATTTATGGTGAAATTTAGGTACATCCTAAATTTAGAGATAGATGGGGCTGGAAGTTGGATGATAATTGGATGGAACTCAACAGGTCTTTATCTGGAAGGGGCTGCACCTGCATCTGGTCCTGTCATTTTTCAACTTGAGCAGGCAAAAGTACAAAATTTGACAGAAACCACAGAGAACTTTGTTAATTCCCAAGTAAAATGTGACCATGAAACTCCATAACCTGGTCCTTGACTTGTAGACATTTACCTTGTTAAGTGAGCTACAGTCTAGCGGTGATAGCAACACCAGTGTTAACCACACTCTGCTTGTTATTGTAAACCAATGCCCTGTTAGCTTGCTTACTGTTGCCATATTGGATCAAAATCAAGTCATGATTCACTGCTTTTTGCTTTTTTTTGTTTGTTTGGTGCTTCTTTCATCTAGTCTCCACAAAACTAACTGTGGTGTGCTTGGTCGACAACCAGGAACCTTCATGCAGATTGCAGTTTCCGAGTTCACTTGACCCTTCCCCTATCTTCTTCATCTCTATTAAGATCCACATTAGCACTTGCAAAAGCATTGGCTATTCTTCCTGGGGTCCAACACACAAAAGTTCAGACAAAAAACATACAACACAAACAAGCAACGTCAAGTACAACTGCATACTCTATGCAGGTATAAAACATTAAAAAGCCTATAGCCTAATATAGCCTATAAAGCCTTCATAAAACATTATAAAGGCTTGATTACAATACATTACGTCCACACTTGTAATACTTTATAAACCTTGGTACAAGTTCTTATACATGGTTATACAATATTATAATGACACTTATGAAGCATTATACATGCATTATAACGTCTTATGCATGTGCTTCTAATGCATTATAAACTAGACCTTTAAGTAAAGTCTTACCAAACTTTTTTCATGAGAAATGAAAGTAAACAATACTGGGAAGCATTTGTCATTATTATGTTACAAATGCTTAAACAGTGTTTAATGCCAAGAAAAGAAAAAAAACTTGTAAAATTTGTACTTCAAACAGCATTCTCTTCATAAACAATTGTAAATAAATATGTTTAAAGTTTTGAGACAACCAAAAGTGAATCATTTTACATACACTCACACATTTTTGTTTGCCTACAGCATTAGTGTCCATGTTACGGCTCTTACATCAGACCATGTCCAGCCCTTTTTGTTAATTTATTTTTTGTTTTACTAACAATGGTTCCTGAAGCAGTTAGCCCCTTCATGACTCTCCTCTGGTCCCCCCTTTCCATGACAGATCTCCTTGACATCTCCTTTAATATTTCCAAATTATGATTGATTAAATCCATAAAATACGAAAGAAAAAGACGATCTATTACAAAAAAATACGGCGAAACATGGCAAATAAATGGCGAAAAACAACAGGAACACACTCCAGATTGATACTAATGCTGTTATTTTCAACCTTTATACATTATTTAGACAGAAAATCCTGATAAACCGCCTATAATTCACTCAGGTATAACTCACTGAATCTTCTCTCTCTCTCTGTTCGTTTACTCGAGGAGCTATAGCAGTTTTAATCATGCGCATTTTTGTCTTTCACCGCAGCTTCGTGTTTTAGACAGGGTGACTGTCATCAATCAGTTTCCCCTCGACATCCTTGTAAAATCCAAACTTTGACCAGACTTTAGACTTTCGTCGTTTCGAGTGACAAAACCTGTCAGTCTGAGCAAGGCTCCAGCTGCTGAGGCCAAACATTGCAAACTGCACATGTGCGCTTCTGTTTGGGAGAGATGGCTTCAGACCATAGATTGTAAAAAACATTGGACGTCTCGAATTGAAGTCACCACAAAAACTGCTCCCCCTGGTGACTGGCTGTAGTATAGGTCAACTCTCCGTCTCCCCCATTCATCTGAACGGGCCGTTGTGAAACTTCAAAAAATTAATACACCTCGTAGAAATATTTCTCCCACCCGTATGCTGTGGTGATATGAAAGTATTATTGGGCTGCGTTCTTTCCATGTCCTCTTTTTTCTGAAAAGTTTCTTTTTCATCAGTTATTAGAGTTTAAAAAATAACCGCGGTTTACGGCAGTTTCACAATGATTGTGTACGCTGTATGCCACAGAGTTTTGCGACCGTTTACGACAGCTGCGTCCAGATATGGTCCAGATTCTCTACTGGCTGCACAATGGCGGCGCCCTGACGGGGGATATTATGGCTTCAAAACTGTTAAATGGTAGAAGGCGGAGCCTCGCTATCCACTATATACAGTCTATGCTTCAGACGCACAGAGTTTCGCCTTTCCAGGCAAAGAGCAGCATCACTGTGAGTTATTGACACAGTGTGGTGATCAAATACGGTATAACGGTAATTTTAATAGGACATGATAATGATTACCATGTAAAATTTTACAGCGGTCTACCATTTTACTGGTAACTGCTACATCCCTATTCCATACCATTTATTACTTATCATTAAATTAGATAAGGTTTCAACAAAGATTTAACCTATCTTTGGTGTTTGCTTGAATTGTTTGCAGTGGTAAGAACTCCATCGAACCATGGCTCTGTATAAAACTGTTCTTTGGATTACACCTGTTCTCGCTTTTGGTAGGATAAACCTCAAACCAGAGATTATTCTGTCTTGAATTAATGGTTGTAAAAGGGGCATAATGATGCTAAGATTGTCATGACCGCAAATGAGGCTCGAAAGACATGAATAATCCATATATATTCATGACCAACATAGTCTTCAGTGCATGTTTGTTGATGATGAGTCCACACGATCAGCCCCATTTGGATAAAGCCATCCCTGAGCAGCTCAGAATGCAGTCAAGGCTATCAGATATCTTGTCTATGCATAAGAGACTACCACTTTGAGTCCATATGCCTGTTTTGGATGTAAATGTGGATGTAAACAGGACCTTGGGCTCTATTAACATAGCTTAGCATCAAAACATGGTCATAAGGCAGCCTGTCTGACCATCAGTCTCAGTTTGCATTCACTTTAAATTCAGTCTGTTTTGTCTGAGGGAGCTCCAACCTTCAACATGATGAAGAGATGGATGTTGACAGCTGATGGCTGCCTGCTTCATGTTTACAGAGCAATAAGAACACCAAGTTCACTGCATCAAATTGAGGCTCTTAGTTAACTATTTCTCCAGGGCTTGTCTCTGCTATAAAAGTAGGGTCAAAACAAGCTAGTTAGTCTGTTAGGTTTGGATAAGTTTGAGAGCAGTGAGGCCCTGCCAGCAGCTTTGAGCAGTCACCTCAAGTGGCTTTTCCAATTCAGCTTTTCTGCATACAAGGTCTATATACATAAATATAATCTCTCTGGGTTTAAATATGTAATAATTCAATGTTTGTCCTCATGAGACGTATTTACATAAGGCTTCCATATCCGCGCACTGTCTCTGTGGGGATGTGAACATTTCCATCTTCCCTTCAGGTCCAGCACATATTTGCATTGTATGTCGCCCTGGTGCCGTGCCAGAAATGGTCAAGTGTTTTCATTAAAGCTTTAATGGATGCATTCCCCGCCCCAAAGTCAACTTTTCACCCTGGCCCAGCATCGTTTGGCAGCAGATCAAAAAGAAAGTCTGTTAATGAGAGACGGTGGGGGCTGCTTCATGAGGTCCAAGGAGCTTCATGTTTAGCTAATGCTTAGACCCAAATTCAGCCGAACAATCGGGAAGAAACAGGCCCAAATCTGCTTACAGAAATCATCTCACGTTGCCCTATTAATATTTCAGACTTTGTGGTGTGAACTGGGGCACAGGATTCCTTGTGTCACCTGGAATTTGACTCACATTTTGGGAGAGAATACATAATAGAAGAGCAGCCAACAAGCACTAAAAAAGATAAAAAGACCCCTTGCTGACTGTGTTTGCTGTTTGCTAAAGTCTAAGACCTGAAACTTAGACCATGATTCTCCATTTTAAAAATCTGGATTGAAATTTGATAGAACTTTAGTTAATGGACTGTCTTAACAAATGGTCATGGCTAACATTTGTGTACCACTTTCTAAGCTCTTGGTTTTGGATTTTTGCATTTATGTTTTATTGCTAAGCCTGTGTTGTAGTTAGGGATATAAAGATGTGACAATTTCACATCATGGTTGTTGTAAACAAAATTATCATGGTAATAGTTCTTATCAAGGTATTGTTGCAATGTGCTTAAAACGTTCAAAAGGTACTCATAATAATAATATATTTACATAATATAGTACAATAATACATGCCTCTCAGTGCTTAAGACTCTACAGAGAATTAAAAACACAATAAGAATCACAATTAAAATGTACAAAAAAATAACAGTCAAACGTAGCACATGGTTTCAGAGCATGTGGAACAGATGGGTTTTGAGTTGTGAGTTGAATTGAGGTAGAGAGTTAGTGTTTCTGAGGTCGGGGGGGGAGAGTTCCACAGTTATGCACACAGTGAAACCATTTAACAAAGTTCTACTTTGTAAAAAAAAAATATGTGAATTTGACCTTCTTCTGGTTCCTCGCTGAGGTCTTCAACAGTCCAGCTAGGCCTCTTCCTTCTCATGCTGCTGTGTGGGTGTTCGTGATTCTTCCCTGACACCCAGTGACTTTTTCTGCATTTTCTACATACATGGTGACCATCCTCGGCATTCTTGTAAATCCCAGACTTCAGACTTTGTCTGTTTTGAAGTAGAAAGGTCTCTGGTACAGTGTTGGTGTGGGCACCAGCAGCCATACTTTAACTTTCAGAGGTCAAACACAGTACTAACAGACACTTCGTTCTGTTTTTTCCAGGCACTGAGCAGTGTCACTGTGAGATATTGACATAGTGAAGTCATCAAACATGGTTTTAAAAGCTTTTAATTTTAAAATTGTAATGCTAACCATCTGAAATTTATAATGGTATGAGTAACTGTTACATTACATTACAGGCTCGTACTGTCTGATGTTTTTGGCACCCTTTTTTTTAGTTATTAAGGCAGTTTTTGCATAAACAGTTCAGCTGGCCCTGCTTGGTTCAGAGGTGAAGCTGTATTTTTTTCCAATTTTTATCTGGTTGGCTGTCCTTTGGCAGGTAGATTTAGAGGTTATGTGAGGCTGTAAAGCTACTCGCCCTAAGCTTCTGCTGGAGCTGAAGGGTCAAGAGTTATGTGGCCTGGAGATAGAGAGCACCAACTATTCATCATCATCACCATTATGTATAAAAGCACCAAATGTTGTATTCTTTAGATTGTTGCCTGATCAGAATTTAAGCCCCTCTTAGCCTGTCACGATAATCAATAAATCAGTTAACCGCATGATAAATAAAAACGTCCTCGGTAAGTTTGCCAGCCTCAAAAAATTGACACGTGCATGCATGTTTGTTTTCCTCCTCTCTTTCTACCAAACAGGCTGGATGAGAAGATGGTTCACTCTGTGCCACTTTCTCTACACCTGGGTGCTTTGGGTCTGGAGTGGATTTAGTGGATTTATAGTGGAGTGAGCATCTGTCATTCATACAGTCTTTGGAGGGAGGTAGGCGGGGCCGCCCCCCGCGCACGCGCACAGAGCTGAAGTGAGCGCCCCCCGAGGAGTAACAAGGAAACAAACACTAATATGAATGATGGGACGGAAGCCACAGCCCCAGTGTGGGAATATTTCGTTTGAAAGTAGTGGCGACGAAGAAGGGGAGGTACAGCTGAGCGCTCATCCTGACAGTCAGTGCTTACTGTGGCATTTGGTCGCCAAAGTAAATACTATAATAAAGCAGCGCAAAATGGTGCGTGCTCACAGACAGTGTCGTTCGCTGCATTGCAAAATAAATGCAGCCCTTCGATATGGTTGAAAAGCTAACACTTCGAGAAATGTTACGAACGTTTGACAGACAATACAAACTGACATGGAGAAAGTACATGTCACAAACAATTCCAGAACTGTACAAATCCCATTTTATTTATTGTTTTTTATTGTAATTTTATTGTGTTTTTATTGGAGTTTTTTTTTCTTTACAGACACAGGGTCTAGTTTTTATTGTTTTTGATCAGTATAATGATTTTTTTTACATTCAGTTGTTTTTTTGTCTTTTTTTGTTAATTTTTTATATTGTTTGTTTAATTTATTTTAATAAAAAGCTCTTGACCTTCCAATTACAGTTAAATACTCTTACGAAATTAAAGTGTATTGCTTTTGATACTGTGTACTCACTTTATTATTACATGTATTATAATTACATAAATGAAACAATGATGTTTCAAAACAATATTGACAATAATATCGTTTATCGGCAATAATTTTTTGGACAATTATCATCTAGCAAAATTTGTTATCGTGATAGGCATAGCCCCTCTTATCAAAATGACTTTATAAACCTTTATTTATTAATATTAACATTGTTGGCAGACTTATTAAAGTTCATTTTTAGACCAGTAATGTCATTTTGTCTGCCCTCGGTAATGAAACCTTGATGCAAATTAGCACTAATGCAGTGCCAGCATCTCCACTGATATTTCCAAATTAAATCTGAGGCCCATTTCCAAAGCTTGTTTGTTCAGGTGGGCTGTGGCTCCTCCGCTTTGCTACTCTGTCCATGTTTATATGGACTGTTGTCTTTAACTCAATGGCTTTTAAATGGATTTTCCCACAAGTGGTAAAAGCAGCTATTACCAGGCGATATTCCCCAGTGGGTTTGTTCATTGATGTTTTGTTTTGCTCAATGATTAATATACAACACTTTCATTACTAGTGCTGCTGACTCATTTCACTCCAGCTCAAATCAGTGAGTGACATTGCAGAGCTCAAAGCCAAACTGAATCCAAGCGAGTACCCTGGCATAGCTGCAGGCACTTTCCTCATCTTGTAAAACAGATTATAGCTTAAATATTGTAATATTATGCAAAGTGAGTCTTGCTACGGACGTGTTATTTAAGTATTCAACACCTCCAAACAAACTTAATCACATTCACAACTTTTCAACTAAAGGTCAAGCCCAAAGACATTCCTGTCTCTTTCTCTTACCTCAGCCGACGTCGTGGCCATTACTTCGTTTAAGCGCCTTCCCCTGATTACAAAGTCCTCCGCGGTCCTGATAATTAGCCTGTTAATTGCCCCTACTTTCAGAAATGCATTTGAGCATTGAATTGATATTCAACACAAATGAGTCCTCGCAGGTTTCCCTCAATAGGTCCCAGCTGCTGGATAAATTCAGCACTATAGGAGAAAAACAGTATGGTTTTATGGGATGTTTCTCCCTCTTATTATTCGATTCATGGAGCTTTGTAGAATTACCTAAAAACCATGAATATTTAACTTTTTTGGAGGGTTTTTTTTTTTACCGGTCTTGGCCTGCTTCCCAACCTTTATTTTAGCTTTAAGCGCCACACACCTTTTCTTATTTTTACCAAGCAAATCCAATGATAAATCCTGACTTTCCGCTCTTCATTTTTTTTAAAAATCACCCCAACTAACCTGGAAACATCCATCAACATGCAGGAACGCACACACACGCCCACCTTCCTGGCGCTGCAGGGTCAGATTTCTGCCTCACATCTGCATTTCCTCAATGTTCAATTTGCATTACATAAAAAAAAGGTCATCCAGCCGCCCCCTCATCCCCGCCGCCCCCTCATCCCCAATGCATTGACAGTTTGAGCCTGAGAGCCCATCAGGCCGTTCAGCTCCACGCATGAGAGAATTCCTGTTAAGGCCAGCGCTGAGGAAAATGGGCCCTGCCCCTTAATTTACCGCCTCAGTCAAGAGGAGGGCCCGTCCATGCATTTGGAACTAACTAGCTGTGTTCAAAGACCCTTTCCCACACTCCTCTCACTCTGTACCATTCTTTTGCATATGAAAATGACACGAAAGCCTTTTTTATGAAAGCATGGGTGGTTGGTGAATGATTTGGACACAGTAAAATGTAATAAAATCAATATTTTTCCTTAAAACAACGACATTTACTTAGCAACGTGGTGATGCTTGGTGTCCCCTGCTGGCTGCTGGGGAGCCACATGCCTTGAGCTAAATTTATATAATGTTAAAAAAAAATCAGGGAGAAAATTCCAAAATCTGCCAAAAATAATCAACGAGCAGTATCAATTAAAACATTGTGCACACATCAGATTAAGTCACTAAGGCTATGTACTGTAATTGCAGGCTGCTAGTTCCTTATGGCAATAATTACTGAATTTAATTGGCCATAATTAAAACTTTTATAACAATAGTAGTAGTAGTAGTAATAATAATACTACTACTAATAATAATAATAATGATAATAATAATTATACTACTACTAACAATAATAATAAAAACAATAAAATTATTAATAATAATAATAATAATAATAATAATAATAATAATAATGAATATCTTTTAGAACAAAAATACTAAAATGCATTTGGTATAGATTTTATTTTTATAATGATGGCCACCAAATTGGCTGTCTGTTTTCACCTGAAGGACTTTCTAAAAGGCAGCACAGGAAAAAACAACATAAGGAAGCTTAAGAAAAAAAATACTCTTCATTAGTTTATTTTAATTAATATTTTTTGGGTTCTGCTTGTGTATTTTTAGTTTGGGTTTTCTTTTTCATTATTTATGTAAATTTTTTGGTTAATTTTAATTTTCCTTTAAGTATGTGCTGTCATGTTTTGAAAGAGTACAGCTGTGTTAAACCAGTTTTTGTGTTTTTTTTTCAGTAGGTGCTGTCTGTAATTTTCTTCTAAATTTATATTTTGGGTTCATTCCCAAGTGTTTGAGTCGTCTTTTTTTATTGCTTGGCTGTACTTTAATTACTTTGTGGCAATATCTTGTCCTTAAATGTTTGAGAATTGCCAAAGCATATCTCAGCAGGAATATTTATTTCTGTAGTTAGAAATATATTGATATACAGATATGTTATAGACATATGCGTGGAACAGTCCTTACCTCCTGAGACACAGCCGCCAAGTGGATAAATGTCAAATTAAGACAAAAACTTCAAATTATTTATTACTTTACGTGTTCATCCCGTTTTTTAATTTCTTTTAGCCTTTGTTATTGAAACAGCCAAAAGAAATGCAGAAAATACAACTCAAAAGACCAAGAAGTGGTCAAGGGGTCATTTTTTTTTTTTTTTTAACAGACTGTCTTCAGACAAATTATTCATGTTTACGTAAAAAATGGTGGAATATTCGCAGGGATGAACACAGTGGGCTATATTACTGTCATCCTTGATGTCATGTAGTGGCGCAAGGATCATGCCCTGGCAACCACTATCTGTAAATGATTTCATTGTCATTTAAATCAAAAAGTGAGACTCCCCTCCAATACGTCCTTTCTTGTGCGCACCTGCCATCTTGCGTGCCACGGTGCCTTCACCTGGCTACAATCACTGCTGCCATGATTACCGGAGAGTCCTGGATGACAACCCTTATATGGGCTCTGCTCCACAGTTACCACCAACTGAGTGAAATTTCCAAACATTTTGAGCAAGAGAGAGTGAGAAAGGGGGTTTTAATTCATGGATCTCACAGGTGGTAATTTGCACCACTCAACTGCCTGTGGCAAACAGCACTGGTCTTTGAGGATTAGGTGGTATTCACATTGACTTGTCTACATATTTGAAATCGGTAGTAGTGTAAACACCTGCTCAGAGCAGACTTTTTTTTAGCTTAAAGATGCTATTAGGAGTTTCTAGGTAATTACATAAAGGTCTCACGGTTAGATATATGCCTGATTGAAATACACACTTTAAGATGAATTTTATAGCATCAAAATAGGTTATCTATAAATGCTCTTCCTTAGCTTCGCGGTCGGGTCGGACAGGGCTGTACTGGCCTGGATACTCAACTTCAGGAACTAGACAATTAAAACTAAAGAAAATTCATATTATTCGGACACGTCTTAGAGCACCGGGCTGTAAGTAGTGATATATAGCCAGCTACAAAACTACGATACTAAGTTTTCCCAAAATTTGCTTGTTGTCACACATCAAAAACTACCGCTACATAACTATAAAGAGATACATTACCTCGTCGCTTTGCATCCTGTTGTAAAGCAATGCAGAGTTCTGAGGAAGGTCCGAGCTGCATTCATTAGCATCACAACAAACACATGCTTTGGCTTGGGTCACGTCTTTATGACAGTCGCCGCACGTGCTCATGGGTAGCAGAGTCTTAATGTCGCCGGAAGTAGATTCTCCTCATAGCACCTTTAAACACTCATGAGCTGAAACTAGTGCTGAACGCTCTAAAGCGGTTTCATCTTTTCAGTACTGTACTCTAATGTTAACTATGGCCACACAAGCATGCCAAAACATGTGCCTCCCCCCCAGAGTTAACTGTGGATGGAGCAAAGAGAGGCTTCTGTCTGGAGTTGGTTGCATTTGGTTCTCTAGCTTTGACATCCTTCCAGTCACAGTTTCTCCTCCAGCTCTTCTCTTCAGATGAGTTTTATTTAACGGTACAGAGTGTTTTGCTTGGGTTGCTGTCAGGCCAGCATGTGGTGCCCGTCTCAGCGTGCATGCAGGAAATAAGGTGCTAACTCACAGTATCACTTCTGCTAACGCTGCTATTCTGAGGCCGGTGCCCCCGCGATAGCATCTGTCAGAGAGCCAGCTGTGCAAAGTTTCCCATGTTTCTCGGCTGTTTTAATCTCACAGCCGCCGTCTCTCCCATCTCCACTCCACATTTAGCGGGGCTGTATCCATGGTAACGCGCAATTATCCAAGACATCAACAATTCATGCTGAATAATTTTATCAGGGCGTGATAGCAGCAGAAGCGGCAGCAGCAGCATCACCCTCCCAACTCCCTGTTCCATCCAGCTCATTTAGTTCGGGGCTCATCAGCGCTATGTTTCAGCAAGTTGCATGTTGTGGGGAGTAAATATAGCAAGCAGGCTGCAAATTTCTGCACATGGGTGTCAGACTTATCAGGGACGATTTCCTTTGCCAAGTGGAAGAAACAGTAATCAGCCTCGTGATTTAACTGTCTTTGCGCCTGCGATCGACCCGCCAGCAACAATATTATTGACTGAATTACTCCCAGGATTTGTTCGCCTTCACTCTTAAAAAGAAAGGATGTAAATTAAGAATTAATGGGCACACATGAAGACCATCAGCACACAGTGACAGTCGGCTCGAGACAGCTGAGGCGGCCCACTTGGCAGACGAATGATGAATGGTCAATATTCTTCAGGCATGTAAAGCTCTGAGTTAAGCACTCAGCTGTGGTTTTAAATGAGAGGCAGAGCTGGTGTGACTTGCCTGTATCATAATTAACTGTATTATTTGTCAGGTTTCACAATAAATGTCATTTTTCAGCCTTTTGTAGTTATTTTAGGTTGCTTGGCAGTTAAGGATACGGATGGCTAAGACGTGCACAATACAAGAATGATAGATTGCAAACTGGATATCATGAAACCACTGAGTAACAGTTTTAATATTCGTGCAACTTTTACACTCACTAAAGCATATATAGGGCCCTATAAAATCTGTGATCACTGGATCCAAATGGAATCACAGAACTGAACATTAATAACTAGTGCTGTCAGTTGATTAAAAAAATTAATTTAATTAATTACCAGATTTATAATTAATTAATCTAATTAATCACATTTTAATCTCATATCTGCTTAAAGCAGCACAACGGAAGATCCCCGCTTGACCGGAGAGAGAACTCAACTACCCATGAGCTCTAGCGTGCACATACTGTCATCAGGATACAGATCTGCCGGTCACGTGCAATCACAGAAGCCAGGACTTCGCTAAAAAGTATTCTTCTGTCTTCAGCGGCTTTTTGAAGGATGGGTAGCGACGAGGTAATGTATTTATTATTTTTTTTTTTTTTAAAGGTATTTTTTGGGCATTTTGTCCCTTTATTGATAGGAGAGAGACAGTGGATAGGCTTGTGAAAGGGGGTGAGAGAGTAGGGGAAGACACTCTGCAAACTGGTCACAGGTGGGATTCGAACCTGGACCGGCAGAAGCAAGTACATGGGGTGCCTGGTTGCTAACCACTCCGCCAAACCAGCACCCCAGTAATGTATTTATTTTTGACTAAATGACGATGTTTAAAATCGCTAAGTTCAACTTGGTTTTATTACCATGAAGTTGCCCCCGTCCTGTTGAAGCGATAAAGTGAATAAAAGTAAAGACAACGACGAGCTGGTGATATCACACACTTGAAATAGGTCTAAACAAAACTACATACTGGTACGTTCTGGATTTGTTGTGCTGTACTTTTTTCCTGTCAAGTTTTTTGAGGAACTTCGTCATAAATTAGTCGGCCAACATACCTGATAGTAGTCGGACATCCCTCCTCGTCTTTTATTTCACGCCAGCAAGTGAACGCCGAACCGATGTTTATTCTGGTCCGAGCATTCAGCTTGTTTTTCTCTCGCTTTCTTTGTTTTGTATCCTCCGACAAAACTTTTCTCTTCCTTACGTTTTTTGTTGCCTCCGCCATGGTTACAACTCCGCGTTAAAGATTGGCTTTCACCGAGACTTCCGTGTTTTAAACGAATCGGGAATCGGGGGAAGTGACGTATGCCATAAAGCAGTCCAAACATGTAGTTTTTTAGTGTGGCAGGGTTCCTACCATCCACCTCGAAGTTACATAGCGCCAGTGAAAGGGATACAGACCACTCCAGACCACGACAGAGGTGTCATTCAACTCATTGTAGAGTGGTGGACCATCACAATGAATATCGAAGGATTATATTATGTTTGAAAGACTACATAGTGTTGGTTTAAAGCACCCAAATAAAGAATTTGAATTCTAGGATATTATAAAATTGTAGTGCATGACTAATCAAATGAATACACTAAGAAGTGAAGATTTGTAAATCCACATTTTTATTGGTGACTAAATAAAACAAAGTCCGGGCATCTTGTCCAGAAAATTCTAAGCTCAATCAGGCAACTCAAATCACACTTTAAGTGTGTTTCATAAATCAAATTCAAAAAAAGGAAAAGGTCGAGGACATCCAGCAAAACAATTAGGCCTGATGCATTATTAAAGAATGTAGTACAAATATAGATAAATAAATTTAAAAATAGAATAAGACTAAGTCTTAAATATGCCATTCCTGTTGTCACCTGGGCTTTGTTTGGTTTGACTAGAGACGCATGTGTGAAGTGACGTGCCACTGCCATGTACGGGTCCTCCAGGGGCCAATTAATTAATGCACTAAAGTGACAGCCCTAATAGTAATGTAATTCAATATCAACACGAAATGTTCCAGAAATGGCAAACATTTTATGTAAAAGTATTTATTTTAGAATTAAAAAGTATATATCTCTTTGGAAAGTGCTCTGAGGAGGTCCCTAAGGCTGGGGACAATTCACACTTCCCTTCCCCTCCTCCTCTCCTCGTTAAGGGTGAAACTCAATTCTACCCCTTAGCCTTTCCCCTTTGTCTTACCCCTTTCCCCCTCTGTTTTGACGGTTAAAGGGAAAGGGTGGAAACACACAGCTAAGAAACAAGACGCCACTCGATTCCTGCTGTTTCATCACCCAGAGCTGCTTGCTAGCTCCTTATCATGAAAAAAATTAAAATATACCCAATAATTCAAACATGATTGATATTTTCTTGATGATTTCATAATTACTGTTAATGTGAGCGCGCAACAACAAGAGGTGGAACTGGGATTCACCCTAACAATGCAAACATGTTATGTGGCTGCCTCTGAGACACCGGCTCAGTTAGCAAGAAGCTACGAAACTCCCGGCTAACTCCAAAGTACAAGGCAGAGCAGTTTCCAACAATTATGTGTCAGGTGATCAAATATTCTGCAAATGATGTCAGCATATTGTTGACTGGCCCTGTAAATATACATGCGAGGACCACCTGAGGAGTGAGTGATTATTTCTTTACCTTATATTGTCTCATGGTTACATTTGTGTAAAATACTAAAAACTGAACACTCAAAATAAACCTGGAAAAAAAAAACAGAATATGGGAAGAGCTAAAGCAAAATCTGGGAAAAAATATCAGAATTGATCGGGCCGTACATATAGCTAGTCAGCCAATCACATAGCTGGAAATCAGTGCATTTTAGACATGTAGACATGGTCAAGAGTTCCTGCTGAAGTCCAATCTGAACACCCTGATTTAAGTGATATTGAACTTGTTATAGTTGTTCACATCAGCTCTCTAGAAGATGTGTTACTGAGGCCAGACGTCAGAACAGAAATAAAGAAGAATAGAATAGAATAAACCTTTATTCGTCCCACACGGGGAATTTTAAAGTGTTACAGCAGCAAAGTGGACAGCATTAATAGAATAAAAAAATAGACTTAAGTATAAAAAATAGTAGCATGTACATTACTCTACCTATATAAGATTAAAAATATAACATATAAAAATATACAAAGAGTTTGGAAACAAAACTGAAAGCAAATCCTATAAAGGCTATATAAGCATTTACTGAGTAATTACACGTGGGATAAGTGATTGTACATGAGTGTACTTCCACACTGCAATTGCACATTGATTGAGGATTGCACATTAATTGCGCATTTATTGCACATAGTAAGAGTAAGAGCAGTTTTAGACAACTGAAAGGCAACAAGACCAAGAAAGGCAGAAGGCCATCTTTGTACTGTAAAACATGTTGAATTTTCAAGAAAATAGACTTGTGCTTCTTAAGACCACACCGGATGCCACCCCTGACAGCTGAGAAGAGTGAACTGAGAGTACAATTTACACTGGTTCACCAAAACTTTTAGTGTTTCTGGTCCGATAAGTCTTGATTTCTTCTGCAACATATAACATGCATCAAAATATTGCACGGAAACATGGATGGATGGATCCATCCTGCTTGGTATCAATGCTTTAGGCTGCTGGTGGTGAAATTGTGGAGTATATATATTGTCACAGAATTGTTTGAACTGTACAAACTAACCGAGTATTGCGCTGAGCGTAGCATAAAGTAATATTTTCCTATTTCTACTTTCTCATGCAGTTGCCTTGTAGATCTGTATTTGATATTTTTTGATCCAATCAGCATACATTTCAGTCTCAAAATCACTTGAACCACAGGTTACACCATATGACGTATAAAGTGCTATGTGCAACACTTATAATAAGAATAATATTATACGTTTATTTACATCACACCTTTAAAAAAAGATGTATAGAAAGTGCTTCAACAGACAAATCAAAGGCAGGACTCTGGAGACAATAAATCAACAATCAGGTCAAACAGAGACCAGCAGAGTCAGTGGAAAAGGAACTGAGGTTTGTGTTAATTAAAGCAACAAAAGGAGAAAAAACTGGAGACAACTGGGGTGCTATAGGAATATACTACATTAGCACAGGTTAAAATGTAAACATACATATGAATAACATTGAAAGATGGATAAATAGATCACAGCCGGTTGTTTATGAGCTCACATAAGGAAGATAGAAAGAAGAGGGTAGATGTAGGACGAATTTAAAAAAAAGAGTATGTATTAAACATGAAAAGATGGTGAAAAACAGGACTAAAACATAAGCACAGAAGAGATAAAAAAAATAGTTTAATCAGTAATTGTAAAATAAGTATGTAGGTAATTCAATCACAAGACAGATTAGATGGACCAACCCAATTCTTTGTTTTCAATCCAGCTATTTCTGAAAACAATTAATCTGATGGTCTATTTCTAATCTATGCTCAACCCAAATCAACGGTTTCATCCTTTATCTTTATATTTGGATCTCAAGCTGCTGTGGTACTCTCAAAAGTTGGGACTAAAGTCGGACAAAAGCACATATTTTAAACAGAAAGTAGTGCCAGCATGTTTGATGTTACATATCAGGGAGTGCGGGGAGTCCACTTTAATTGGCTA
Organism: Scarus forsteni; assembly: GCA_036419115.1. NCBI lineage: Eukaryota > Metazoa > Chordata > Actinopteri > Labriformes > Labridae > Scarus > Scarus forsteni. The sequence goes on from JAZDUH010000523.1 coordinate 3,224,421, forward strand.
CATGTGGCACATGAAGACGCGTGTAGTTCAGCGGGAGTTCTATCAGCTGATGATCAAGCACTGCAGGTAGTGAGCCAACTGCAGAGGTAACAGTTGTATCTGAGGATTCATGCTAATAAGGGAAACTTGAAATTGGTTCTTCTCCATATAGATCCTTATAGAATGTATGTAGGACAGACCTTTCCCTCCACGGACTGCATGCAAATGAAGGGAAGTAAAATCCCATGGAGTTAGTCATGCAACTTCTAAAATATGAAGCATTTAAAGCACATCCACCACATTCTTACGCCAAGTTTAAATGAAGTGTGCAAATGTCATTACACTTTTCTGAATCTGGAGCTGAAGAGGGGAGCAGAAATATCAAACCAGCTGCATGATGTAACAGCATGTCATGTTAAACACGGGTGACAAATGAAAGCAACAGAAAAACTCTCACATTTCAGGGATTCAGTGTCCACATGTGTAATGTTGCACCAGTTTGACCCGACTCAAAACGAAAGAAGACCTCAGATTATGTCAGAAAAGCAAATATGGTGAAATGACATTGCATTGAATGGTGCTGAATTAAGGCATTTTAAGTGTATCATCAGCATTTATATGCACCTTTTCAATGCAAATAAATATACACAATATAATAGTGGTGATATTAAAAGTGAAAAGGCTTTCAAACAGTCCAAATCAATAAGCCTGTTTTTTTTTTTCATCATTTAATAGAAAAATATTGATAGTGGTATTTTTGGGACTATATTAGGTTTTACACTGTGGATCGACCGAGGTGGCTACTTTCTACCTGGAACCCTAATTTCCCACAGACTAGTGTTGTGTTACTCGAGACCAGTCTTGGTCTTGAGACTACATTTTGAAGGTCTTGGTCTTGTCTCGGACTCGAGAGCATTTGCACCCAGTCTTGTCTCGGTCTCGGACTGGCCAGGCTCGGGATTTTCCGTCAAGACGGATCAAGACCATCTTTGATCTGGTGTTCTTCAACTATATTAATGTGAATAAGAAGGAACACTTGGCAAACCAACAAAAAGCTTCAATTCACGTGTTATTTCCACCTGTGATGACTGCAACTTTCTCGGTGTTGTGAATGAGAGACACCCCCCATAACTGTTCAACCTTGTCATTTTTTTTAAATTGATTTTGATGGCCTTGGTCTTTTCTCGGTCTTGGTCTCAACTCGGTCTCGACACCCAATATTCTTGGTCTTGTCTTGGTCTCAGTGTATTCTGGTCTCTTGAGCACAACACTACCACAGACCAATTTAAGTTCAACACTTAAAAATCCATCTTATCAATTAATGTGTATGCAGCAATCAATGTTTGCATTTGTTGTTGATGCCTTACACATATTTTTAACAGACTTTTAACCATAAAAAGCCCATTAATCTTGATTTACATCCATTCATCCATCAGTATTTCCATCTATATACCTAGCTATCCATCCATCTGTCCATCCATTCATTTAGTTTTGATATCTTAAAGCCCATGCATCCATACATTCGTCCATCAACCTAGCTTTCTGAACATTTATTGAGTTATCTCTCCATTTATCCACTGATACATCCATTTATCAATCACTTATCCTATCGACCCATAACTTTACTCATCCATCCATGGTTGTCAGTTTGCCAATGTATCCATCAGTCCGACCACGCATCCATTGATCTATACATGAATTAATCTATCAGCCTGGCTGTTTTCAATCTTTCCTTTCATTACCACAAATATGCATCCATCCATTATCTATCCAACTGTTCATTATTCATATAGTATCAGAACATTTGGAAATGCCGTCCAACCACCCATCTTTCTCCCCATTAATTAATTCATCTACCCACCCATCGTTTCTTCCATCCAACTATCTGTCCACTCCATCTGTGGGTGGGCTCTCCATGATCCATCCAACCAACCAACCAGCAATTTAGCTTTTCTGTTAAAATTATCCAGCCATGTATTGTTTTTTCTGTATCCTTCCATCTTTCAGTGCAGACTTTGATCAAACAATTCTTCCATCCAAAAATATGATATACAATAAATCCATCCATAAATCCACCCATCTGGCTGTTCATCCAACCACTATCTTATTCATCTATCAACATATCTATTTGTATTTATATCAACAAGGTAGTACAGAATAGCAAAGGTTGGTAAGTATATAGTTATAGCAAGGACAACATAGTGTTGGTAGGTGACTAAAGAGATTGATTAAGCAGTGGAGTTAGGGATAATGGATGTTGTTTCAAAGGTTGGATGTTGGTAGATGGATTCATCTAGTAAATCATGGGTAGCTAGAGGGATGGATGTTGGGATGGGTAGCTGGATGGACAAAGATGAGTCACGTCATCATCGTTAGCATCGTGAGCAAAATTCACCCTTCATAGTTTGGAAATTGTTGTGCATAAAATGGCAGGATATACTTCTGACTTTAAAGGTCTGTTTTTTAAGCTAACCATCTGAATCCCTCCCCCCTCCAAACCAACGTCCATCTGCTTCACCACCGCAGCACCTTCCTTCCCCTTGATTTCCCCCATCTGCTCCCTTTCTTCACCCTCTCCACCACTTCCTCTCCTGTATCTAATCCCTGCTTGAATTAAGACCGCAGGGACGCCCCCGTGCTCCCGAACTGTACAAATCCATTAGCATCAGAGTTAACGCCGGGGCCACTGTCTGCTCATTACGGCCCCAGATCCCTGTCTGGCTCGCTGAGGATCTCGGCTACACGCTGACGGACAGTGAAGCTGGAAGTGCACAGCCGCTGTCTGCACACCACCTCGAGGGGGGGAGAGAGGAGGGGAGGTCTGCTCGTGTTACATGAGTCAGAAGTCACAATCAGAGTGTTTTAGCTCGGCTGGCCACAAGAGTGTGTGTGCGCCAGGCTTTTGATGGTGACAATCCTCCATAGATGATCCTGCTCTTGTTTAACTTCCTTGAGTATGACTAGCCCAACATGATGAGGTTAAAAGGATGAATTCAGGCTGACAGTGTTGGCAAATCACTGGAGTAAACACTGAAAGATTCATCCACATCATAAAAATAAATGTATTATGTTGATGATAAAGAGAGGGATAACCCATTTATGTCATCAGAGGAAGAATCAAATGCTTTTTGCTAAATAGGTGTCCTAGATACTTAAGCAGTGCAGCAGGAAGTAATGCTCACAGTGTTTCAGAGTAAAAGTAAAACAATGTTATATAACAGCCATGCAGCACTTAATGAAACATAAGGATGGGTTGACATCATGTAATTTGTTTACTTAAAGTTCTTGCATCTTCGATTGCTCCCTTTTAGTGGCTGAGTTTGCTCTCTGTACTTTGAAAGCCTTGTCATGATGTTGACTATAGAAGTCATACTTACCCATCCCCACATATACAATCCATTACCATGGAAACAGTCTTGTGTATTGTGTGTTTGTTTTTCCATTGGTCCAGTGCTCAATATTATTAATATTAACGCACAACCAATATATACTCTACAGGATGACCATACGTTTTCTTTTGCCCGAACATGTCTTCCTTTTTGGTCATAAAATTAAGTCGAGGAATATTTTAAAAATTCCCTAAAATGTCCAGCTACTTTGGCGACAAAAAAATGCATGATTCAAACTACCTTAGCTGTTCTTTCATTTCCACTTAGGCCTGTCACGAACACAAATTTTGCTGGACGATAATTTCCAAAAAATTATTGCCGATAAACAATATTATTGACAATATTATTCTGATTTTTTTTCATTGATGTAATTATAATAAATGTCATAATAAAGTGAGAACAACATATCAAAAGCATTAAACCTTAATTTCTTAAGAGTATTTAACTGTAATTGGAAGGTCAAAAACTTTTAAATGAAATAAATTAGGCAAACAATATAATAAATTTAACAAACAAAAAAAACAATGAAAATGAAATCGACTCTTTTTTTGGAAAAAATTGCATGTTAACAAAAATAACTATACTAATCAAAAACAATAAAAAACAGACCCAACTCCAATAAAAACACATACAACAATAAAATCAATAAATAAAATGGAGTCCATACATTTCGGGACTTGTTTGTGACTTGTACTTTCTCCCAGTCAATACTGTACTGTTTGTAACATTCTGTCTTTTTAACCGCACTGAAGGGTTACATTTCTTCTGCAATGTGGCGAATGACACTGTCTGTGAGTGCACCATTTTGCTCCGTTTTATTTATTTTTCCTTTGCTGACCAAACGCCTCAGTAAGCGCTGACAGACAGACGGAGGCTCCGCTGTGCCTCTCCTTCTTCTTCTTCCATGCCACTACTTTCAAACAAACATATCGGCTCGTCAGTATTCATGGACTCACACCTTGTTCATTCTGTTTAAAACCAAAATATTCCCACACTGGGGCTGTGGCAGCCGGCTTAAGAACCGTAGCTTTCGTGCCATCGTATATATTCATGTTCATTTACTCGTTACTCCTCACAACGCTCACTTCAGCTCTCTCCGTGTGTACGTGCGAGCGGCCCTGCCTCCCCCACGAAGATTGCATGAGTGACAAATGCTTACCCGCAATAGAACCGATGCACCCTGGAGTTAAGAAAGATGGACAGAGTGGGCCTTCTTCTCATCCAGCCTCTTTGGAAAAAAGAGAGGAGGAAAACAAACATCCATGCACGTGTCAGTTTATCGAGACCAGCAAACTTACAGGCCTATTTCCAGGCTAGCCACATAATCACTCTGATATATGGTTACGGTTAATGCTGGATTGCCTTAGGGGGAGGGATGGGGAGTGAGCTGACTGAGCCGGAGAGCAGAGAGAGGATTCAGAGACAAACATGAGTCTTTTATAAGTGGTTTATTGGTATTTTCAGTATATATTCTATAAACATACTGTTAATCAGTAATGATATTAGTACAAATCTGGAGTGTTTTCTTGCTGTATTTTTGCCTTTTTTTGCCATATTTTCACCTCGTCCATCTTTTTTTCCTTAAATGCGTCAGTGATGCACTGTATATATACGCCTCAATAGTTAGGAAACATGATTTAAGTCTATTTTTTGTGCCCTTTATAGTACTAGTTGGTATTTTATTTGATTTTGTTGGAAATATTGGTTAATCACCTTTACAAAAAGTTACATTTTCTATGGATCCCAAAGCTATGATGGGAAATGGGTAAGAGCCCTGTATGTATCTTTGCCTGGAGCTTCCACAATGTTACGACTGACCCTGTTGCCAACAGTTTAGATGAGAATCAGCAGCAGAGTAGTTCCTGTGTTTCAGGTATGATTAAAAGAAATCAACAGAGAATTCCCAGGCAGAAGAAGCCTAAACTGCAGATTAGACTTTTTTCAAATCTTTAACAAAATTAGCATTAAAATGAAACGTTAGACTAATTCAAAGGATAACACAAGGTTGTCTTCCTACAGAATAATACATGTGCTCAAACTTAAACTCCACATACTAAGCCGACCATACTTTCATGCGTTAATATTCACTAAAGCATAATACTGCACATCGTGATCCCACAACCTGAAACAGTAAGAACATCCTCCTCTGCTACGCTCATCTAAATAACCTTGGACAGTATTATGAGTGATTTCCTGCTTGAATTAGAGATTATGTTGGTAAAGACAGCAGCAGGGATAAAGAGATTTGTTAGATTGCTTTGGGCGCTGGAGTGCATGTGTGAAGGTAAAATGGATGTACTAAAGGAGAGGATCTGCATGAAGTAGATTTGTGTTATTGAGGTTATCACTGTTTTATCCGAATGTCTTCAATCACAGACTCTGACAGAAAATGCTGTGACTGCGGAGTGATTTAGAGAAGCATTTTGGAGTAGACGGCACTATGATGCCTGCATACTGTTAGCAAATTGACAGTGTTGTGATACTAACAGGTCGCAATTTAAGGTACAGAGCTTCAAATGCTTGATAATGATAAAGCAAATTGGCTAATCACATAGGAAATCAATGCATTTAGGCATGAAGAAAGCTGTTTGAATCAAGATCTACTCAGAGTTTCTAACACAACCGTCTCTGGGATTACAAGGAATGATCAAGAAAGTTCTTCTACCCAGAATGCCTTGTCAAAGCAAAAGTCAGAGGAGAATTACCGGACAGGTGAGAGGTTATTGAAAGGCAACAGTACCAACTGGACACCAGAAGATTGGACTGAAAATTTGATGCAAACATGAAATCATGTTTATGCGTGAGCGGCCCCACCTCCTCCCCCAGCGATTGCATGAGTGACAGATGCTCACTCCGCTAAATCCGCAATAGAACCAATGCACCCTGGTGTTAAGAAAGATGGACAGAGTGGGCCATCTTCTCATTCAGCCTCTTTGGTTGATAGAGAGGAGGAAAACAAACATGCATGCACTTGTCAACTTATCGAGGCCGGCAAACTTACCAATGGTGTGGTTAATTGATTTATTGATTATCATGACAGCCCTACTTAAACTCCACAACCTACCCGAGTGTGATTGCCTGCCATATCCGTTCCTTTTTGACCATTGTGAACCCCCTCTCTGATGGCTTCATCTTGTAACTTCCCATTACGCCATGCCAAGAAGCTCAAATCATCTACAGCTGGTCTCTGGATCAGATTTTAAAACAATTGCCTCCATCAACTAAGGCAGTCTGAAGGAAGAGGGGGTCCATCTTGATTCTAGCAGGGTATACTTTTTTAAAACATGTATGTTTATTGCTTTTTGTGCATTTCAAATAATACAACAGAACAACAACAAAAACAAAAGACAAGGTACAATACAAAATAAACACGGTAAGACATCATCTCATTATACAACTGTAAATTTCTATAATGTTACATTTCCTGCAATAGGACTTCATATTAGGTGCCATTGAAAGGCTCAAGGTAAAAAAAGTAGGCTCTGGAATAGCCCCCCCATATGAACCTTAGTCAGAAATCAGAACAAGATATAATCTTCTCCTCTTCTAGAAATAACATAAAACGTCCCCATATTTTGTCAAAAGTGGAATATTTACCCTTGACCGTAAATGTAAGGTTTTCAAGAGCAAGAGAGTGTGACAATCCAACAAGCCAAGCTTGTAGACTGGGTCTAGTAACAGATTTCCAAAATTTGGCTATTGTGTGTTTAGCTTGTAGCAAACATGGACATTTTCTTGTCTGCCTTGCTGAGAAGATAGTTTACAGGAATCTAGCAAATGCAGTGGTCAGTGAATTTACATTAGCAACATGTAAAAAATGCCAGAAAAGCCTCTTAAAAACAGCTTTATTCACAGAATTTGGCATGTGTCCTTGTGTGAACTACAACAGTAACTAGTAAAGCCATTAGGTCTTCATACATCAGGCCGTGTTGAGAAATCAATCTTCTAAAACATTAATAACAGATATTTCTGTGCAAGTGAAAAAACAGGCTTTTACTTCAGCGCTAATCTCCCCTGAACTGGACACTGTCCTGAGCTGACCCACATGCACAAAGACTATCACCCCAGACCTCATGCCGCACAGTGCTGAGGGCGATTATTTCATAGAAAGGCTAATCTGTTGATCGACAGCCTCCCGCAGGAGAACAAAACACCATTTTCTATAGTTTGTGAGGTAACTTAAGGTTTTTTATTTATTTTTACTGGTGCCACATAGGTGTCTTACATTCTGGCACAGCAGGTACTATTGTGCATCACCAAAGTCACATTTTCTGAACAAATAATCTACTCCACAGTCATCCTTTGACAGCAGGGTTCAGTAAAGGAAGTGGTTATGTATGCTTGAGAACAGGCTCAAACACGAATGCAGGCAATGCCACAAAATGGAGGGAGAGAAATTAGATCAGTAAATTACGTTTAGATATAAAAGAGAAGGATCAGCCTGCGTTTGACTTTGACAGGTACAACAGGAAAGTTGTTTATTAATGAAGTCCACTTCCTGTCCTCTGTTTCTCGCAAACTGATGTTTTTGGCATAACTAATCACACAGTTTTGCATTTTCCACGTAGATATGGGATTTTCTTGGTCTTGCTTATGTATATTTTCGTGTCAGTATTAATTCATTAAATGTATCTCTCTCACTGCCAAATATTTACTGCAGGTTGTACGACGAGCTTTGTAGCTACTTGTTGGTTGTAAAGCCAACTCTTTTCATGTTGACCCATCTCTCCAGCCATTTTGTGGTCTTTTACTCTGTTCCTCATCTGGATTTCTTTATAGTTTGGATCTTTAACGGTGCTCAGGTAATCAACCAATTTATATATTTTTTGGTAGGGCATATAATATTTCATTTGCTTTGGATTTTCAGACTTTTTTAAACTTTTTTTTTCAATTTTTTGGTTTAGTCTAGTTCGTGATGAGGCCTGATTTCATATTTTTGGGTAACTCATGTTTTGAGAGAAGCGCAACCAGGTCTCTTAGGTAGTGTGATATTATGTGTTTATAGGGAATAAAATTGTTCAGCAAAAGCACAGCTACATGTCTATATTAGAACTAAGGGTTACTTGATCTGGCTGCCAGAATTGCATTTCTGTCCAGGACCCAGAAGATCAGTATCCCACAAAGACCATGAATTCCCAACATCACTATGTGAATGAAAACTACTTGAGGCCTCAGTTACTTCCTGCTGGTTAAATAAATTTACATTTTTATTTGGTGCCACACACACACACAAGAACTAAAAGACCAGAGGGACTCCAAAGCAGTTCCCTGATGGAGATTTTCTTAATAAGTTGGCCTGGCATTGCAGAAACATTTTTTTTTCTTTTTTGCTTTGGGTTGTTTCTATGCACAATTCATTATGATTTATATTGGTATTGTTGAAGTGTTACTGTGGCTCTACAGGTCAGTTCAGAAAGATGTGATGGCTGGACCAGGGTACAATAGTCTTGAAATATTGTTGATTTTTAAAAGTGCTATGAGGAGAATCTATTACCGGCGACATTAAGACTCTGCTACCCATAAGCACGGCGGCAACTGTCATAATGCTGCATTCCAGTAACCTCAGAACTGGGAGTGACATCATCTCCGACTTATCGGTGTTCCAGTTGAGGTCGGAAAAAAACATGCTGATCTACCAGGCTATTGTTAGCTGTTGTTAGCTCGGGGGTGGCAAGGTTTCACCGAGTTCCCAGTAGGAAATTCAGACTTCGGGGGACGTTCCAGCTGCAGTTTCCTACTCGGATCTCAGAAATTCCGACTTCTGATTACAACTGGAATGCACCAAAGACATGACCCAAGCCAAAGTGTGCGTTTGTTGTGATGCTAATAAAGCATGCAGCTTGGACCTTTCTCAGAACTCTGCATTGCTTTACAACTTCTTTTTTCAACAACTTACAGGATGCAAAGCGATGAGGTAATGTATCTCTTTCTAGTTACGTAGCGGTAGTTTTTGATGTGTGACAACAAGCAATTTTTTGAAAACTTAGTATCATAGTTTCGTAGCCGGCTATATATAAAACTACTTACAGCCCGGTGCTCTAAGACGTGTCCGAATAATATAAATTTGCTCTAGTTTTAATTGTCTTGTTCCCAAAGTTGAGTATCCAGGCCAGTCCAGCCCTGTCCAACCCGACCGCGAAGCTAAGGAATAGCATTTATAGCTAACCTATTTTGATGCTATAAAACTCATCGATAAGTGTGTATTTCCATCAGGCATATATCTAAAAGTGAGACTTTTTTGTAATTACTTAAAAACTCCTCACAGTCCCTTTAAGTAGTTTTTTAAAATCTTGAACATTAGGGGATGTTGGTCCTGCTCTAAATGTGCTGTTCAGAGTCTTGGTTTTTCCTCGTCAGAGTCTTAAAGAACTAAGTTACTGTTTTGCTCTTTTTGTCCTAATTTAGTCCTGACTGAATAACATAAAATACAATAAGTATCCAGACAGAGAAGGAATGTTACATTCCTGTAAAAGATGGATGGCAGCATACATTGCTCTGAAACCTAAATGTATCTTCCAGCATTAATAGCTTCCACAGATGTGCAAGTTACCCATGCCATGGGCATCAACAAACTCCCATACACCACAGATGAAAAATGTGCAAAGTTTCAGAGAAGTCCCACAAGTCTTTCTTGAGATACTGATTTCATAAACAAAGGAAAACACAAAAAATCCATCCATTTGACTTTTGACCAATGAACTTAAAAGTCTACCCAGTTTAGTGAATGATTTCATTTGCTTAGCATGACAGCAATGATGCTGAAAAGATCTTAAGTTGGTGTCAAAATGGCAAAAACAAATCTTAATTCAACCCTCAGCAATGCGTTTGTGTCCTGATTTTGATTTACTATGATCAGATTCAGTTTGATTTTGATGATCATGCGTTTGTCCAGAACAGACCCGTTTCTACCTACCTGATTCTTTTGCCAAAATATTCATAATTTGCTTATTGTTGGAGCACTAATGAGGTTTAGATATTACATGTACAATGTGCTACGGCATTAGCATTCTCCTTAGAGGTGAACAACTGTTCTGTACCATCAGTCTATAGCTGTATGATAAAGTTCTTGTTTGGTTTGGTGAATGATTTATGTTCATTTTTTAAGCTTTTCTAATAAATTCTGTTTGAAGAAAGCCAAGCTCCCTCCTTTTGATCCTGTAATCACCATTAGATCCTTTGATGATATATAAAGAATTCAGCTCTATAGCATATTTTTCTGCAATCTACCAGTTAGACCCAAGGATTTTGATCATTATTTGCTTGTTTACTTGTCGGATTCTCTTGAAACTGCTCCTGTTTTCAGTCCCTTTCCGCTAGAAAGTCAATGTCAGGGAGTCATCCTACTTGGGATGCCATGCAGCCCCTCTCAGATTTTCAACATTATTGTGTCAGATTCACTAAAAGCTTCCCACCAGCCGGCAATATCTCTCACTTTTTGAACATTAAGATTTAAAGTCGTATCCCGGGGCTTCACGCTGGCCGTGTTTAGCTGCACTACAAAAGCGCTATTTGTCAGAGCTATTGAATTTTAGTGTGGGATCACTCCTCCTTTTCCTGCAGATATCCCTCTGTTCTGTGCTCTGTTAGGCAGCACAAAGGCGTACAGCTGTGAGAAACAAAGTGGAATCTATACATACACATGTCTATGGATCTGTGTCAGTGTGATTACTGAGACTTTCAAATGATTTTGGCTTTGTTTCTGGATTTAAACACAAAAACATTCCTGAGCCGTGAACAACTGCTTTTGCATCTTCCAGTCAGTATCACAAAGAAAGCTCTTGTCAAGGTGAACATCCAGAGTCACTTAAGCAAAAACAATGACAAAATTTCTGTCTTATGCCAAGGTCAGACTGTTATGCCTGTCTTCAAAACAGTGAAATCCCACCCCTCCCTCTGTGCTCATTATCCCTGAATGGCATCATCAGCTACCTCTGCCAGAAAGACAGCCCTGAGCAAAATGTTTGACCAACAGGCAGCTCCAGTAAAGGGAACAGATGTCGGCATAGTAAACATTAGAGCATAGTGTGGGAAGGCCAAAGCCACAACCCCTTCCTGAGTGAGGTGAAGTCACAGCAGGACTGAAACTTACATTATATTGCCAAAAGTATTCATTCACCTTCTTTGACTCACATACGAAACTTATGCGACAACAATTCCGAATCCATTGGGTTCAATATGGCGCCGGTCCACCCTTTGCAGCTGTAACAGCTTCAACTCTTCTGGGAAGGTGTCCACAAGGTTTAGGGGTGTTTATGGGAATTTTGACCATTCTTCCAGAAGCACATTTGTGAGGTCAATCGGGTTGATGTCAGGACGAGACTCTGTCCTCCATGTCTTTATGGACCTGCTTTGTGCTCTGGTGCACAGTCATGTTGGAAAAGGAAGGGGCCAGCTCCAAACTGTTCCCACAAAGTTGGGAGCATGGAATTGTCCAAAATGTCTTGGTGTGCTGAAGCATTCAGAGTTCCTTTCACTGGGACGAAGGGGCCAAGCCCAGCTCCTGAAAAACACCCACAAACCATAATCCCCCCTCCATCAAACTTTACACTTGGCACAATGCAGTCCAACAAGTATCTTTCCAACAAGTAACCAACAAACCCAGACTGGTCCATCAGATTGTCAGATGGAGAAGCGTGATTGGTCACTCCAGAGAACGCGTCTCCACTGCTCTAGAGTCCAGTGGCGGCGTGCTTTACACCACTGCATCCAACGCTTTGCATTGCACTTGGTGATGTGAGGCTTGGATGCAGCTGCTCGGCCATGGAAACCCATCCATGAAGCTCTCTGCTCTGTTCTTGAGCTAATCTGAAGGTCACATGAAGTTTGGAGGTCTGTAGTGATTGACTCTGCAGAAAGTTGGTGACCTCTTCTCACTATGCGCCTCAGCATCCGCTGACCCCACTCCATCAGTTTACATGGCCTACCACTTGGTAGCTGAGTTGCTGTCGCTCCCAAACACTTCCACGTTCTTATAATCCAGCTGACAGTTGACTGTGGAATATTTAGGAGCGAGGAAATTTCATGACTGGATTTGTTGCACAGGTGGCATCCTATCACAGCTCCACGCTGGAATTCACTGAGCTCCTGAGAGTGACCCATTCTTTCACAAATGTTTGTAAAAGCAGTCTGCATGCCTAGGTGCTTGATTTTATACACCTGTGGCCATGGAAGTGACTGGAACACCTGATTATGATTATTTGGATTGGTGAGCGAATACTTTTGGTAATACAGTGTATGTGTTTAACAGCATGACAGTTTGAACATATGTGAAAATATTGACTTTACAAGACATTTTGATACTCAGTGACCTTGACCTTTAATCAAAGCATACCAACTTTTTATCCAGTAAACATTGGGATGCACAATTTCATGTGTTTGACATCGTTCTAAGCTGATGTCAGCCTTTTAAATTCAGTATCTTTATCCCTTTATGTCAGCCACACATATTGACCATATATTGGTTGAAATGTTGACAAATTGCAGAAATGTACAACACTGATTTACCTTCTTATCACTGCATTGGTACACTATAAAATCAAAGGTGTAGTTCTTGCAATCGTTAAATGCTGTTTTTCTTGTTTTTACATCTATTCCTCTCAAAAGTATCCTGTAACACTGAAAGAAACAAGTCAATTTTGTTAAGTACAGAGCTTGTTCTCTTGACTTGAATATTGGCTATAATGAATTGAAAATTTCTGCATGTTGGATATTGGCAAAAACACAATATCAGGCATTCCTACTCTTATGTATTCTGCACAAGCTAGAGTTGTACTTATCTTGAATCTCATCACTTTAACCAGTTGGACCTTTTGATTTGTTTAAATTGAAAGAAAATACCAAATATTTTCATATTTTCATAGATAATTCTTCAAAGAAACATTCTTGTATGGACAGCCCAGAACCAGAATGCCTCTGGCTCAAATTTGTTATACCTAAGATGAACTACAATAAATAAAAAAAAGTGTTCAGCTTTTTCTCATCAAAAATCCAATCAAACAATGAAAAATTATCACAAAACCACTAATTAAAACTGTTTTCCCTCTCTAATTTTGATGCAAGCTTCTGGATAACCATCACGCTTTGAATATTTCAAATATTTCTCTTGAATCATAAGCACCTCTGTTTCACATCACTCGCCCATCTTCATTCACATGCAGCTGAACTCCCTCATGTCATAAAGCATGTTTTTGTGCATGCGTGTACACATCACCGACAGGACTATGTCATTAGTTACATTTTCTCCCGACAGACATGATTGCAGCCTCATTGCATGTGAATCCTGCCTCCTTTTTCCCCCTGAATATGAGCGCACTGTATTTCAGCAGCACGGCCCATTTATCTGATCCAATCTCTGTCCTGTAATTGAAACTTTTATTGAGATGAAGGGGATAATAGTTGTGGATGTTCGAGCGCCGGGACGTGATGTAAAACCATCCGGGGGCATAAAGAAGTCCAACGTGTGAAATGCTGCCTGCGCTGGTGCCGTGCATCACAAGGCTCCATTAGGGCACTGCAGAGTGTGAATCTGGGTGTGTGTTTGGATCAGAGTGCAGGCGAGGACGTGCCCCATTATTAATAAGCACATCAGTACACAAGAAGCCGTTTGATCCCCCTGTTATGACTCTAAAAGTCTGCCTTCATTACTTTTAAAGAGGGGAACCGAAGTGCACTGCATTAGCCATGCAAATTCAATCATGGAACATATGCTAAGAAATGTCTGTGATTGTAATCAAGCAACACAAGAAAAAAACCTAGAATTTGAATTTTGCTGTTTAGCTATTTCTCACATTGTTGTTGACACTTGCACAATCCAGCATTTTAGTTGTTTTTTCTGTCTTGCCTCACTTCTGAGGCCATGACAGACAGATAGACACCATTATTTCTTCTGTGTGTGCAATAACAAAGTAGAGATGCAGCAGAACTTGCCTGCCGCTAATTAGCTTAGCTTAGCTCAAACACTGGGAGTCAATGGGTAGTGTTAGCCTGCCTCTGTCTACAGTCATCAAATAAACTCTTCAGCAACTCTAAACAGTCTTGAGTGCTTGCATCTCCATATAATCTTCTAATTTGAAATAGAGGCTTTGTTTTGTTGATCTACTTCCACAGCGGTTTGCGCTAGCGATGTGAGTCAGCCGACAAATTTGGGAATGTTCTATCTCTTGCGAATACAACCGTGAGATTAGGTCAACAAAACATGGCTCTGTTTTTGAGTAGAAGAAGAAAACATGAAGATAATAAAATATAACCGAACATAGAGGGTTAAAACATGAGCTACAGCAAGCACACAGGACTGTTTCGAGTTGCTGTAGAGTTTATTTGATGACTGTAGGCAGATGTAGGCTAGCACTACCCACCAACTCCCAGTGTTTGAGCTTAAGCTAACTAGCAATGAACTCAACACGTCTCTTCCTGCACGCACACTCAAAACAAAGGAATCTATTTGCTTGTCATGGACTCATGAGTAAGAGAAGACACAAAATAAAATGTTATTGCATGAAGACAAAAAAATAAGCAGTTCGAAGCCTGATGGTTGATAAAAAGATTCTTGTAGTTTTGATAGGTAAACCTCACCAGCACCAGGTTGGATTTTTAACTCCCTGCTCAACTGTTTGGTCAATAAAGGTCAATAAATTCACGACAGTTAAAGTGTAAAAAAACATAACGCGTCATTGTTTGTTTCTGTCAACGTTTTAGGATACAGAAACTGCTGCAAACAAACCAAAAGAACAGATATTTCTTTTGTTTGGGATTTAAAGGTTTAAATAGCAAAAAACTGCTATTATTTTTATTGTTACCATCATTTTTATTTTAAATGCTAAACCATTTACTCATAATGCTACGGCCACACCGGACGCGAATTGGCGAATTTTAACGCGCGTAAAGCCTGTAACGCGCTGCGCTTCACGCCCGAAGCTGGACACTGGACATTTTGACAAGCTGAGGGACGACGCGCGTCCGGGCGCATGCGCAGTAGAGAGCCGGAGCCGGTCGGACTCAGTGATGACCCGTGCAGGCAAATCCAGCTGGAAATGAATATTTACAGAACTTACCTTCAAAACCTGTCTCCTCAGCGACTTTCACCCAAGCCTGCTCCTTTTTGTTCCGGTCTCTGTAGAGGACACACGCCGAGTAGTTTAGCTCCGGATGATAGCAAACAGCGCGGATAAACCTCTCCTCCATCTTTGAGAGGGGGTTTGAGCAGGAGCAGGAGGCCGGGGCGTCACACATCATTAAATCAAACCTGTCTCCTCAGCGACTTTCACCCAAGCCTGCTCCTTTTTGTTCTGGTCTCTGTAGAGTATACACGCCGAATAGTATAGCTCCGAATGATAGCAAACAGTGCCGATAAACCTCTCCTCCATCTTTGAGAGGGGCTTGAGCGGGAGCAGGGGGCCGCGGAGCGTCACACGTCATCAAATCAGTGACATCGGGGGGGAATGTCTTCGCTGATTGGCTGCCGCGAACTGGCGTCGAATGTTCAATATTTTCAACTCGAGCGTCGAGGTGTTTGGGGCGACAAAACGCCTCGACGCTCCAAACGCACCGCGCCAAACGCGTCCAACGCGCCGCCTGGGGCGAATTTGCATCAAGATGCGCGTTTGCATTGAATTTGTATGTAATCTCGACGCGCGTCCAGGCGAATTCGCCTCCGGTGTGGCCGTAGCATAATGATAATTTATATATGTGTGTATATTATCTGTCATTGTGTGTGTTTGCAAAACTCAATATAATCAATTTAACCCTTTCATGCATGGTGTCCGCTACAGTAGACAGTTATTTGGAGTAAATTTATACCCTTGAGGTTACAGTAAATAAATAAAAAAAAAGTCAGCGAAGAAAAAAATTGACATTATGCCTGTATTCAGATTTCGCATACTTACATTACATACTTTCTGCCTTTTCTGATTGAATTGATTTTGGGCATTTTTATGTCATCTCGTAATCAAATGCTTGCTTTTTAAACCTTCAAATTCCACATCAGGAGATCTTTTTTTTTTTTTTTTTTTTTGCTTTGTTTGTAGTTTTCTCTGTTCTATGAAAGGTTAACAGTATCAATGATTTGATTTGTTCTGTTTTTGAAAAGAATAAATATCCCTGAATTTATTGATGACCTCTACCAAAAGGCTGAGCTGGTAGTTACAGGGTTAATCGAGGACCAAACACAGAGAAATGCATGGTTAACGGAGCAGCTTAAATCTTACTTTGGATGTAAAGTTAAGGTTTTGGATCTTGGGCAGGCCAATTTGTTTTCAAGGCCAACTGACTCCTGTAGGACTCTCCCCTGGTCAGATAAGAATAATACCAAGCTTAAGTTGGACACAAAACAAGAACGAAAAACTGTTGCGGACAAACTTTGATGGGTGGATTGTTGGTACTTGAAATGAAATAGTGCAACATGCTTTATCAATGGACCTTAAGTTGGAACAGAAAGTGCATTAAATAAGTTGGATTAGAGTTATTTGCCAATGTTGCTTTTCAGTTGTTTTTGGGCCAGTTTCAAATGGACTGTGGGCCATTGTTTGGACACCCCTGCTCTAAGATTATGGTCCATATTGACACAGTTGCTGCGGATTTGCCAGCTGCTCATACATGGAGCAACACCATACCAACACATCCAAAAGCACTGGATTGACATTTGGTGACTGGAGGCCACTGGAGGCCTTTTTTTCTTGCTGCATCTTCCAGTTTGCAGCACTATTACTGAATCATTCCACAAAAATCCGTTAGCACTTGCTCATAATAAGGCAGGGATCCGTCTATTTCACCGTCCACACTTTCAGGAGCTCTGTGAAGATCTCTCCATCTAACCAGGACTGCAGCTTGTATTTATCCTCACCGTGTAACCTCAGTGTTTCCTCTGATGCAGACATGTTTTTGCAGAGATGAAAGCGGGGAAGGTCTTGCTCGTCTGTGTCGTCAGGATCGTCGTTGATGTTTACCCTCTCTACTTTTTGCTGTGATATTTACTTTGATATTTACGTTTGAAGACGAATGGCATGGTGGTGTCTGCAGGAGGAAGGTTGAAAAGTTAGATGCTCATAAATATATTCACATTTATAATCAACAACCTTCCAGGAAAGTGAAACCTCTCTTTGTGAGAAAATACACCCCCTTCTTTAACAGAGCTGCCTACATAGTGAATTTACTCCATTAGAGGTCACATTTACTAAAAAATATGCACATTTCTTGATAGTATGGGTCACCTTACACATAAATATGCATGTTTTAGTGTTTGTCTTCCTCCTAAAGCTGCACTCATAATCACAGGGCACAGATTTCAGTATGATCTTTCCACCTGACCCCCCTGGCCATGACCATGTGCTCGCAGCCCTGTTTTTCCCTCCTTCATTCGCTCAGCGGAAACCCTGCTCGAGACTGTGCCGTGTTTGCAGAATCACCTCTTTACGGACTCCAAAAAGCAACTCAAAAGGTTTGATGGATGGCTCCGGCGGAACCTCGTGGCCTCCAAATAAGCCGTAATGTAATTCCGCTTCTCGTGTGATTTCCCTCCGTGACCCTGCATGTGGAGCAATCAGCAACTTTCAGCAAAAACGTGAAGCCAAGGTTCAAATATCCCGAAGGTAGGAGAAACAATACACACCAGCAGGAACAGCATGACCCCAGAAGAGACCCAATCCAAGGCTACCATCCTGGAAAATAGTGCTACATATGGCGAAAGAGGGGCTGCTTAGGGCTATTTGTTACAAGGCAATATCTAACAGAGACATTCCAGCAGACAGTTCTGCTTGATGCAAAGCCCCTTGTTTGCTTGCCTTAGCATCTGTATTGAGAAAATAATGCAGAGGTACCTTTTTTCCCACCTTAAAAACAGTCCCTTGTGAGCTTAGTGAAATGTCTGCACAGTTCTTTTGACAAAATATTACATAGATCAAGCACCAGCGAAGGTTTTGACCTTGTATAAATCATCCCGGGCCTTCACCGGAGTGGTGTTTTATGTATTTATTTTTTATTTTTTGCAAACTAGCAGGGTGTGGTTTTAGTTTAGAATCGTCAGCCAGAAGCTTCACTTGGACACTAACATGAAAAGACTGATCTTGACACTATCAGATAGTATGTCGACCTGATCGAGTAATATTTCTGCCCCAAACACTGACAAAGTGAAAGCTTATGCTGTTCCTGATGAATATCTATTAAAGATTTAAATCAATGTTTTAACATTTGACCATAAAACCTCGAGGTGTACGAAAATATGAAGATACTAAAATTATCATAGCAAAAAATGACAAAATAAAATTCAAAGACACAGAACTGTTTAAAGAGCTGCTGAAATATTTGAAGCGGCGCTGGGGATTTTATACCCTCCTCACCTACCGTAGCAAAACACTCGCTTCAGAATGGAGGAAGACGAGGTCAAGGAATTAAAAAGAAAAAATCGCAATTAGATTATTTTCTTAAATCGTTCAGCCCTACTTAGAATTTCAATTTTTCTATTCTTCTCATAGGATGTGTTGTTTGTAGAGATTTACAATTAGAAAGCCTGTGCTGCAGCTCCACTCAGTGGCCATTTTACTATTAAGCCCTCCATTTTAATCACTTAATCAGAAACTTTAACAAAGTTTCCTCAGTCCTTGTGCTTGCTCATTGAGGTAATATTCTATAAACATTCTCACAGTCCTGACTTTTCTTGGAATTTCTCCTTGAAACTAGGACCTGATCTTTGTAATGTGAGAAGTTCTTAGAAACCTTTCTGCCTCTGAAGGGGCTCTTGAGGTGAAAAAGTGCCATGAGTACAGGCTTGAGACGTTCTATTGTACAGGAGAGAACAAAAGTATTCACTAAGTAGTGGAGAAAGAATTGTATTATCTTGTCAAAGGAAACTAAAGAGAGAAAAAAAGTGTGTTATGCAACTTTCCAACTCTCTTCCATTCCCTTAAATAAAAGCTAAGATCAACATTCAGTCTTTGGCCACGTGCAATGAACTTACTGTCTTGTTAAAGAAACCCGTGAGAGATGATTTGAACTTGATGACACGAGTTGGTCAACAAAAAAGGACTACACTGTGGTCATGACTGGGTGGATGTGGTCAACAACACTCAAGTAGGCTGTGGCATTAAACAATACTCCATTGGTACTGAGAATCCAAAAGTGCGCCAAGAAAATATCCTCCACACTATTACTGCACCACCATCAGGCCGAACAGTTGATACAAGGCAGGATTGGTCTATATTTCCATGATGTTTACACCAGCAACAACAGAGACTCATCCGACCAGGCAACATTTTTCCAATCTTCTATTCTCCACTTGCCACAGTTTACTGTTCTTAGCTAACAGAAGTGGCACCAGTTTGGTCTTCTGCTGCTGTGGCCTTTCTGTTTCAAAAGTTCACGTGTTGTATTCAGATCCTGTCTTTTGCATGCCTTGGTTGGAGCAAGTTCAAGTTATTGTTGCCATTCTAAAGTTTTCTGGCCATTCTCCTCCAACCTCCGTCATCAAAATGGAATTTTTGCTCACTGGATAGCATTTCATTTTGACTTTTCTCTGGAAAACAAAGACATGGTTGTGCAAGTTAGATCACTCAGACCAGCCTGTCAATCATGCCACATTCAAAACCATTGTTTTTTGTGTATTCTTGGGCCATTTTTGTGCTTTTATTGAAAAGAGACAGAATAACAGTGGATAGACCTGGGAGTAGAGGATTAAGTCAACAAAACATAGCCTCTGTTTTTGAGTAGAAGACGAAAATATGAAGATACTAAAATATATCATAGCATAAAGGGTTAAAACATGAGTTACAACAAGCACACAGAACTGTTTAGAGCTGCTGAAGAGTTATTTGATGACTGTAGTTAGATGTAGGCTAGCACTACCCACTGACTTCCAGTGTTTGAGCTAAGCTAACTAGTGGTGGATGAACACGGCCCATCTCTTCTTGCACACACAGTCAAAAAATGAAGTCCATTTGCTAGTTTTTTTATGTATTTTTGGAGCATTTTGTGCCTTTATTGATAGGAGAGAGACCATGGATCGGGTTGTGAAAGGGGTGGAGAGAGTAGGGAAGACACTCGACAAACTGGCCACAGGCGGGATTCGAACCCGGAAGTATGTGTATGGGACGTGACTGGTCGCTAACCACACCGCCTAACAAGCACGGCCATTTCAAGTCATTTTAATCACCTTTCTTTTTCATTCTGATGCCCTCTTTGAACTCCAGTGGATCATCTTTACCATGTTCACAAGCCCGAAATAGTCTTATGTCTCAATTGTCTTAACCCTTTGACTGGCATTGTTACCGCACGGTTGACTTTTTGGCAACATACCACAGTAAAAGTCTAAAAGCCCATCTTTGTCTGTCCTTCCTTTATCACCTCTCTGTATAGCATTTGTGAGGCCAATATGTATCCACTGGGCGGCCCTGCTGCACATGAATATAATTGTTTTTATCTCAGAATAAATTGGAAATTAAATGTTTCCGCCTCGCTCCTCAGAAATCTAACCGAAAGAGCAATCATTACACTGAGAAGAAATCTTTTCACACATTTCCAGATCCTCTAAAAATCATACATTATTTGAATGAAATACATTTGATGATAAAAAATGTATCTATTATTCCTAAGATAACTGAGTCAACCACTATATTTCTAAATGTGGCTTTCATGGGAAAAAAAAAGATAAAATAAATGTTGCAGAAATTAAACAAATCCATTCCCACCCAGGACAACCCTTAACAGGCAAGCCGACCAGCTGGTTGACCAACATATCTGCTTCCTGATTGGGAAATCTGAACTTAAAACCTGAGATATTGCTAAATGAAGAGGCAGGAACACACCAGCAACAAAAAAATGTTGCTATTTTTTTTCTTTGTTTAGAAGTCAAAGGGTTAAAACACAGTTGAAGATGTGTGCCAAATAAAGTCTTTGGTTCATGTACTCTCCCAATTTTATGGTAGTTTATTTAATCTAGTGTTAACCCTCTATGTCGGCGTGCATATCTCTCCCAGCCCTCTCCAACGGGTGAAGCCTCAGACCTGACCTCCCCAATTTGCTGCCTGTGTAGGAGGGAACTTCACAAGGCTTTGCTGAACTCCTCTCTGATTTCCTAAGATTGGCATGGCTGACTTTATCACAGAAATATCTGCTGTATTTCAAAGCAGGACCATAAAAGTGTGACAGATCATTACTTTTATATTGTATAAACACAACATTATTGGCCGACTTAATGGAATAATTGGATGTTTTAAACGTGCATGCTTGACTTGGAGCCACAGCCCGATAAATGATGAGAAAGATCTTCAAGCGCTTAATCAAACTTAAGCATTTATTTCAATATGCTGGATAGTATGTTCACCCAGTCGGAGCATAAAGGAGTTAAGTGCAGGAGCTTTTTTAAATGGCATTGAATGGAGTGTAAAGAAATGGCAAATGATACAGCTGCTAAAGGAGCCAGCTATATATCTTTACAATCTCATCCAGGGTCCATTGCCTCTGAGTTTATGACTCATGATCAGGTTTTTAAAAGTTTTGTTCTGATGATATTTTTTCCATTTGAAAAAGGAAAGTTTAAAAGCTGGTGTTGTGGGTAGCAGAAATTACAGTAGGCAGGAAAAGTGAAAGGAAAATTGCAAATTGGAATAGGCTTCACAAACGAGGACAACTCGAGAGTCTGCTGCTGTTGTTGTTGCAGTCCACTTTGGTGCTCATATGTTTTGACAGGAATTGTTCTGGAAAAGTGGCAAAAGTCCATGTTATCAGAGGAAATTGGGGTGTTCAGACACCTTAAACACCATTATTAAAGTAATTAAACAGCCAAAATGTCAAAAAAGGTGACTCTTTTTTGCCGAAAAAATTGTTATACAAATGCTACCTTTCAGTACGACTGTGTTTCAATTGCAATGGAAGCCAAAGCATGACTATATGATTGTTTTTGCCCGTTCTTATTGTCATGCTACCAGGTGAGCCATTAACCATGCACATATTTGATCTACAGTCATGACAAAGCCCGCTATTCTACCGAGATAAACATTGACTGTTAAAATGATGCTTGAAGAAGAATGACCAGCACCTGAAGCCTCAAAGAAGCAAATTTAGAGCACTTTACTGTGTGTGTTTGTCTTTCAAAATGTGATACCAAGGCCTAACACTGGGGATTTTTCTTTTACCTGCTACTCTATTATGCTGCGTTCACACCGCAAGCGACCCAGCTACCAAAAACGTGTCGCCCAGGTATCGTCACGCATCCATAAATACCTCATTTTGGTGCTTGGTGACGTCACATCTACTCGAGTTTCACCGCGATCATGTCATATATCATATAATAGGATGTATAAGCGGACATTATTCCAGCTGTATCCTTTCATTCACTTATCAATCACAAAACACTGCAGCTGATGCCCTGCAGCAGCATTATCTGTGAGTTTACCGCGGTCCGTCTAGGCTGAACTAATGTCCTCACGGACTAATGTTTCCCACACGGACATGGACTGTTCCACTGTAGTCCGGATGAAAAACTGTCTGTCAGGCGCACCGTCACACACACACACACCACTGATTGGCTGTTGCCGCACAGCCGCACACGACATCGCCTGAAAAGAGCAACTTTTCGCAACTGTCGCATCGCGGGAGGGTTAGCCCCGCCCCATCGCGGCTGTACATTGACTTTGAATGGAGAGTGATCGCCGAGGTATTACAAGTAGTGTCTGGTGTGAACGCACCTTTAGTCCCTCTAGTCCCAAACTTCTCCTGTCCCATGGTTCCTTTTGAAAGCAAGAACTTAACACACATTTTACTTTGCTGTTTGGTGTGTTTACCCCTGCGGCTGTTGCAGAGCACTGGGTTCTGTCTATTGCTCGATTCAGCTTCAGGATCAGACTCAGAATTTGTATTTACTGCTAAGTGCCATGGCACATACAAGGAATTTGACTTGGTAAATTGTTGTGGAAGCAATCAACATATAATTAGAACAAAAATGAAGTTTTAGAAGGAAAAAATAAAGTAGAAAATAGTGCAAAATTGAATTAAAACTGTACAGTAGGCACAAGAAAGAACTAGAACACAACCAACATTATATACGGAATAATTTACACCAGTTAGACTTTTGTATTTTTAATTAGATATTTTCATCACTGTAAGGGCTTAAGCTAGCATCAGTGGTGTTTGGCAAAAGCCCATTAATGTTAGCAGTGACAGCTCGCAAGTCAAAGTTCAAACACAATAGTTTTAAATGTAGTGCACACGATAAATTTGTTGCATTTTTATGTAAGTGACTTAATTATGATTTATTTTCAAAATGCCAAAACCTGAATAAAAATGGCGATATATCAAGCTATTTGGTAGTAACTTGTACCAGCCCTCTAAACAAGAAAGTATTTTATCAGAAATCAACATCTGAAAGAATAGCCAAAAAAGTCATATGTTGGGAAAAGTCTTTCTTATATTCTCTGGTTGATTCAAATGGCAACATGGCTCTATTTAACTCACTAGGCAGCGAAACTCCTATGAACAATGCCTGTATTTTTAATTGTTACTGTCCTAAGAACTCTCACACTTTCATTGTTACTCTGATTTTATTGTTTGTAATTTATTACCGTAATATTTTCTTGAGCTTGGATTTATTTTGACGTGTGCTGCTGACTTCTTGAACAGGTGAATGAGTTTCTGATTTCACTGACTTATCTAGTTGAATGACAGTTAAATAAAATACAATAAAATATTTAAAATACCAAAATAAATGTGGGGAAAATCTCTAAAATCACCCTTGTCAGCCTACTTTGTGATAGTTTGAAAGTTCCCATACCCCCAAAATAACACTTTGGATTCAGAGTCCCAATTAATGGACTGCCAGTAATTTAATAAGTAGTATGGTGATAGGCTGAAGAAACTGACAGTGTTAAGTTAGTCTCTCAACATCTCCCATGTCTTGTAAGTTCCTCCTCGGCGACCAGGCCTACGGCTACAAGACAAACTTTAAATAGGCTTCGTTAAGCATTATCATAACAGGACATAATGTGTGCTGTAATAATGCCAAACTATTATTCAGATTTTCCAGGTCAAGAGGTACAATAATTGCCTTTTAGGGTCACATTACCAGCCTGTGCTTAAGCACAACATAATAAACAATCTTAAGCTGTAGCTGACAATGAGGCAGTTTAACAATGAAATTAACTTCAGTAAAGTAACAAAGTCACAGAAAGAGAAACTAACTTCCCTCTGAGTTTCCTCTGAAACAGTTTCCTCTCATCAATCACTTCAGCTGCTGCATCATTATTTCAAGGATGTAATCAGGAACACCTGTTTATGTCTCATCTAGACCTGAAACAATGAAACAAACTAAACAGAGACAGAATTATGTACTCACAGACTGCACAAAATCAACTTTTGTTCTGCTGTTAATGACGTAAACAGAAAAAATCAAATCTTGGCTGAAGTAAAGTTTGGCTTCATTGTTCACTGCACTGTGGCTACAGCACACAGCCCGCCTGTTCAAAATGAGGACGAACATGATTTAAGTCTGTTTCACAAAAGCTGCTGTGATCTACTGGGACTGTCACACACAACAGTCTTTTAAGACCAAAGAAAATGGTCTGATGAAGAGAAAATAACCAGTGAGGAGCAGTACTTCATGTTGATGCCATAGGATATTAGGAAATGGTTTAAGACATTACAGAAAAAAACTTGTCACATCTAAGGTATACAGAAGACCATTTCTTAAATCAGCATGTTGAATCTACCGGGCCAGTCTGAGTGCCTCTGCTCGCCAATTAGAAACAGAAAGGATGTCACTTAAATTGAACCACGGAAATTGGGAGAATACTTCCTGGTTTGATAAGTCTTGATTCCTGCTGCCACATCCAGAAGAAGGGCGCAGACTTTAGTGTCAACAACATGAAAACATGGATCCATCCTGCCTTGTATCAACAGTCCATTCTGCTGTTTTTTTATTGGTGTAGGGGAAATTTTCCTGGCACACTTTAAGTAACCTGACAAGCCAGATGGACAGCTCCATATATCTGCCACAGAAATATTTCACTAGTCCATCTGAGAAGGAGCCCTTTGAATTTATTTTCAGGAGTAGAACGTTAAAAAAACACAAGCTTGTGATTGGACAATCGTTTGGCTCGTCACATTCATCACAGACCAATCCACATCAAGCAGGGTTGCCTCCTATAATGTAGCATACGTAGCGGCTAATGTAGTGGCTAATGGCTAACAACAGTTAGCAACAGTTCATGGATGTTAGCCATAGCCGCTAACAGCTAACAACAGTTAATGACCGTTAGCCGTTAACTTAGCTGCTAACAGCTAACGGCCTTTTACTATCGTCTTACACTAAATTGTACCACACAGATGAGTCATTTAACACTTATATGTGACATGAACCTCGTCAAAAACAATCCCTACAAGCAAACTTCTGAGGAGGGCAGATTTCGCCAAGTTTCACTTGGTGGCCATTAGGACAATAGGCTAATCGGCATGTCCGTCCTCAACTTACGGTTCTCAAATACCGGTTGTTGGCACGTCCACATTCCTTTAAGAATTCAGCTGAGTGAATTTGTTGGACAACGGAGGCTGGCAAGACGGACCTGCAGGATTTCAGAATCAGGCAGGTCTATCTGCTCTGCAAGGCTACGCTTTAAGCTACTTGGAAACAATTGAACATTGTTCAAAGGGAAACACTATGCTTTTATTTCTTCTCATCTCTTGCCTCACTCCCTAGTCCATGTCAAGTAGATATACACCATTCTTATAACTGTTAGTGCTGTAAAAAGGAAAAAAATGACCAAAGTTCACCCACCACTAAATAGCTTAGCTCAAACAATGGGAGTCAATGGGTAATGCTAGCCTGCCTCTGCCTACAATCATAAGATAAACTATGCAGCAACTCATTTTTAACACGTTTTGTTACCTTAACTTTTTTAAGATCCACAAATCACTCTGGAAGTGTTTTTAAGTTTGTCAGCAAAACAAAGCCTCTTTTTACGAATCAAAGAAGATTAGTATAAGGATTATGGCTGACTTTGTAAGAGAGAACGAGAAAGTTTTCTTTGGTTTTGGTTTTAGTTTTTCTATGCTTTTTTTTTTAATTACACTAAGTGCTACTCTTAGTCCATCTTAACTCTGTTAAGCCGGGCATCCACAGTACGGCTTTTTCAAATGCGGTGTTCAGCTGCTGCTCATACTGTACGAGTGAATCGCAGGGGTTAACAGTTCACAGGTCACGATTCTTCTTCTCACACTATACGACCCCATGCTCGGGTGCCATCTGACTGCTCACACTGCACGTCCATGTACGACACGTCAGACTCTTGTATCCGGAAATGCAGCGTAAAAAGTAGTAATAGAACAACAATCAATCAATAGTTTAGCTACATCAGGAAAATAAACTTACCAGGTACTTGCAATTGTGTGGAAATCCCCATCCAACTCTTTTCTCGATTGGTGCAGTCATGGTAGCTCTCGGAGGCTACATCGAATAGGCCCCGCTGTGCCTGCCACAGCTCAACAAGTCGACCCTCCAATGCTTGGGTCCAGGTTCGCTGTGATGCCATGCTGCTTTGTCTTGTGCATATGTTTTCTCTTCCGTATCTACGTTTGCGAATGTGTAGTGTGACATAGCCTCACAAGGGGCAACCAGGATTTCTAACAGGTTTCATTTTCATTCTATCGATCGTGAGGTGATCGTGAGGTGATCGTGAGGTGTTACCGTGCGTATAGTACACGATGTGAGACCTACAATTGAGCCAAAACTCGGCCCGATTCCCAAAATAGTTGCATGGGTGAAAAATCGTGTCAAAAAGGGCCAAAAATTGCACAGAGGATGTCCAGCTTTAAGAGGTGCTGAAGAGTTTATGTAGCCTACGTTTTTGTTTAAATGTAGGCTAATACTACCCACTGACTCCCAGTGTTTGAGCTAAGCTAATTAGTAGTCGTCGAGCTCTGACGTCTTTTTCTTGTCACGGCATGCACAGTCCAAAGAATGGTGTCTATCTGCTTGTCATGAACTTGGGAGTGAGGAGGACCACAAAAAGAAAAAAAAAGCAAGTTTAACAGCTAAAATCTTTGAGATGTAAATGCTAGTTCAGATGCGAACGAGAGTCCAACTCAGTTATTGCAGTGCATACCTTATAACTTGGTCAGTCAATGTTTCCCTCTTCACATAAGAATCTTAAATATGGCGGTGGTTCTTTGATCAAAATGACTCAAGAATGTCAAAAGAGTTACGATTTTATGTTAGTTTCTCCATACAACTCTGTTATACTTATAGGTCTGTTAGTATTTTTTCTCACCCATTAAGTCCATAATCATAATTTAAGTCGTTCATAAATATTTACCAACAGTGGAGACATTATGTAAAGAAGTAAGCGTGAGCTTTGCCCAAGCATGTGTGTCCATCCAAACCTTGAAGATTAAACACGCCCTCCTGCTGTCCCTCTTTCCCATTGTATTTCCTATTTCCATTCACGGACCCTGTGAAGTCTTACCGCTCTGACAATTGCATTGCGTGTGTCATGGCAATACCACACTGTGCGAACATCTGAGGAAATCATCTCCAACCTTTGAAGTTCCTCTTCCGTCCGTTTGTGAAGTCTTCACAGTTCAGCCGAAGCACCGAAAAGAGAAAAGGCCGCCGCTGCCTCGGGGGCCGGTTCCCACATAATGGAACGTTGAGCCGCGGCCAAACTTATTGTTCGACTTCAAGTGTGTGTGTGTTTTCTCCTGGATGATATTTTGCTAAAAAATGCTAATGCATGCATGTTTTAACCTGTGTGTGAGCGTGCAATGCGAGCTACATCATTAACACAAAATTAGGAGAGTATAATTGCATGCCTTTTACCCTCAGGTGAGCTTGGAATGGGCTCAAGAAATTTTTAAAAAGGGAGTCTTCCCCTTTGGCCTGTTCTCTCTGCATCCTCTAATTTCCCAAACATTACTATCAGGACATGCCTGCGCTGTTTGCAATCGTCAAATACAATTAACCAGCGCGGCCTCGGCATCTGAAGACGCCAGCAGAGATCTGAGATGTGAAATCGGCTTCGGCCCCACGTGAACCCTTCCAGATAATGATACGCAGCGTGAAGAGGAATGCAGCCAGAGGCCAAGGCAGATCTTTTTACACCTCCTCTCATTATTGCAGTATATAAACTGTTGTGCTTAAATTTTGGCTGAGATTAGGTTGAAGTAAGATAGCAAAAAGAAGACCAGGGGGTGAAAAAAGAAAAGAACAAAATCTGTTGGAAGAAGGGAGGGAGTGTGCCGAGAATCAGGAACAATTCATTTTCTTTCTCACCTTGTGATTCTTCAGATGGCTGACATCCAGAAACAAGAGAGACAGAGTCTGAGGGAGAGTGACAGGAAGGATGAATTTAACAGACAAAAGGAAAAAAGAGACACTGACAGAGAGAGTGGGAGAGAATAGAGGATGGTTTTACATTGATGGAGAGAGGAGTCCATTTTGAAATTGATTTCCAACCTTTCACAAAACCCTGCCTTAAATGTGGTTGTATTTACGGAGCTTGTTGTCCATTTAAATTGGGATTCTATCTGACAAGACAGGTAGTCCTCTTATATTTGTTTTGAAGAGTAAGTTGTCCTAACATTACAGAAGATGTTTATTTTGGTAAATTTACACTTCATGAAGAGATAATCTACTGCTCTTTTGACTAAATTAAAATAATTTTTGGTCTGCTAGGTTGGGTGTTAATATTATAATGGGATAACAAACACCTCTCATAATTGAACAGGTTACTGCATGTCCATAATAATTGGTGTTCTGGATCATTTTGTACTAAGGTGCTCCTTGGTGCTGTTCCTATTAGTGAGTCACAAGGTGTTTTAAGTTTAAAATAACTGTCACACCTTTCTTCTGTCTCACCTTCCTGTGTGGCTCGACTATGAAGGCACTGTTACAGCTGTAATTACCATGTCAGGCATGAACTTGTTTTTGAACTTTGAGTTTAAGCGTATCATGAATGTTGTTGTAATTTTTCTGAGCTGTAACCAAAGTGTAGCCTTGCAGAGCAGACGGATCTGCCTGATTCTGAAATCATGCATCTCCGTCTGCCAGCCTCCACTGTCCAACGGCTTCACTCAGCTAAATGCTTAACGGCCTAATCAGGGAAGAGAGGCGGGAGCGGGAGCTGCGGGCTTGACGACAACAGGAAGTAACTTAACTGGAAGTGAAGTCACTTCCTGTTGTCCAAATAATGGAGGCTAATATTGGTTAGCTATCATGATTACTCAGTTATAGTTGGCGAAATCTGCTCTCCTCATAAGTTCACTTGTAGGGATTGTCTTTGACAAGGTTTATGTCACATATAAAAGTTAAATGATACATCTGTGTGGTATAATTTAATGTGAAACAATAGTCTCGAGATAGTTTAGCTATCGGCTAGTGGCAGTTAGCCGCTACGGCTAACGGCTAACAAGGGCAAACAACAGTTTGCCTTTAGCCATAGCGGCCAACTGTTACTGTTGTTTGCCCTTGTCAGCCATTAGTCGTAGCAGCTTACGGCTAACCGTTAGCCACTACGTTTAGCCACTACATATGCTATGTCATAGCAGCGCTGCTTGATATGGATTGATCAGTGATGAGTGTGTTGAGCCAAACGATCGTCCAATCACAGGCTGCTGTTGTATTTGAAGGTTCTGCCCCTGAAAACATTTTCACAGGGCTCCTCCCAGATGGGTTATAGAAATATCTTTAATAAGGAACTGTCCATATGGCATGTCAGGTTACCCAAAGTGTGGTACTGGAGGAAACCAATGAGATTTTAACATCAACAAAATAACCACTAATAATCAAAAGTATTACAGGGAACTTATTTCATTCCCATCAAGAATTAGTAGTTTCCTGAAGTCAGAACAAAAATAACAATCATGAAAGTCAAACACTAAAATTAGATTAAATGTAACTGAACAGTTGTCGATGCTTAATAAAACTGTACGATCTGCAGAAGCATATTAAACATTATAATTGAGAGTAAAATTGGATCAAATGAACAAAATAGTAACCATCAAATAGCAGCCTTAATATTAGATCAAACCTAACACAACATCAATATATAACCAAAGTCAGAAGTGATATCAGAAGAATTAGTAATGGCCTTAATCAATAGTAGCATCAACTCAGAAAAGAAAATGAAAATATTGGTAATTACAGTTAAATTTGAACAAAACTAACAGACCACCAATCATTAATCAGTAATGACAACGGATCGTAAGTAACACTAGAAAAGCACTCCGACAGCGCCGAGCAGTTTTTCCGAGTGTCAGCGTACCAGTTACAAAGTTGGAAAAAAACCTGCCGATCTCCAAGGCTATTGTTAGCCGTTGTTTTAGCAGAACTCCCCCGCTGGCAATGCAAGGGAGATGTAGTGGCACAGGCTTGAAAAACGTTGATGTGAGTTTGCATTCAAACTACAATTCCCATCATGCCGTTCCCATCAATAAATGTAGTTTGCCGTCATAAACTTCACTGTTTTGTTGTGATGTCAATAGGGATGGGAATTGATAAGATTTTATCAATACCAATGCTGTTAACGATCCTGCTAATCGATCCAATTCTTTAACGATTCCCTGATGGATTCCAGCAAATTTTGCATGTGGGCAAATGGTCTGATTTTTAGTGTCAACAATGCCAAACATACATCACAGTATAGATAACTGCTTCTGCAAGCTGCTGGTGTTTCCACTCACTTAAGGTTGTGCAGTAGGTGTAATTAAAATTAAGCCCCAATTCTGACGCTTCTGAACCCTGTCAATTGAAAGGAATTGATAAGGGAATTGATTAGCAAAAAGATTAATGATATCGATTCTTTTATGGAGCTGTTAACGATTCTTAACTGGAATTAAGTTTTCGTTTCCCATCCCTCAATGTCAATCTGATCAGCACCAAAATGTAATGACATCTCCCTTGGCCCAATGAAACCTCTGATAAAAATTTTCATGGAAATCCATTCAGTAGTTTTTGTGTCATCTTGCTAACAGATAAACAAACAGACCTGGCGAAAACATAACCCCCATGGCGGAGCTAATGATTACCATCAGAAATCAATCAATACATCTGATGAGATCTGACATTCTAACCATCAGTAATCAATAATGTAATAAGATTTAATCAGACAGAGTAACTTGCAGTGACTTTTTTTTTTTTTCATAATATCAAAATATGCTTCTTCTGCACAGGAAATAAAACTGTAATCTGACCCACCTGGAAGTCACCAATTTACCCAGTCACCAGTTGAACTGATACACCCGCTTTATGTCCATGTAGTTTGTCATTTAAAAAAAAAAAAACTTAAACTCCTTTGTTGCGATGGCTTTGTTAATTTGCCTGATCCCGGCCACTTGTCCCTCCCCGAACCCAAACAATGCTGCAACCATTAGCTGACCAGTGTTAATTGATCAGTGAACTCTTTCGCTCTAAAAACTTGATCACTTATATTTCCAACAACACTTTGGTAAAACCGTCCACACTCCACTTGAGCTCAGTCTGTCTCAGATGTCTCTTTTCTGTATTTGATGCAGTATTGGTTGAATGTTATTCACAGGTTATTGCATTCTTCTTTCCCCAGTGTCTTTCTGAAATAGCTGTTTGTACATTCACACAGTGGCTCATGGAAATAGTCTCCTGCTTGACTTTTAGACCTCCTGATGTCCCGTTGACTCGTGCATCAGAATATAACAAGCAGCTACATCCTCTGTAGTCTCCCTTTGCCTCAGACACTCGTATTTAAAAACATGCAAAGTCTTTGTCTGAGTGAAAACTGCAGATCAAAGCTCCGCGCAGCAGAATCCGCGGCCTGATAATAGCCAATGTAATCACAATCCGCAAAAAATGGAAACACATTGCTTGGCAACACTAATGTCTCCCTTGAAGTTTGTGAATAACTGTGAGAAAATGCTCTTGTGGAGAAGCTGCATAGCTGGGTGATTTTAAATTCACTGTCTGACACTTCTGAATAAGTAGTTTTTCTCCATGAATGGGACTCTCTCTTTTTTTGTTGTCTGGTTTAAAGTGAAGAAATGATGTTTTTCTGTGACTGAAAAAAAAAATAGTCGACTGTTTGATGTCCTGAAGTTAGGACTTTGTAACTGCTTTGTGACATTTGCATGTACATGCACACTCAGACAGCAAACATGTAAAGTTTGTTAGGATAAATATAAGTCCAAGCCTTTAATATGACAAAAAAAGATCCTTAAATGCACCATATATCCCCCAAATATGGGACAATTCTCCAAAGTATTGGAGTAATTCAAACACTTAGAGTTTAATCTGATGGCCATTGTGTTTAGTTTGGATTTGGTCTCCTGATCGTCTTTAGCTCTTGGTTCTTTGTTGGTTAGATTAAACAAATTGCTGTTCATATTGACATACTTTAAAATCTCCCATTCATAAATGTAAGTAATAATGGCATTAACCCTTGGGTATAATACTAAACACACACCCTTCTGTCCTGCTTTGGCTGTTAACGGCCACCAACTACATTTTGGAATAGATTTTAACCATTTAAATATCAGTTTGTAGGTGATTTCAGTGATTTGGTTGAAAAAAAAGCACATAAAATTACAGACTTTTAATATGAAAAGTTATGGGATGCTTTTTACATGCTGTCACACCCTTGGATAAGGCAAAGATTAGTAAAAACATGAGCTTAGATGCATCAAAAGTTGGTACGCAGCATCAAATTTTAATTTTTAGGTCATTTGGTCCTGTTTTGGCTGCTGTAAAAAACATGTCAGGTAAATGATTTTTTTTTCAATTTTTTTCCCTCATAGGTTTTCATCAAATTCAGCCCTGATCAAAAACCTTGATTTTTTTATTTATTCATATATTTTTTATGGATTTTAACCCTGCAAATGCCAATCCCATGTGTGATGTCACCGATTTGGCGAGGGAAAAAAAATCTGAATTTTCTATATAAAAATCTTCAGAGGCTTACCTGCTCTTGGATATGTCAAAGATTAGTTAAAATATCAGCTTGAATACATTTTTGTTTTGAGTGTGAAATCAGATTTAAAATTGTTCTTCCCATTGACTCCCATTTTAGCCATTTACTTTTCAACCAGATCAGTGACATCACCTATGAAATTGGCATTTAAAAGGTAAACAGCCATGTTTTTTAAAAAATATTTATTGTTTTTTTTTATCTGGGCTGACCTTGATGAAGAGATTTGAGCAAAAAATAAATAAATAAAAAGTTGTTTTTTTTTTTTTTTTTACAGCAGCCAAAGTTAATGTCTGTTAAAAGCCACAAAAGGACAAAAGAGAGTGTTTTTGACCATTTTAAAACAATTTTTTTCAAAATGTATGTATACTTAAAGGTGCAGTGTGTAGAATCTGGCAGCATCTTGCCAAACATAAACTGTGAATATAGGGTATAGTGTTTCTATTTGTATGTAAAATCCATCAAAATAGGAGTACAATCATCCCTATAAATCTTTGTTTTATTTTTATTTAGTTAGAAAAAACTTTAAAAAATGTACGATCATGTTGGCCGACATAACGATCCGTCATATTGTCTGCGGGTGGATTTTAGGGACAAAAAGAACGAAAGGCCAATCTACCTGGAATGCAGGCGAAGAAGAGGAGAGAGGACGGTGGATGTAAAGACAGTTGTTGCTCTGCACTCGGGATTCAAATTGTGTGTAAATATAATGGTTACAAACCTTGTCACTTTAGTAAATTACGCCGTGTTCGTGTTCTGAATGCTAAAGTGTTACTAAAATGCCAAATTCTACACGCTGCACCTTTAGAGATGGTATGAGGAGTTTCTGGTAGCAATATATAGCTGGCTAAAAAACTACGATACTAAGTTTTCCAAAAATTGCTTGTTGCCACACATCAAAAACTACCGCTACGTAACTAGAAAGAGATACATCACCTCGTCGTTTTGCATCCTGTAAGTTGTTGAAAAAGGAAGTTGTAAAGCAATGCAGAGTTCTGAGGAAGGTCCGAGCTGCATTCATTAGCATCACAACAAACACGCTTTGGTTTGGATCACGTCATTACGACAGTCGCCGCGCGTGCTCATGGGTAGCAGAGTCTTTATGTTGCCGGAAATAGATTCTCCTCATAGCACCTTTAATTTACTTTAAATAGAATGAAAATTCTGGCCAAATGAATCGTAAATATTCCCCCTTAGTGGCGTAGAGAGTAGGGAGAGTAGAATAAAGACCTGCTCAAGGATATCTGTCATAATGTAACACATCTTTTTTTATATTTTGATGGTGAACAACCTCACAGGGTTGAAGTTAATCCTCCCCCCAACCATTTTACTGCACATGGAGAACATTTGCCTTTGTTACTGTGGGCGTGTTGGATTTGAATGTATCGTCATGTCTCTCATGCCATTCATCTCAAAACCAATTTGCTTCACACTGACCCTCACGCAGAAGCAAACAGAGAGCGGGGATTCCATGACCTGCGCAGATGAAAGAAAGTAATCACCTTAAAACTCATAAAATCCACCTTATCCCAAAGGGACCCTCGGCAGTGACGGGCCTGTGCTTGCATGGCTGTTACTCACGCTGCGAGAGCATGTATGTGTGTGTAGGTGTGTATATTGACCTCCTCCGCGTCCACGGGATCGAGCCGTCTTGGGAAATCTGCTCCAAATTGGACTTTAAGCGGACCTGAGTGTGCTTAATGAGGTGTTGATCAGGAGTACAGATCGGCAGCCATAAGAGAGGGCGGAGGAATAGTTTAGCAATATCGACACGCAGAGTTATTCCGGAAAAATGGTCTCATTTTGGAGGGGAGATGAACAGTTCAGGTCCCCCGTGATGTCGGAAATGAGAATGATAACAAGCATGCTTCCTTGGTTAATGTGATACTGTGTCCAATTTAAACCCCAGGGGAGCGGGCCGCATGCACACTTCTGTTCCTCATGTCAGTTTGAAGTGTTTTGTAGCCTGATAAATTCCAGCTGTGATTAAATACTCTTAAGGCTCCGTGTTTGTGTCTCCTTCGGGGGTCCTATCCTACTTGTTTCTCTCCACATGGAGTAAGCTCAGTCCAGATGGTGGTGGTAATAGAAATAAAGATGTTTGTGGCCTAAAAACAGCCAAAGACAGGTTTGACAGTCCACCTGCTTTAGCCTGTCTATGTTTACATCAGATACAGACTTGCATTACTTATCATGTTCTGGTTATTTGATCACTCAAGCTGCAATTTTTTTGAAGAATCTGATGTGTCAACTATTTGCTGGCGGCCATGTCGTCACAAAAATATCAAAGATTGACATGCTGGTTTGGCATAGATGGCTGCTTTTGGTCAGCAGAACTGTTGAATTTGAATTTTGAATTTTCTTCTTTTTCTTCTCTTTTACTTAACACAATTAAAGATATTTTGCACTACATTTTTGTCAAGTTCAGACAGTCAAAGATGCTCTTTTAGTTCTTCAGTTGTAATAACTGCCATTGGTTAAGGACTTTGGAGGGTGTAGATCTTTCGCTAACATCATTTAGCTCTACAAAGGACTGCCACTTTTGAGACTGAGATCACTTTGAATTGGTCAGACTTGTCTTTTTGACCGTATTTATATTCATCCATGTTCTGAACTACAACTAAGGGCATTTTTGAGCCAACAGTTGACCTAATGAGCATGTGTTTGGTCTGTGAAAGAAGAAAACCAACTCATTTACAGGGGTGGCATGCAAATGCCACATAGACCCCAACTCAGTCTGTTTTTAAAATTTAATGTATTCATCATTTCGCTCAAAGTTGGGTTGCTTGGCCATGTTTTCATGTTGAAGGTACGGTGTTTTAAACACACTCTTCCAGGAAACTACAGTAGGTGCTGTTGAACATGTTCTGGTTTTGAAGAAAGTAAACATTTCATCATAAGAATTCAGTTCCTCTGGCCAACAGCTGCATTGACAGTTCTTAATGTTGCCCTTTTCTAATGGTGTTTTCCATTTCCATTAAAACTAAGATAGGGAGAGTGGGGACTACGTCACATCCCAGTACTGTTAATTTTGACAACACTTTTCTAATTTAGTTTTAAACCCTTAAGATGTATCAAATGTCTTTTAGTTTAGTTATAATTTAGCCATCAAATTGTTTATATGTGTGCAAAAACAATGCAAAAAATTGTACATAAATATGCTTTTTGCTTGAATTACAACACTAAATTGAAATATTCCTGAAAAGTATTGTTAATGATTAGGCCTGTCACAACAATCAATACATCAGTTAACCTCACGATAAATAAAAAACATCCACTGTAAGTTTGCTGGCCTCAATAAGTTGACAGGTGCATGCATGTTTGTTTTTCTCCTTTCTTTCTACCAAACATGTGCAACTTTCTCAATACCTGGTGCATTGGTTCTATAGTGGATTTCGCGGATTTATAGCGGAGTGAGTATCTGTCATTCGTTCAATCTTTGTGGGGGAGGCAAGGCCGCTCGCACGTACACACAGAAAGCTGAAGTGAGCATCCCGAGGAGTAACGAGGAAGCAAACACTAATATGAATGAAGGCGCAAAAGATATGGTTCCAAAGCTGAATGCCACAGCCCAGGTGTGTGAATATTTTGGTTTAAAAAAGAATAAACAAGGTGTGAGCTCGTGAACACCGACGAGCTGATATGTCGAATTTGTTTGAAAGTAGTGGCGACAAAGAAGGGGAGTAGCAGCAGAGCCTTCATCCTGACAGTCAGTACTTACTGAGGCATTTGGTCGGCAAAGGAAAGATAAATAAAACAGCGCAAAATGGTGCACGCTCACAGACAGTATTGTTCGCTACACTGCAAAACAAGTGCGGCCCTTCAATACGGCTGAAAAGCCAGAAATGTAACTAACATTTGACAGACAGTCCAAATTGTCTGGGCGAACAATTCCATAACAGCATTAACTTCATTTTATTTATTGTTTTATGATTGTCCGAGTATAATACAACCAGTATAAGTACTATAATTGGAGTTATTTTGACTTTACAGAGACAGGGTCTATTTTTTTGCTTTTGATTAGTATAATGATTTTTATTTATATGCAATTTTCCCTAAAAGAGAGTCCATTTTATTTTGATTGTTTTTCTCTCTTTTTTTTTGTTAAATTTATTATATTGTTTGTTTAATTTATTTTCATTAAAGCTTTTGACCTTCCAATTACAGTTAAATACTCTTAAGAAATTAAAATGCATTGCTTTTGATACAGAGTACTCACATTATCATGACATATATTATAATTACATTAATGAAAAAATGATGTTTCACAGCAATATTGACAATTATCTTGTTTATCGAAAGCAAAAAAATTATCGTGATATATTTCCTCTTGCATTCTGTGTCTCAGTTTGGTCATAACTAGACTTAGCTCTGTGAGCATGATCTCCAGTTTTGACAGCTGTCCTGTCATCAGAAAATGACTTCAGAATAGTAATGATTCATTGATATTATTACCAGCCTGAACTCCAAAATAAGTGTAGGCCATTCCCATCAGGCTTTCGGAACAAATCTTTGAATTGATAATCATTTTTGAGTATGGGGCTCGAACCTCTTGAAAAACTTTTCCTCACAAACAAAGCTTTAGAGTTTTTTTTTTTTACTTCCTGTTTCTGTCGCTTTACACACAGTTTGTGAACATCTTCCTTCTATTTTCCTGGTGAATTCCCTCCATGTTGTTTCGATGTCACTCGCGGCTTTTACAATTTTCAACCCCGACTACAGGTTGTGGATCAGATTGAGATCACGACCCTTGCTTGGACATTCATCGTTCCCCCTCTGTGTTGCTCTGGCCTTGAGCTCCAGGTCGCTGTCCTGCTGAAAGGTCAACCTTCTCCTTGCCTTATTTTTATTTCATAACTTGAACAGATTCTCTCCCTGGTTGTTCCTCTTTCTCTATTCCCCACAGAAGAAAATGATTCCTACTGCCTGACATTTCCACGACTAAACCTCACCGTGGGGTGGTGTTTGTGGAGGTTTTAGAAGTGTTATCTGACCATAAAACCTTGCTCTACTTCATCGCTGGTTCCCTCTGATACTTTATCACAAAACTGTGTTTTTGGACACTTTCTAGCAAAAACTCTACAATAACTGTACTTTTGAAGATACGGCTGAAATGTTTTCCCATTACTCAGTTTTTGGTGATCACCATGCATGACCAGGGCTTGTAGAGTATCATGCAACTTCTGCTTTTGCACTTTGAAACCATAAACACCATCTTATTCAAGCCAAACATTTGATTTCTGCAAGTTTCTAGTCTTCAGCTGCTGCCTCCTGCAGTGGATAACATGCCTTTAAAGACAAAATAAGTGGAATTAACGATAATTTAGGGATGTAATGCATTAATTGCAGCACTGTTAATAAAATATTAAAACTGATAGTTCTATTCTAAGCAAAATAATATACACTTTTCCACGATAAAATATAAGTTTTAAAACCAATTTATCTGTAGGAAAACCCTCAAAGGAGAGTGTTGCCTCAATCCCACTACTTCAGAAGCACTCTGGTGGCCAATACACATCATTTTGTAAGCTTTACACCAAGCTGTTTTCATCTTGGGCAAGACAATAAAGCTTTTATTCAACAGGAGAGGTAGGTTACCTATCTCTGTACTGTGTTCCACAGTGGCTGGAGCAGAGAGTGTTGTGGAATCATTGGAATAAATAGTTGGGTAATTTTACTGTGATGTAAATTAGATCAAATGTGGGTTCAGGCTGTCCTAAAGTGACATTATCCTCTTCAGAATAGAATGTCTAGTAAGTATAAGGAAAGACTTTCACAGTTCAGTAAAATCAGACAGGAAGTCGGGCCGAGGGTTGGTCACGTAGGCACCAATGTCTTGCTGAAACAGGACTTGTTGATGAGGACTTAAGCTGCTCTTGCCCATGTGGTGAAGCAACAACGTGACTGAAAAGACCTTAAATAGTGGGCTAAATGGTTAATTTGGGAGTCCTTCAAGTAGAAGTATTTTGTTGTCCGTCTTTGCTACATTTTTCAATACATCCTGCAAGAAGCCGCCATTGGTCCTGTCTCCACGTTTTTCGTATTTACGATGTTTTTTTGGTCATGGCAACAGTTGTTTTTGTAACAAGAGACAAAGTAGGAGGATGATGGATTTGGTTTGCAAGAGTACTGTTGTTGAAATCAGCTCCACGCACAATCGTAACTCCACATGATAGCAGTGTTATGAATTAAATATGTTGCAGTTACAAGCAGAGGCTGGCAGTGGCTACTTTGCAGTCACAAACCAATTTCATACATGTTAACGTTTCAAGCCACTTATTTGTTGCATGGCAGGTCGATCTCTGCCCCTGCCACTGTGCTTGCTGCTACTTTTTAGCGCTACCTTGATACTTATAATTATATAACAACTTCATGTGCAATACAATTATATGTGATATTTACTCATCTGTATGTACCATCCACCATTTGCACTAAAATTAATACATATTCTCGGTGCAATACAAGTAATACATATTCTAGTGTCCGTGTAATACATACCTACTTTCTGTGCAATACTATGTAAACAACATCGAAATACTGAGAACTAGGAATTGGACTATTTTCATTTATTAATATTTGTCATCTACCTCATATTGGACACTGAGCCTCAGTTGTGCTGTGCACAAGTCTGCGTCTCATCTTGTATATATTTTGTATATTTAAAGCCTCTCTGCAATTTGTTACTCTTTCTTTTTACTTGTACTATTTTGTGTATACCTTTTTTTTACTTAACTACCTATTACACTGAAAGGGGAAGCTCTCCAATCTCGTTGTACATTCTGTATAATGACAATAAAGGCCATTCTGATTCTTCTTCTGATATCTTTCCTCACCTTTCATTTTAACTTGAACCACCGGCTGTCTTAATCAAAAATTGCTAAAAGTCTAAATAGCTTAATTAATGAACAAATAGAAGACAAACAGCATTGATGGAAGACGTCTAAGTATCGCGAATGATCAACTGTCATGTTTCATGGTG
This sequence comes from Scarus forsteni, assembly GCA_036419115.1. Classification (NCBI taxonomy): domain Eukaryota; kingdom Metazoa; phylum Chordata; class Actinopteri; order Labriformes; family Labridae; genus Scarus; species Scarus forsteni. Next base: position 3,264,671 of record JAZDUH010000523.1, read on the forward strand.
GTAATAACGGTTTATCTTTGGTAGCCAGTAGCTTCGTGCGTGATTTCTGAACATCCTATTAATGGAGGCTCTGAACCAAGGTTAGATTGTAGCCTCTGGCCTCTTAGCCCACTCCACTCACTTTAATAACTGTTTCTTTTTATCAATCAATGCATAGAAGCCAAATAAATAAATAGATGACAGCCAGTCTTGAGGATAAGAAATCAGAGTACCACTTTTTGTCCTGTGTCTTTCATTACACATGGAACATCACTGAATTTGCCTCCATGTCCATCACATCACATCACATAAACTTATATCCAACACTGATATCCAATGCAAAGAGCTTCATTCAAAGTCTAATATACCAAAACGACAGGCAGGTACCCTGAGGTCAAACTCACCGTGTCCCGCTCGTTGAAAAACTTCCGTCGCCTGTCCTGAGGACAAAGAACAGAAGTGAAGTAGATGGTGCTCATTCCTCTTAAGTCGTCCTTGCAGTTTGTCTTTTTTATATGAACAGCTGTATGATTTTCACAGCCATAACCACTGACAATAGGAGTTATGCAAATGATGCACAGCCATTGCCAGGTTTTTGTTATCCCCTCTTTATTATCCTATGAAGGACATTTTTCTAAGTCCTTGCTGTGAATTCACCTAAATTCGTCAAAATATGAGCTGAAGTGCTTTGAACTTCCTTGGTGTGCCTCTATTTCTAGGTGAAAGTCATAAACATACAGCACAGTGCCGTTTTAATACCCTGGTTAAGTTTAAAGGGCTTGATTTAACTTGAACTTGTCGAACTTCATCCTGACTTTTTAGTTTGTGATCAGGGTCAATAAAGGCTGAGGTCTGTATGCATCTGAAGAACTTGTACCATCATTTTGATATCTCTGACTCATATGTTCACACCTTTAATGACCAACCTGACTTCTTGTGCAAATATAAGATGGATCGCTGCTTGACATTTCACCTGAGCCCATTAGCAGACTTACAGAGCGGTAACACATGCAGTACCATCCACAGAGACCAATCAGCACACATGGTGATATAACTTTGGGAGGATGAGGTCTAGAAGACTGAAAGTTGAGTTTTCCAAGTAAGTTAAAAGTAGCTGCATCTATTGGGTTGCTTTGGCCAATCCGATGCCTCCTTGATGGTAGTGCATATGGATCAGTATCTTGTTTCTCTCAGCGTTAAGGGCATCATTAATCCTGACCAGAACTCCATTGCAGAAATGCAGTCCAAACTTGCAAAGAGTCTCCAACATGCTTCACTGTTCCCTGCAGACACTCATAATCATACCCCTGTCCAATCATTCAAACAAATACATCTGCTACAGCCAGGTATTTGGCATTTTGACCCATCATTTATCTGGACTTGCTGCGACTTCTTTTCTTGTCAAGCATAGGTAAGTTGTTTGACCTTGCTTTTTGCTATTTTAAAGCTCATGATATGAGTGGATAGTCCAAATTCCATGCAGCTACAGTCCCCAATGTTTCCTGCTTCAAGAGTTTGAATAGCACATCGTGAAACTTCTGGCTGCTTTGAAATATTTGCCAGGGCGAGACCTTGCCGATGTAGCATAACTACCTTGTGTCTTGTTGCTTGACTCAGTCTAGAAATGGCGTTCGACCTGTACCATGAACCTATCCACAACCTTACATTGTTAGCAGAGTTTGAACGTTCCTCTCTCAGTAAAAGGCGTTCTTTTCAGTTGTTTCTTTTTCAGTTACAGTTGGCAAAATATTTCAAAGGTGCTATGAGGAGAATCCATCCAAAGACCCTGCTACCCATTAGCACGCGCGGCGACTGTCGTAAAGACGTGACCAAAGCCAAAGCGCGTGTTTGTTGTGATGCTAATGAATGCAGCTCGGACCTTCCTCAGAACTCTGCATTGCTTTACAACTTCTTTTTTCGACAACTTACAAGATTACGAGGTAATGTATCTCTTTCTAGTTACATAGCGGTAGTTTTTGATGTGTGACAACAAGCAATTTTTGGAAAACTTATTGTCGTAGTTTTGTAGCCGGCTATATATCGCTACTTACAGCCCGGTGCTCTAAGAAGTGTCCGAATAATATAAATTTGCTCTAGTTTTAATTGTCTTGTTCCCGAATTTGAGTATCCAGGCCAGTCCAGTCTGAACTGACCGCGAAGCTAAGGAATAGCATTTATAGATAACCTATTTTGATGCTATAAAACTCATCTTAAAGTGTGTATTTCCATCAGGCATATATCTAAAAGTGAGACTTTTTTGTAATTACTTAAAAACTCCTCATAGCATCTTTAAGGAAAGATACATAAAAGTCAGAATACTTTACATGCAGTGTCAGTGTAGAAAACATCAGGAAGTTCACTTGTGGCAAAACTTCAGACTGCAGCCATTTCAGAAACGCGTACTATTCTTGCAGTGCACTGATTATTGCAACATCTACTGTGAGCCAAAATTAGCCAGATTTCAGACTACTTTGCGAACTATTTGCACCTCAGCACCTTAAATACTGTTACCCATAATGCAAAGTGTGAACAGTTCAAGGGTAAAAATGACTGATAGAGAACTTTAGCAATACAAGCATTAGCAATGATTCTTTTACATAAATATTAAAGCTGTTAGTCCTATTCTAAGCCAAAAATCTACACTTTTCCACCATAAGATATTAGTTTTTAAAACCAATTTAACAGTCGGAAAACCCTCAACAGGGAGCTGCCTCTATCCCACTACTTGAGAAGCACTCTGGTGGCCCATACATAGCATTATATAATCTTTGCGCCAAGCATCTTGGGCAAGACAATAAAGCTTTTATTCAACAGGAGAGGTAGGTTACCTATCTCTGTACTGTGTTCCACAATGGCTGGAGCTGAGAGTGTTATGGAATAATTGGAATATACCTTTATGTTCTACAAATAACTAAAAAACAACCTGAAATGGATGAAATAAGTAATTAAAATGTCCTCAAGTGAATTATCAGTTCCCAAAAACCTCAAATTTGTCAAATGATATCCAAAAGTGATTTGTTAAATTTCATGAAATTGTTTAATTATTTATTTATTTATGTTAATTTTTCAGTAGAGAGGGAAATAAGCATTTCAGCTCCAAAAAAAAGGTAGAATTTTCTGGCTATGTTTTGTATTTTCAGGCTTTTAAGTGTTAGTAATGAAAGCATGAAACAACAAATTAATTCCTCTTTTTGGTCCGTTGATGGACGTCAATTTAGCAGCACTTCCTGTTACCTGAACTACCTTTTACTTTTAATTTTCAGAATCTGGAATAGAAATCAGCTAAATTATTGGCTTGGAGAAAGAAAGCATTAAGCTTTATTTGTGTAGTTTAAAGAAACACATTGAGTTATGTGTGTGATCTGTTTTTTGTGTTAAACAAATAGACACTCTGATCCATACAATAGGTTTTAGTAAAGAGCTGCTTGTGAAAAAATAAAAGAATAAGAGGAAGAATCAGCTTGGCTTTGTGTACCTGTGTTTATTTCTTCTAAACAGTCAATATGTACTAGGTTTTTGTGAAAACAGCATGCCAAAGGTCCCCGTTTGAGAGACAGACGGCTAAAACCAGGGGCTTCAGCCTGGATTCTGGAGTCTTTGCATCAACTTTTTTCTCACTTGAGCCGCGTGAACACCGAACAGAAGCTCTCAGAGTGTTTTCAGATGCAGGAGGTACTCCAAAACCCAGACCCCAGTGAGCTTATTGTCAAAGATAGAGTTTTAGAGTTCCAGACCAGTAAGCAAAAACAGCTTTTTGGTGGATGAAAAAGTGCATGGATTGCTTAGATAATGAGGGCTTGTGCGATGTCAGAGTGAGTTTTGGGCGCTCTGTGTGCTGAAGGGCAGCGGGGCAGATAACAGAAGCTCCAGCGGACCCTCTCCTCTCCTCCCCGCTCTGCTTGCACTCCTGCTCCTGGCGAAACTTCATCACGGCGATTGCCTCCTATTTACTTTGATCTACCTCGCCTGTGACGACGGGGGATTATCGGATAGTCAGGGATAAGATGTCATAGAGGATTTGAGGATAGATTTTTGATTCGCTCGCTCCTCCTGTTTGTTTCCGGATGAAAGTTGACCCCACACTCCTGGATTTGGGTTTCCTCGCAGCGACTGGAAAATGGAGCAGTAATTGTGTAGAAGAAGCACCGTCGGACACAACAAGTGCAGTTTTGCCTCATCCTCAAAGGAATAACAGCTTGTCTTTTCATTTACACATGCAAATCAGACATTCAGTCCCTCAAATCCAATATTCTGTCTGTGAATGTATCCTCTTTTCTGCAGATGAAAGCCTGTTTTTCCATCACCACTGGCCTTATAGAGCGTAATTGCTGAGTAAACCTTATGTTTCCTAATGTATTTTACTTTGCATGGATGTACATGGTCTTTGTGTGAACTAGCTAATCAGCCCGAAACCGTTCACTTATGAAAAAGGCATCAGATCTGAAAGCTTGCGGTTGGATTTCAGAGATCAACAGTAGTGAGCCCAGTCAAACAGCAGACATGTTTGAGCATGCTGGCCCTTCTGAGCCCAGGCCCTCCGTTTAATCTGGCCCCCAGCGCGGTGTCCAACTCCGCGGCTCGAAAGGGCCAAATCCGGAGATCGAAAAAGCTTTATCTGCAGATTTCCAGTCAGAACTTCCAGCAAATCCTCAGCTTTTTCTCTCCATCTCCATTCACAGTTACTCCCGCTCCAGCATGTTTTTGTCTCCTGCCATGAATACTGATTCTTCAAAATCATGGCCTTCAGCTGAGTGTGGTCCATAATGTGGTATTTTTGGAAACTGTGCATGCAACTTATTTCACATTTAAGGGTATGCAGATTCTGCAGTGTCAAAGAGCCAATAGAGGGTAGGCATGTGGGAAGGACACCCATTGTACGTCTTGTTTTTAAATTCTTCTCACATTTAAACAGAAAATATTGTGAAAACAAACAGTTTATTTCAGTTCAGAAAATGATAAACTCAAACAGTAATGGTAAAATATATGTATAAAATATAGACAGCTCATTGAAGAGGCATTTTGAAGCCTTAAGCTCATGTTATATTGGTCCTTCTGTTCACTTTCACTGCTATAACTGGATGCTAACAGATTTTTGTACGTAACTGCCTGTTTTGAGTGCAGTTATCTTTAAACATGACAAAAATATCATGAAGTCTGAGAGCTAAACTGCCAACAATATAAGGCAACAATAAGTCGTCAGAGTGCAACCTTCCACCAAGACATTTCTGACAATCTTTACAAGAGAACATGTGGAGAACTACTCCATCTCACAACGAAGCCTTCGAAAGCTTCCTGAATCCACATCCAGACTGGATCACCACAAAAATCCAGCAGGTTTTCTTTGTGCTAGGACCAACATTTCCTGAAAATATTCCATCAAACCTGTCAGGATTTTTCCCTTTACAGTCCTAAGATAGCTCAGTTTCAAGGTTCGTACCAACATCTGACATTTATTCAAAATAAAGATGACGAAAAGCAGCTGGATGCAATCAAATGGAGCTTTACTTCTACTTGCCTGGACAAGGAGTTGTCACAGAGTGACAAGCAGTCTGAGAGTTGAACTGAAAACTAGTACAGTGTCTTCTCCTTTTTATAACATTGTATGTGGTCATGTGAGGTTGTTTTTGGTGAGGCAGATGGCCTTGCAGGTGCAGTAAGTTCAGCAAGTTCATGGGAATAACTTCAGTTTTTGGGAAGAAAGGGCAACGAGAGGGCGAAGAGGGCTATGCACGGTCATGTAGTGTGTGTGTATGTGTGGGAAAGCAGTCTCCAGCAAGGAGAGGGCTATGTAAGGTCATGTCACTAAGCAATGATTTTACAGGAATACAGGATAGTTCATAATACATAAGAAAAAACTATATAATATATATACAAGAGTCAAATTGTTCCTCACAAAACCTTTGTATAGCTATTCAAGTTTCCCTGCAAATGTACAAAAGGCAACAGCTGGGTTTCAGAATACTCCTGGATTATTGCATGTGTGGTTTTCCTCTAAGTACTCTGGTTCCTTCCAACAAACCAAAAACATGCTCCATAGTTAGCACTAAATTGCCCTTAGGTGTGAGCGTCGGTAGAAAAAAATTATGCACTCGATGTCAACTGGGGTAATTTCTAACTGCACTGAAATGCATAAGCACAATAGATAATGGGTGGTAACAAATCATCAGACATGTGTAGGCAACTTATCATTGGTCTTCAGCGGTGTCGGGGAAGTTACTTTTAAAAAGTAGTGTTTGCTCGTTACTCCTGAAAAAAGTAACTCGTTACTTTGTTTAGTTACCCTCTATTGAAAAGTAACTTTTACGTTACTTTTACATTGCTCGATCTTGGACAGAACCCCAATTCTGTTCGTACAAAACAGATATGGGGCCTACAAAAAGTTCTACTACAGAGAACATAACAGTTATTTATTTTGTGCTCTTTATTTTACAAAATGTCACATACCCTGTGGAATGAGATCTCCTGTTCAGTGTTTCCACATTCTGCTTCTGAAATAAGCAACCTGGTCAATCAAAACAAGCCCAAAATAAGCAACCTCCATCTATTTCCTTTCCTAATGTGATATACTGCTTTTTAAAAAGTGTGTTAATTTTCGTCTACATTACATTTCAATATCACAGTGCCAAGCATCTATTCAAGAAAATAACATCGCTTATAACAAGCAGACCCGGCAACTTTGGCTCTGGAGCATGCTCCATGTGCGTGAGTGTGTTTGGGGCGTGTGCGCTAACCAGGAAATGAGGAAGTGGACAAACTGCCTACCGCAGTCGTGTTTTGCTTTTTGTTAGGAGCTGGAAGATAATCAGGGGGATTCACACTGACAGAAGAGCCCAAAGAAGCAGTAGGTTTAGAAATGAGCCCAAAAATCCGAGACCCATGGCCATGACTCACGTGATTTGCAGCCCAAAGATGCTTATAACTAGTGGACTTTGCAACGCTGCTCGTGTTTATGAGATCAGCTGAAAAGGCAGCTTCAGTGTCAGATCTGTCCGTGGGAAAAGTAACGTCACACCGCATTAAAAACGGAACTACATTTCGTTACCAAATTTTCAGTAGTAGTGCGTTACTTTACTTTTTACTGGAAAAGTAGTTTCGTTACTGTAACGCTGTGCTTTGTAATGCATTACACACAACACTGGTCTTTAGTTTTCATTACATAAACCAATCAATACCATTTACTTAAGGAATGAAGAGAAAATATAGCTGAGTAGCTAGGCTAAAAGAAACAGGTCATATCACATTAAACATGTTTGGTATGATTCTTGCAAACTCAACTACTTTTTGAGTTGGTTTGGTCCATTTGCACTGATTTGCTGCTACTAAAACTGACCAATCAAAAGAAAGAATAATCAGTAAAAGGTTGGTTTAGGTGACGTTGTGTCTGCACTCTGGTGTGGTTCATCTGCAGTGAAAACAGGAACTGGCCTCAGTCTGAACTAACCCCAGGAGTACACTTTTTGGATTAAAATCAATCAACAATCAAAAAGAAAAAGTAGAAATTATGTGCAAAACAGACTCAAATGACAATAACAAGAACAAACAAACCTGAAATAAATAAATCATAATTATAATCAAAGACCTAAAATCAACAGAAATGTGTGTGTGAGAGCAAAGAACTGTGGAAACACCATCATGAGTTCAAACGCGAAAACTCTGGAGATAAAAGTAAAAAAAAAAAAAAACAGAATATAAGTAATAATAGAATTAAAATGGACAGATTTAGGTAAATAATGAAAGACTATTTGATAAGAAAGATACAACAAACGATAAACTTGTGATTACATAAAACTAGGTAAAATATCCAAAACAAATTTGCTTTGACTTCTTTTATTGGGTCTGCCTCTTCTACTGTAAAGCACACTGGTAGGCCGCTGGCTTTTGAAACGTGCCATATGAATAAAGCTAACATTGATATTAACAAAAGTGAGATTATGTTAACAGTTAGCATGGTGTATTTATTTACTTGTTAATCAAATGACACTAACCAAGATGTCCAAATAAACACCCTGCTGCTGTAAAACCAAACCACATATGAAAATGAATGAAAACAGAACAGATTTTGGATTTATTTTACCCAACGATTAACCAAAATTGGAATAATATTTCAAAGAAAAGTCAACTGAACAAAGTGTTTCTGTTCGTTAATTTAGTTTGAACTGTCCGACCATAAATCAAACAGTTCAGTGTCAGCTGTAGAGTCTATTTTCAGGCTCATAGGATGAGAAATAATGGCTGTATCCTCTGACAGTAGAAGCTTCTGTTTGTTTAAGTATTTGTTTTTCCTTTCTGTCACTCTGCCTGTCTCCCTCGGCTCTTCTTACAACTCATCATCCCCTGTGTTAGTGAAGAACATCACAAATGTCAACCCGGGGAGTGTTTCCTCCCCACCCCACCCCCCCAATCCCCAGAGACACCAACAGCACCCATTGCTCCAAATAGCCAATCAGATTCCTCACTGGTGTCGGACTGAGATAACACGGGAGACATATTTCTTCTTTTCCGTTTGCGTCGCAGCTCGACTGATGGAGGAGAAGAAGCTGGAGGTGTCAAGTCTGATTTGACAACTGACAACTGGGTTTTATGGATAGAAGTTTGCCGAAGTCAGTCCTCTGCAATTATTTATCGCACTTCTAGTGCTGATACAGGCACCAAAATACCTGACAATCCAAATTGCAGAAAATTAATACATTTAAAAGACAGAAAAGTTTTTAATTAAGGCTGACTTTGTGCCAAAGAGAGTTGGGCAAGGGCGTGCACAGTCTGTTTAATAGAGTTAGGAATTACATCTACTGGACGTACATTAGGTACACCCATTCAACTATTTGTTTATGCACAAAGCCCATCAGCCAATCACATGGTTCCAGCTCAATATGTTAAGGCCCACAGGCTGAAGCTCAAACTCAGCACCATGTCGTAGTAGCTGATGCAAGATGGCTGCTGTGAATTGTTCACTTGATGCTGATCTACCGGGATTTTCATGCATAACCATCTTAGATAATGAGCACCTGAATATCCAGTGAGCAGCAACCTTCTTGAGAGCCCTCTTCAGGGGGGAGTTTCCAACATGGGTGTGAAGAAACACAGAGGCCAGGATGTAAGGCCAAGATATAACATGAAACCATGTTTGAACTCAAAGTGCCGAAGTGAGAGTTTAGGACCAGGACCCAGGAGAGCAGTCTTATGGCCCTTTTCCACTCGCACACCTTGGCCCTACTCTACTTGGCCCTACTCGATTTGCAGCGTGTTTCCACTAGCCTGGTATCTCCTAAAACAAGCTAGTTTTAGTACCTACTCCGCTCTGGTTCCAAGCGAGCTGAGTCGATACTAAAAGATGACGTCACCGACTGCCAGCTACTGATTGGTCAGACAGTGTCGTAATCGATGAGTCATGAGCACAACGACCCAGCATGCTAGCAGTGGCTACCATTAGCTTACCCTCATACATCTTTTCTTTGCAACTCGATTGCTCTCGTCCTCAGCTTCATTCTGTTGTATAGCTTCCAAAACTCTCCTGTGCTTCTCAAGGGGTATTTCTTTTTGTCACCGCAGTGCCGCTCAGCTGTTCACAGCGACACTGCACCCCGTTGGGCAGGCAACTGGGGCTAATGGAAAAGCAGCACAAGGGGAGAAGAGTAAAGCCGGGTAGAGTCGAGTAGAGTAAAGTAGGGCTAATGGAAAAGGGTCATTAAAGTAGGGAATGCCAGACCAACTTTAGGCCCATAAAAGTTGGATATCTTGTTGTACGCTTGTTGGCAATCTCCTCAAACACCTGAGTGTTTTGTAACTTTGCAAAGCAGGATTGATCAGCCAGTTCTGTTGAAGAGCTTCAAACTGGAACCAGTGAACAGCTCTTTTTAATTTTTTTTGTCTTCTTGCCTAAAATATGTTTAGTCATCTTTAGTCATCTAAATTGTTAGGATTTAGGCTAGTTTAAGCTGATGAAAATGGCAAAATTGTAGAAGTGCAAGGCATTCATTATGTTTCCTTGAATTTCTGAAGTCATGTTTTGTACTTAGCTAAGAAAAAAAAAAACATCTAATAACCTTTTATTAATGCTAGCTGACTGAATGTACAAATGAACCGAAACAGTTTGAATATTTGTGTAAAATGCAGTCACCTTTATTTTGTCTACCTGGCAGAGCATCTCAGTTACAATACCAGAACTGACAACAAACAGTGAACCTGCTCTACATGAATATATCAATTCATGAATATACTTTCTACATGACTAAATTAGCTCTGATTGGATTAAGTCTCTGTCAAACATTTAGTCTAGTTTTTATTCCTTGAGCAAATTGTCAGTTAATTAGTTTTTGTCACTTGTTATTAGTCATAGTCTAGGTCTCGTCAGGGGAAAAAATGGTTGTTGATGAAAACCACGATGACAATAATTACTCGACAAAGTTAACACCGGCTAGAATGTGTATGCAGGCAAAGAGCACCTGGTTTTGTTGTGGTATGAGTCAGAAGTGACCTCGAGCTGTTGAATAGTTTAAAATGAATATGTTTCTTTAAAACTCCTGCCCTTCACAATCACTTTTTATGGGATATTCCCCTGATGGATGTGGAATATGTCCCATGCATTTGTGAAATAGTCCATCTGATGTGCTGGCTAAGCATGAGTTGCAGAAAGGACGAGAGAGACTTGAGATTTCTTTGAAAGAAGAGGATAGAACCAGGAATGGATCAACCTGACGCTGAATAACCAAAACTTAGGTGCCAGTATGGCAGAGTGGGTTACACCTAGCATGAGGTTCATTTGGTCTGTCTTCCCCTTTTCTCCATCACCCTCTCCGTCAGGATTTTTCCCCTTACTGTCCTAAGATTACACAGTAATGCTTTCAATGTTCGTACCAACACCTGACATAATTAAGAATAAAGATGACATGAGGCATCTGGATGCAATCAAGGCAAATTTTTACTTGCAGCAAGGAGTGCAACAATACAGAGTGTCAAACAGTCTGAGATGTTGAACTGAAGAAATACAATGTCGTCTTTTTTTTATGAAGGTGTGTGTGTATGTAACATGTGGAGGGGGGGGTTCATGAGGTGGAGTGGCCTTCACACAGGCTCCTCATCTCTGTACTGGTTGGAGCCGGTCTCGAAGGCGTACAGAGTTTCGGACAGGTGATAAAAAAGGAACAAGGAGAAGCCTGCACAAGGCCATGTAGTTTGTGTGTGTGGGGCTGAAGAATGCATTTGCTAAGCAATGATTATATAGAGATTCAGAATAGAGTGTTAAAGATGTTCAAAGTTCAAATACATAAAAAAGACTATATACAATATGTACAAAGATCAAATCGTTCTTCACACTCTCCAAGGCTACCTCGTCTTTACACTATCAATAAAAGCCTAAAAGTCCCAAAAGTTGTATATTACTTCATATTTCTGATTACTCCATGGAACATCACTGACAATGCTACCCAACCAGTCTTTCAGAAAAATCTTCTTCAAATCAAAGTTCAAAAAGAAAAACAGAATTTAAATGTCTTCTCCTGCAAAACGAATCCACCTACCAAACAAATCACTCTGCTTTAATCAAACATTGACATGTGGGACTTGAAGGTCCAGACAGAAACTGATAAACTACAACAAAGATGCAGACAACTAAAAAAAATCTGAACAGACTGAATTTAAGAAGTCGACAAAAACACACCAGCTTTGGGAGACAGAAGGAACAACAGGCTGGTTGTTGTCGCCCACAGCTAGAACCGCTTTCCCCCCGTGCAGCTACCAGCAGCACCCAGAAAGTATTACATCATTAGCAGTGCAGCGCTCCGTGCCGACACTACACTTCACTGTGTCATACACACAAACACATTTATTCCTTTTTAGTGAACTTTCCCTTCTCGCTGTTTCATTCTGCCTCCTTTTTCTCCACCTCTCAGTCTGTCAGATTAAGAGGACGCTGAGCTGCAGCTGTGCTACACCGCGCGCGTGTGTGTAGCATGGCAGCACAGCTTTGATTTTAAAAGCGTTGAAGACTTGCATGTGTCCTGTCTGTGTCTGTGATGTCGCCTGTCAACAGTTTGGGGAAACATATTGCATAAGCCTGACATCATCCTCCTCGAGTTTTTCCGAAAGCTGTTTCTTTGGGTGTGTGTGTCCTGCCACACAAAACGCACACTGCTTCATGAGACACACATCACATGTAATCAATGGAAGTGGACACACAACTGATGCCAATTGCTTCAGAAAAAAACAGCACCAGCAGGTTGAAGTAGGATCCCTGCTGGAAGAAAGTGCTCATTTAGCATCAGGCTTTTATTGCTGGCTGCAAACATCACCATCACACAGTGGATGAAGTGATTGTGCATCATTATGGCTGCTCTGCAACACTGGATATGAAATAGTGGATTCTGTATTTGAAGCATATTAAGGAGAATTTTCAAACACTTATTTACTTGTAAGGGCTTCATGAGCTATGCAAGGATTGTTAAGAAGAATAATAACACTACAAACAGCTAAATCAATGTCATATTTTCAAATATAAAGCAGCACAGCCTATAAAACATGACAATCAAGGGCTTTCCTGATACAAAAATAACAACCGGGTCAATATTTTGTTGTCAACTTTTGGTGCAAAAAAACGATCTTCACCATCAGAATACCAAGGCCACAGTCTTCTGCCAAATGACTGCACCCATTCCTGCAGGGGTGACCCACTGGGTGCTGTAGTTTGCTTTGGATCCATCTTATTTCATTGGATGGGAACCGATCCACTACATGCTTGCCGTAAAGCTCCCCCCTCCAGGCCTAGTACGAGGGTGGTTCCACCTTGAACCAAGCTCGCCGTAACCCTCTCATCAGAATCAGAAATATTTTATTAATCCCCAGGAGAAAATTCAGTTGTTTCAGTTGCTCGTACACACTATGGCAGTTGGAAATATCAATTAAAGGGATTCAAATAAGTAAGAGGACAATTTAAAGAAGAGTACAAGGCAGGTTGAAGAAACTTTAAGCAATATCAACTTTCTTATGACGCCAACGCTGTATGTAAATCATGGAGCCCTTTCAAAAGAAAGCTTAAACATGTCCTGTGTTGATTAATCAATAAACTACTTGTCATTTCATGAATTTATTCATTATTTTGAACAAGAAAGGTTCCTTTGGAAGTGACAATGCTTCTCTACCTTTGACACCCTTACACCCTTACACATTCAACTTTGTTAAGAGTTGTTTCTGTCTCTCCTACTCTATCATATGTGATGGGTAGCGCCTGACTGGCTGGTTGCTTTTCTTCAGAAGTCTTTAAGAATGATTCAACTGGGTTGATTTGTTTAGCTTCTGCGACTCACCCCCCAAAAGTAAGAAAGTGCTTTATTTTGCTGGAGGGTGATTCAATGGCTACTTAGGCCAAGACCTTCAGCAGGCACAGGAGTGGTTTGCAACTGAGTTTCAAGGATTGGGACAGTGTCTCTAATTTAAGAAAAAGAGTTAAGAATGAAAGAGTGGACCAACAAACGAATAAACCAAAAAAAACGTATGTACTAACAAACAAACCAATGAATGAACCAAAAAACGAACCAACGAACAGACCAACAGGCAAACCAAGGATTGAATCAACAAACAAATCAATAAACAAACCAAAAAATGAACCAACAAACAAACCAACCGACCAACCAAAGAATCAACAAACAAACCAAGGAATGAACTAACAAACCAGCCAACAAACAGACCAACAGCAAATCATCAAATGACCCAACAAACGAACCAAGAAATAAACCAAATACAAACCAACAAATAAACCAATGAACAGACTAACAGCAAACCAGCAAACAAACAAACAAACCAAAAAAAACAACGAACGAACCAACAAACAGACAAACCAACCAACAACCAAAGAATCAACAAACAAACCAACAAATGAACCAACTGATAGACCAACAGCAAATCAAGGAATTAATCAACAAATAAATTAACAAATAAATCAACAAACAAACCAAAAAACAAACCAACAAAGAGACCAACCAACCAAAGAATCAACAAACCAACAAACCATCAAACGAACCAACGAATGAACCAACAAACGAACCAATGCACCAGCCAACAAACCAACAATGGAACCATTGAAGAAACCAAAGTGTCAGTGTACATCTTATGAATGGGTAAATTTGATTTGCTAAATTGTTGCTCAGACATGTTACACATAAAAAGACTCACTCCAACTCGAGTGAAAGGCAAAGAAAATCAAATAAATGACCAACGCAAACCATCTGAAAGCAGGGGAGCATGAGACTTTTCAGCAGGTTACAAATAAAGCTTTAGAATACCCAGTGCCTCTGTGAAATATGTGCAGTCAGTGTGATTCGTTGATATTTATGAAGTAAAGCACAAGTCATTGCTTCAACTGGCTTGGACTTTAAAATATGTGTGACCTAAAAAGAGCCTAAAATAACATTAAAATAATCAAGAATAGAAAAACATTAATTTACGCCAAACATAAGAAAAGCTTCACTTATGTATTCTCCTTCCTGCTACCAAGCTCCAGTTTGATTCCCAAGTGATCGTTTCGACTTAAAACTAATGCTAATGATTCACAAGAGCTGCACTGCAAGTTATTTGTTTTAACAAATTTTCACAGTGTAACAGCACTGCATATTAGATCACAACTCCTTGTACTGATCGTGTCGCGGAAGAATGAGCTGATTCTGCCTCTTGGCTTTAACCCAGCAGACAAATAATTACAATAAGCTTTAGAGGAACATATGCACTGACTGCTGATGTTATTAATGCTAGATCCTGGCTGAACAAATCAGCTCCAGGGCCACTAAATCGATGATGAGGGGATGAAAGTTTAGGCCAAGGTGAAGGATTGTGATTGTAGCTTCTGAAAAGTCCCACAACTAAGACTTTGAACTCCATCTATCAGGAGTGAGCTGTTATTTGCAGCAATTAGATGGTGTTAAAGACTATAAAAGAACATTACAACAAAGAATGCAGAAAAACAAACATTGAAACCAACAGAAGGATTAAAACTAAAGGAGTAGAATCAAACAACAGAAATTCAAAGAAACCGGTGTATCAGCTCCCTTGGCCATTTTGGATCCGCTCTCTGAAGTCCAAATGCCACTTTTTCATTGAGGTAGTTCTTTGTAATGGAGCCAGGTGGAAGGGATTGATCACTGGGATAAAAACAAGTCTGTCAAACTTTGTTTTTAAACTCAAAACCAACTATGCACAGCCATTTGAAGGTCCAAATCCAAATAACTTTTTGTGATTTTTACTTGTAAGTTTTGCTTTTTTAGCCCCGAAACATAGATGTCCTTTGGGTATTATTTAGTTATAGAATTAATTTGTATTTCCATCCTTACTTTGAGGAGCTTAATTGTAGTTTTATTTCCGTTTTGGGGTGCCACGCTAGAGATTGCAAGCCGTTAAAGTCACATTTCCAGACACTTTCTTCTCATATGTATGTTGTTAATTCATTATACTACGAAGCCACGCTGTTGTAACACGTGCAGAATGTGGCTTGGCATTGTCTTGATGAAATAAGCAGGGGCGTCCATGAAAAAGACGTTGCTTGGATGGCAACATATGTTGCTCCAAAACCTGTATGTACCTTTCAGCATTAATGGTGCCTTCACAGATGTGTAAGTTACCCATGCCTTGGGCACTAATACACCCCCATACCATCACAGATGCTGGCTTTTGAACTTTGCGCCCATAACAGTCTGGCTGGTTCTTTTCCTCTTTGGTATGGAGGACATGAAGACCACAGTTTCCAAAAACAATTTGAAATGTGGACTCGTCAGACCACAGAACACTTTTCCACTTTGCATCAGTCCACCTTAGATGAGCTCGGCCCAGCGAAGCCGGGCGGCGTTTCTGGGTGTTGTTGATAAATGGCTTTGGCTTTGCATAGTAGAGTTTTAACTTGCACTTACAGATGTAGACGAACTGTAGTTACTGACAGTGGTTTTCTGAAGTGTTCCTGAGCCCATGTGGTGATATCCTTTACACAGTTATGCCGGTTTTGATGCAGTACCACCTTAGGGATCGAAGGTCACAGGCATTAAATGTTGTTTTTTGTCCTTGCCGCTTACGTGCAGTAATTTCTCCAGATTCTCTGAACCTTTTGATGATATTACAGACTAAATCCCTTGAAATAGCTGGTTGCGAAATGTTGTTCTTAAACTGTTGGACAACTTGCCCACGCATTTGTTCACAAAGTGGTGACCCTCGCCCCATCCTTGTTTGTGAATGACTGAGCATTTCAGGGAAGCTGCTTTTATACCCAATCATGGCACCCACCTGTTCCCAATTAGCCCGTTCACCTGTGGGATGTTCCAAATAAGTGTTTGATGAGCATGAAACATGTTGCAGGCATCAAATTCCAAATGAGCTAATATTTGCAATAAATAACAAAGTTTACCAGTTCAAATGTTAAGTGTCTTGTCTTTGCTGTGTATTCAATTGAATATAGGTTGAAAGGGATTTGCAAACCATTGTGTTCTGTTTTTATTTACGACACTGGTTTTGGGTTTTGTACTACTGATCTCAGGTCAGGAGAGCCCTTTTGGGATGGTGTGAACCATCATCTTGTTGAACCGTTGCTATCAGGAGTTACCGAAGTGTGCCTTAAGGAGCATTATTTGAATTGGACTCTCCCATTGGGATATTAGAGTAACTGCATTTATATTCAAAGAATGCACCAGCATTTTTATTGTTATCCTCAAATATTTTTGCTTAGGTTGCATCTCTTACAGAATTGAAGCTGAATGGCTGCTTCACATTTTGTGCCTTGTTTTTTTGGCACATTCCACCTCAAAGAAGCTGAAAGTGCACCCATTTCTGGGAATAATTCCTCATTTAATCTTTATTTTTTTGTTTTAATAGCACTGTCAGCATCCTCCACCCCCATAAAAATAAGCCTCCTTTGCACAAACTAACAAAGACAGAATTAAAACAAAGCCTTTCTTAATGAAAACACCAGCTGTCATTCGCACAAATATAATTAGAAGAGACAGTCAGACATTTTTTAAGCCTGAGAAGAACCACTAAAAATGCCTTCCACCGGTGACCTGTCGCTTGAAGCAGTCGTTAAAATGCAGCCAATGTTTGAAATGGAAATCCTGTTCCCTCCCCCCTCAAGCTTCCACTTGTTTTGTGACATTACAAAGAGGAAACAACATATCACAGTCATGCATCCGTCTGCCGCAAACCAAAGCCGACAACTCGTGCCACGTCTCATTCTCGCCCACGTCACCAGGAAGAGTGCTCAACTTTTTTCACCTCTTTTGATTTAACACAACCGCTTTTATCTGCGGGACAAAAAAAGAAACCTGAAGGCTTGTTTCTTTTAACACAATTCCTTCAAACTCTCACTCAAATGTCACCCAATCTGCTGCTTTTTCATTAGCAGGACGAGGAGAGGAAAGGGAGAAAGCAGGAAAAAATAGAGAGTTCCCCTCCAGGGTTGTTTGTCTTTGTGATTCCAAAACTAGCGGCGGCCCGACTTTTTCCGAATTACAACCACCAGTGAATGCTCAGATGTTAATTAAAGAATGCAAATTTCATGTTTCTGGTCCAAGGCTGACACACACTCAAGACCCCAGAGGTCCAAAGAGACTCTCACACACAAATATGGGAGGCAGAGTTTTGAAGGCTTCAATTTGCACACCCACATTTGAAGGCCTCTAATCAGCCGCTCTTTGTTCTAACGGAGCGATAAGACAGCAAATGACCTCTCCGGAAGCTGATTATACAGAAGTAACATGTTCATAAATATGTTTACCAATATGCAAAAACCCGTAAAGTGGGTCAGAACTTTGCAGGAAAGTTTGAGGGGAGCATAGGCTGAATGCGAATGCCAAGTTTAGGCGGCGACACCCACGCGGCGATGAAAGCAGAATGTAAAATTTACTCTTTTTTTGAGATCTTGTGCTGCAAACTCCATAGGTACCAAACCCATTCCTCACATTCTCCTGAAACGTTAACAATCTGCTCCGTCTGAGTTCCACTTGAAATGGATGCGGAACAGATTGTGATGCCGCAATTTGCAGCGAAGCCGTGCGTAATCGACAAAGATAATTGATGTATTTGGAGAGATGAGGGGTACAGATGTTTCATTTTCACTCTGTCTCTGTCTGATGGAGATTGTTTTAAAGTTAAAACTTGGAGAAAAGTTGAATATCAGATCTTGTGTCAGTCATAATTCTGCTAAAACAGACATTTCCCTTGATAATGTATCTTCTACAGACATCTCTGGATTATTTAAACCTTAGATATGCTAAAGTGAAGGAAAACTGCATTAAGTCCAGACGTTTAGGACAAAGAAAAGGAAGGCAGATGATTTATTAAATCAAAAATATGTGCATTTCTGAGGAGTCAAGTTGAAGCCGATACAGTCTGTGAGTCAAACAGTGTCTCTGGCCTGTTGTTCGTCAGATTGGGAGCAGAGTAGAAGCTGCAGAGTTTATCACATCTGATATTCTGTCATCAGGCTGCAGTGTTACGGATCACTGGTCCTAAAAAAAGCTGTAAAATGACAAATGAGTCCACACACTAAAAGGCAGAAATACTGCTGGCTGTTTGTCATGTTTATAACCAAACTGAGAAAGGGAAAATCGTAAGGTTTTTTAATGTTTCTGTCACAACAAAATATCCTGTACCAACAAAAAACACTGTATTACATTGTCAATCAATCAAAATTCATTTGTTTTACAATTTTCATGCAAAATCTTTTCACAGAAATTACGATACATTAGTAATTAAAGATGCTATGAGGAGTTTCTAAGTAATTACAAAAAAGTCTCACTTTTAGATATATGCCTGATCGAAATACACACTTTAAGATGAGTTTTAAGCATCAAAATAGGTTATCTATAAATGCTACGGTCGGGTCGGACAGGGCTGGACCAGCCTGGATACTCAACTTCAGGAACAAGACAATTAAAACTAGAGCAAATTTATATTATTCAGACACGTCTTGGAGCACCGGGCTGTAAGTAGCGATATATAGCCAGATACAAAACTACGATACTAAGTTTTCCAAAAATTGCTTGTTGTCACACATCAAAAACTACCGCTACGTAACTAGAAAGAGATACATTACCTCGTCGCTTTACATCCTGTAAGTTGTTGAAAAAAGAAGTTGTAAAGGAATGCAGAGTTCTGAGGAAGGTCCGAGCTGCATTCATTAGCATCACAACAAACACACGCTTTGGCTTGGGTCATGTCTTTACGACAGTTGCCGCGCGTGCTCATGGGTAGCAGAGTCTTTATGTCGCCGGGAAAATATTCTCGTCATAGCACCTTTAAATAAAAGAAGAATAAGTAAAGTAAAAAGTATGAAATAGACTGCAATAAAAAAGGCCCCACCCACCCTCGCAATCCACATACAACACACAAACTCATTTAATCAAACACACAAAGACAAAACAGAATTATGGGAGTGAGGAAGCACCACCTTGAAATAAAAATGAGGAAACATAGAAGCTAAGACATTATAAAGTTATTATTGGAAAATTGTACATAATTCAATCCTATCTTGTAAACAAACCATATTGTATTTTACTTTATGGCACATTTTATTACCCTATGCAGTATTGTGCATTGTATATATTTCATTTATCCCACCATATTACATCAAACACTGTGTTCTTACATTGTGCCATGCAATATCATATCATGATGTAGCATCTTTTCAAGTTTTTAATTTGGATTATTTATCATGATGTATTGCCTTTTTTGTTTTCTCTGTCATACTTTATTGACTAATATCACACTCTTTCTGACTATTTTTGCAATTTTCATATATTTTATTGAGTTGATTGCCACTTCTAGATCATACTTTAAAGTTTATGGAGTGTTGAGCCTTTAATTAAAGCACAGATAACATATGGGTTCACCAGAATTAAAGCTTTGTACATGCTAACCCAAACTGCAAATGTCCTTGAGCACTGACTGCCCTGGTTCTTGTTCACGATGTTGCCAAGTCCTCTTATTCTAAACAACATTGGGCTTCTTTTGTTCTCTAAAGTTACTTGTAAAACTCGTCAGTTACAGGTTGCATTTTTGGGGGCTTGTTCTTAACGTGTAGTTGCTTATTTGGGCTTGCTTTTCTTGTTTGTGTGACCTCCCATCCCTCCCAGCTCCCCACATTACAGTCAACACAAGTGTGCTAGGTGGTTTGTCCTTTCCACATCTCCGTTTGCTGGATATCACGCCTGCCCCAAACACGCAGAGCATGCACTGCTACACCAAAGTTATGGTTGCCAGATCTGCTTGTTATAGGCAAAGTTCTGCTTCTTCTTTGATTTGCAAAGTTGCTTGTAAATATTGGCAATAGCAGGTTGTGTTTGTTGGGCTTGTTCCAAAAGTACAGTTGCTTATTTGAGTTTGTTGTGCTTTCATACTTACTTCACTGTCCATTTAAACTAAATCCAGAAGTTACACAAAATATTTTTTCCAACTCAAAACAAAAAAAAGAAGGGCAAAAATGATATTTCCACCTAAAATAAATCTTGATTGCCATTATTAAATTTATTTCTAATGTAGCTAATACTGTTTATAAAAATCAAGAATAGGCAGACTGTTTATCAAACAGAGTTATAAATAGGGCTGTAATGATCAATCCATTTCAGTTTGATAGAGCATGGTCAAATGTTGGTGGTCAATAATATTAAAAATAAAATAATACCAAATTTGTGTTGTTTTTGCAAAATTACTTGATATAACATGGCAACATCACAATGTAACAATAAGACCCATGAGTTAACTGTGGGGGCAAAAAAGCATCTGACTGCTAATAAACCCAAGTTTAATTTTAAAACATGATTAGATCATACAGTTGGATATTATATTCTATGAACTTTCATACAAAAAGGTCAGCTCATGTTTCACATTTCAATAGTAAAACCATGAAACATCAAAATTGTTTTGTATTTCTTTCTTACTTTAGTGAAGTGTAGCTGATTATGTTCCGTGAGAGCATCATATTCTCTTGAATCAGTTGAAGGCCCCTGAATTGAATCCAAATCTAAATCCAAATCCAAAAATTGTGGCAGACTTTGTGATATCGGCAAATACCGCATCATTGTCCAAAGAACTGATATTGAATAGGATGTTCTGAATCTTTTATACTGACTAATTTCCATTACACCAGTGCTGTCCCTGGTCCTGTCTTTAGGCCAACATAAAGCCCACTCTGACCTACCAATGAGGTTTATTTCTCGGGTTTGTTTGGGTATTACTGATTTATCCCCTTATTTAGTGAAGCACTCAGCATTCAGCGGACGGCCCTTACCTCCTGAGACACAGCTGCCAAGTGGATAAATGTCAAATTATTAATTGTGCCCCTTAAGAAAAAAACTTCTAATTATTTATTAATACCACAAAGTGATTCAAAGGGCCATGTGTCCAGAAGTGTCATTTTTGTTGTCGTCTTTCTGTTGTTCATCCTGTCTTTTTTTGTTTTTTTCAAATTTCTTTTAGCCTTTGATATTGAAACAGTCAATACAAATGCAGAAATCCTGTCATCCTTGATGTCATCTCGTGGTGCAAGGATCATGCCCTGGCAACCACTATCTGCAGATGATTTCATTGTAGCTTAGATCAAAAAGTGTGATTCTTCTCGCCATCTCGCCTGCCATGGTGCCTTCGCCTGGCTACTGTCACTACTGCCATGATTACCGGAGAGTCCTGGCATGTAAGTCCTTATATGGGCTCTGCTCCACAGTTACCACCAACTCAGTGCAAGTTCCAAACATTTTGAGCAAGAGAGAGACTGAGAGAGGGAGAAAGAGGAATAGCGTGGATTTAATGCATGGGTCTCACAGGCGGTAATTTGCACCACTCAAATGCTTGTGGCAATTAGCGCTGGTCTTTGTGGATCAGGTGGTATTTGCAACAAGGCTCATTTGCATAGGGAAGGGGTTATTTTGCACTGAATTTATGAATATTCCCTAATTTACATGCATGCAAATTTGACCGGTGCAGCCAGGAGCGGCAGTGCAGTTTGGGTTCAGTTTGCCTGCATTCCACCCTCCGGTATGCTTTGAGAATCGCGTGCTATTTTTTCTGTTATTTGCACAGGTTTAGTGGTTGCAAAAGCAGTGCAATCCTTTTAAGGATCTGGCCCATTGTTTTTATTGACCCGGCTGCTTATTTCAGTAGAAAACCTGGCAAAGCTGCTCATGTCCCGATGACTGGACCGCTGCCTCCTGCTGCTGTGATCTCATCCACATCATGCAGGTGCAGAGCAGACACCCATAATGGCCGTCAGCTGCAGACTTAATGGCATACTCAACCGACGCCTCTTCCTCGAGATACTCTTGATGAGACTCAACAGAAGGCCCTCTCTCCACCATCGAGCCTTGATGATATCACCCTGCGGCGCCTGCGGAAAACCACACACACGCTGCAGATACATGGCACACATGTTCCATATGACAAAAGCACAGTGGTTAATCACAGCAGGAGACCACGTATATGGCTGTGTGTGAAACCTGCTCCCTCTTTTCTTACTCACGCTCACCTGACAGCTCTGAAATCATAAGGCTCTTTGGCATGTGGCATGATTGCTTTGGCATCTAACATGAAGAATTGTGCACTGGTGCATTGCAGTGTGAGAGCCCTCGTGTCCTCTGTGCAGGCGATACGCTCTGTCACCTTCGGGGAGTCCCAGCACTCAACTGTGTGAATGGTTGACTCACTTCTGCTTAATGCCCCTTTGAAAAAGACTCACACACTTTTATTCTTTGGAAGGTAACGTTTTCGGTGATATTTTAAAGCAGGATTCATTGCTAAAGACAAACATAATAGCTCATTGTCGGCTCATGCATCACACTGAATTGTAAGCAGAATTGTGTGTGGTTCAGTGGATGTGTTGAGATATTTGGGAGAGAAATTCCTCAAGATACAGAGAGATATTGCTGAGTTTCTTCTAAGTATGCATAAGCTCATTTTTGCTGTGCTTACATTTTTATAGAAAAGTCAGAGCACACTATATCTGCAGAGCCTGTGGAGAAATAGTTTCATTACACTTGCATAATGGATCAAAATGCATTTCCCCTTCCTCCCTCTTTCTCTTTATGTATTGTGAGTAAACTATCAATCATGCACACACATTAAAAATGCAGGAAGATGAATGAAAACCCATGTTTCGGAATAAATCAGAAGGAGCATGATTTAGCCACAAATCCAGAAACAAAGTCGAGCTGCTGTCAGAAAGTTTTCTGCCCTTTTAAGTTTTATCCAGAAGAGGTGCTAGGGTGAGGAATGACCACAAGATTCAGCTGACCGTTGGTGGCCTTGCAAAATTTACCTGCAATTAGTCACATCCATCTTGCAGAGCTATAAAACCAAAAAGGAATAAGTTTGGTGTGCACATGCGAAAAAAGAGATGACAGCAGGAAGTGACTGCCCTCACAAAGGTTAGCATAGATGCTAACAGCTTCAGTCGCAGTTTTTGACCACAAGATTCAGCTGACTGTTGGTGGCCTTGCAGTGCAGCAAAATTTAACTGTACTTAGTCATGTCCATCTTGCAGAACTATAAAACTAAAAACAAATGAGTTTGAAGGGACTGCCCTAACAAAGATTAGCATAGATACTAACAGCTTCAGTCGCAGTTTTTCAGATCGTATCTGCAAATTTTATTAGCCTCTAGAATTTACAAACAAAATGAACAATAAAACACAGAAAGCAATTCTTGATACTTTTAGAATGTACTTCCGGCATGCTTTGGCGAGAGTTTACTCTGTACCTGATATTAAAAGAACGATTGTCCAATCACCAAAGAATATGATTTTAAACCTTTTCTGTCCTCCCCAAACACTTTCTATGAGCTGTTGCCAGAATGGAAATCAAACTCTATCTGATACATCATGTAATTGGCCATTGAAGTTTGAAACGCAGTCAGTTGATGCTTTTTTTAGTGGTTTAGTGTGCAAAATTTCAAGAAAATCCAGTAAATCATATTGAAAAAGAGACAGAAACTCCAACAGAGCGTCTCAGACAGAGTGAGAATAAAGGTGGATCAGATGTAGGGATGGGAATAGCGAACCAGCTCCTTCATGAAATCAGTATCAGTAGTCTTTGTACATCAGAGGCAGTCTGCAGGAATGATTAAAAAGAAGTACATTGTGTTTTAATGGCAGAGAGAGGAAAGAGGTGGTTCAAAAAGAGGCTTAATTTTTCACAAAATGATGGTGAAATCATGAGTAAAGGCTGAAAACACCAGAAACATGCAGAGGTATTTATCTATGCAGCACAGCAGTGAAAAATATAAAAGTAAAAATTTAAGGTTGATGAGAATTGTAAAATCCTTCAAAGCCTTCTTAAGGAATCATATTTTAATCAGTGGAGGATTTTAGCGTCTAATGACTTCTAACCTTTGTGGATGATAATCTAGTTGGTTCATTCTTAAATGTAGAAGCCTTTTACATTCTTCTAAAACTCAAAAATAATTCCCCAGAACATTTTAAGACATTGTGCTCTTAAATTAAGGGATAAACACTAGGGCTGGGTATTTCCAGCAACCTCCAATACGATACGTATCCCGATACTGAGGCCACGATACGATACATATGCCGATACACTTAAGTTGTGAACATTGACGATGCCTTAAACAAAATTCTTGACAAGTTTATTTTTTCTTATAAGAAGAAAAAGAGCAAGGATGAGTTTTAAGTGGTTCTTCAACTTGAGAGACATAAATTCAGATCCTCAAAGATGGGAGACCGAAGTTCAAAGTTACAACATATGCTTCATTTTGTAGCTCGTCTTCTACCTTGAACTGTGCTACTGTTAACATTAGCCAAAGTGTATTGAAAACAGCTGTCAAAATATTTAGGCCGTATTCGGTAGAATCTGTATAGATACACGTAACCCAAAGGAGTGTGTGACGATATTTTGCCATATCGGTATTTTAAGCACAGGCCTAATAAACACAAGACTCCATGATCCTACGTTTTGCCTTGTGACTTACAAAACAAAAGACTATTCCCTTTAGCCAGACTGGACATTTGTGAAAACTTTGAAGAAAAGCCCTGAAAGTTTTCTTATGAATAATCACTTAAAGTTAAATAAAACACTTAATGACCTACGAAAGCCAGTTAGTGATTCCCTGACTTGTTAAAATAAGGAAGACAAAAAGATAGAGACATGAGTTTGAATTTCTTAGGCAAGGACTGAACAGTGATTCTGATATTTGCCCTATGGACGTCACATTTAAATCAGAAAACCCTGGAGAAAGTGTTAGACATGTGTTCGAAGTTTTCCACAGGAGTGTCTTTGAGGTATTGTATCCACCAAAAAATGCCCTGCATAGCTGGACGGATGGACAACCCAAAAATATCGTCCCCTTGGCCTTGGCTGTCAGCAGTGTGGAGGCATTAAAACGAACCGGTGCAGACGCAGCACAACCTCCAAACAATGCTTCACTTCTGTAATAAAAGAAAAACAAACAACCTCATCCACCCTGACAAGCTAATGTGTTGTGTTTCACAGCTCTGCGCCCTGCAGGCCGGAGCCACGGCGCGCTGCTCATTTTTCCACCAGATATATTCCTCTTTCAAAACCTCTAGAAAAAAAAACTTTGAAAGACGCAGCCAGCCTGTTGGCAGGAGACTTTAAAGGCACAATCTGCACTTAAACAAAAGAAGCAAAATGATATAATGGTTTCCTCGCAGCCCAGGGAGGAATTCGGTCGAGCCGTCGCCCAAACTCGGCATCAAACGCTGAATAGGATGTGACACGAAAGTTGCATAATTTCTTCATCTGCAGTTTGTTGTTTTCTTTGTTTCAGAAAATGAATTGAGCAGTGTGTTAAATTTGCTCTGGGGATAAGTTTATGTAACTGTGGCATAATAATTTGTAATCCTTTTTACCTTCTTAACGGGGGGAATTACGTTCTTCTCTGTTTGGAGAACTGAGGAACTTGACACAAAAAAAATGTATGGCCCAGAGTTCATGACTTGTTTTGTTGCACCAAATGGTGGCGCATTTGTTTCCCGCTGGCTGCTTTGCACTGAAATCCCTATAGTTCTGTGTTCTTAGCCTCATGTGTGAGTTATGGAGCTGTGCATGAGGACATTAAGGCTGCCGAATAATCATTTATGTCCTTCTACCGTGGTGGCTTTCATACCACTTTATAGCACTCTTCTGAACTCAACCTTTGCTAAAGCTTTCACTTCAAATCAAGAATGAATGGAATTCATTTAAAGATAATAGGCTTACAGTCAAGGTAGTGTAACCTCATGTTCATTCCTGATTTTGAACCTTTTGAACAAGGGGTTTCTGTCAAACTTTGCTCATATGTTGACTCGTTTGGTTGTCAAAAGTCAACATTTCAGGGTCTTATGTTAATCTTTGCTTACAAAAACCTTTCTAATGGGCGAAATATCTTATTTCAAGTGCGTACAATGGCCATAAAAACATTTAATGCATTATAAAAGTCAACATGGAAAGTTTAAGTCCATTGTTATCGGTCTCGTTTGAGAGATTTTACCAACCATTGATACCAAGGTTAATCTGATTAGGTAAGATCTTTGGTCAAATGTCAAGGTCACAAAGCCCCATTTTTTTGTTTATTTTGGCTCAAAACATGACAAATCTTAATATCAATCTAAATTTTCCAAAGGGAGCCGTCCCTAGGGATTAATACAGTTCCTTTTTTAATGTAACCACACATACAAAGCCATAGAAACAGCTACTGTAAGTATTAAGTAAGACTGAAAGAAAAAGCAAGTAAACAAAGCAAAAACCAATAAGAGAATTGGCAAACGTGCAGAAAAAAGAAGAGAAAAAGAACAAGCAAACATGCCTATAAGATATCAAAAAAGCAAGAGGAAAGGGGAGAATAGAGAAACAAACCATCACATCGTCAGTAAAAGCAGAAACAAAGAAGAGAAACAGAAGGAAAGATAAGAAGAGCAAAACAAACTATTGAAACAGTAAAAAAGAAAATACGGAAGAAGGTTGGATTAATGAAGATCTTTCTGATCTAAATTCAGGGCTTCTGTCTTCGCATTTCAATCCTTTCAATCCTGTCAGGATTTTTCCCTTTACAGTCCTAAGATAGCTCAGTTGGTTCATATCAAAGATGACGAGAAGCAGCTGGATGCAATCAAATGGAGCTTTACTTCTACTTGCCCGGACAAGGAGTTACAACCATACAGAGTGACAAGCAGTCTGAGAGTTGAACTGAAAACTAGTACAGTGTCTTCTCCCTTTTATAACATTGTATGTGGTCACGTGAGGTTGTTTTTGGTGAGGCAGATGGCCTTGCAGGTGCAGTAAGTTCAGCAAGTTCATGGGAATAACTTCAGTTTCTGGGAAGAAAGGGCAACGAGGGGGCGAAGAGGGCTATACACGGTCATGTAGTGTGTGTATGTGTGGGAAAGCAGACTCTAGCAAGGAGAGGGCTATGTTACGTCATGTCACTAAGCAATGATTTTACAGGAATACAGGATAATTCAAATGCATAAGAAAAAACTATAAACTATATATACAAGAGTCAAATTGTTCCTCAAATGTCCGCTCTGACCAAAGGATACCTTATTAGTTCTAGAGGGTCAAACGTCAAGGTCATTGAGTCTCTTTTTTAGTCTTTGCTTCTGAAAGATTTCTTGTTAAGAATGATTTTAGGGTTATTATTGAAACTTGTAAATGACAGAAATGTTCTGAATTTGAAATTCAGTTTAATTTCAATTCAATTTCACTTGTATAGCACATTTTGAACAAGTGTTCTGCTTCACAGAAGATTAGAACTGGCACTGAAAAAAATGATTATGCAAAAAATATCCACAATAAAATGAAACTAAAATCAGTCCAAAGCATGAGATAAAAACAGTGTTTTTAGACCTTTCTTAAAAAGAAACTGTTTCCACAGAGCTCAAGTCAGCAGACAGTTTGTTCCACAGTACAGGACCATAACAACAGAAAATCAATTCTTGGTTGGACAGGAAGCCAGTGAAGACTTTTCAGTACAGGTGTGAGGTGATCAATTTCTCTTTCTGTGAGTACTCTGGCTGCAGCTTTTTGGATTAATTGAAGTCTGTAGATCAAGGTTTTTGAAGGTCTGGCAATAAAGGGCATTGCAGTAATCTAAAGTGCTGGACACAAAGGCATGGAGTTGTTTGTCTCAGTCAGACCGAGACATGAAGGACCAAAGTTTAGCCATGTTCCTCAGATGGTAGGAAGCTGTCTTTGTTACAGATGTGTTATGCTATTGGAAGTTTAGATTTTGATCAATTATGACACCAAGATTTCTGATGTACAGACGACAAAGAAATACATTCTCTCTGTTTCTGGGAGCCTACAATTTGAATCTCTGTTTCATTGGTGTTTAGTTGTAGAAAAATCTCATTTGCAAGAGTGACCTGGCCAAGACAGGCAGCAGCACATTTACAAAGTTACCGACATAAAACAATTTCAGACACAAATACAAACATATCAACCAGTTAAGTCAGAGTCACAGAGCAGAAAATTTCCAGTCAACGCATTTACTACCTATTTCATCTTCCTCTAAAGACTTTAATCTCAATTTAAAAAGATTGAAAGAGGCCAGCTCTCCAAGACAAGTCTTTCTTGTAGCAGATGCCAGTCTGCGGGACCAGCATATCTGAAGCTTCTTTTAGCTTTACCCATTTCAAGACAAACTTTGGGGACCGATAGCAAGAGTAGATTTTGTGGCTAAGTTACAGAACGAAGACTGTAGCTTCCAGAACTTCTCACATGAACATAGTTACTCAAGTAAGATGGATGCAGGCCAAGAATAGTCTTGTAAATCAGGATATGCCAATGATTCAGTCTACGAATGGTCAGAAAGCCACCCAACTCGCTCATACAGAGTTCAATGATGTGTTAGAGCCTTAAGATTTGTTATGAACCTTAGAGCTCTGTGATAAACAGTATCCAATGATTTAATTTCCATTAATGTATATTATCAGCTTATGTATAGCTGTGTATCATCTGCATATGAATGATAAGAGACCTTGTTTTTGTGTTTTATGGCATCCAAGGGGAGTAACTATAGACTGAGTAACAGTGGGCCGAGGACTGACCCTTGTGGCACCCCGTAATCCATATTGAATCCATTTGGCGAGAAATAGCTTAATGAAACTGCGTTAAGTCAAAGTTTTAAGTTATTTGGTCTGATGTTCATCCTTTGCATGTCGGTGTGATATCTTAAGGCCGCTTTGAGGGATTTTTTTCAAACTTCACGTCAACGTAAACTGACCTTTTGTTGAACGTTCCAGTTTTGATAATCCAGAGATATCATTTACCACGTTATGACAAAGCCCCCATCTGTCCTGGGACTGTCACTTCCTCTTTACATGATGAGATCAATCACTCAGCAGCACCTCGATGCTTCAGAAACAGCAGATATGTTTTATGGGACCGAGGTCTGGGTGTTTCTGTGAGTCTTCTTCACCATCTGCCACGCTGCTCATAAAACTGCTTCCTGTCAAAAAGTCCATAATATCATGACAAATGCATCATAAGTCGTAAATCATTTTTACGTGACGGCTGTCTTACAAACTTGAAAATGAAAGGTGATGAGAGCCCGAGCATAATATGTGTACTCAGTCAGGATTTTGCCCAATGAGCATGAAGGACACGGGGCCAAATTTAACAATCTGTGACGACAACATCCTGCCACTTTACGACTCTTGACCTTCCCGGTGGTGAACCCTGGGATGCGTGAAGGCGTTAATGACTCTTGACTGTACAGTTTGGCGTTGTCAGCCCGGCCAGCTGTGTATTAATCTCCATACTGTGGCTGCTTGTATCCATCTAACAGGGTAAAAGGGAGATAGAGGAAAGGAAACAAGAGTGTGACTGTGTATTTAATCCTCGCCTGCTTAATTATAAATCTGCCCAACTGTCATCGACTCCTTTGCTTGTATCCTGAGAGTTTCTGTTTGTATTTCAGGCCACTGTCTGGTCCCCTGAGCAAAATGGCCAACCAGCAATTAAGCCTCAGTGCTGAGGACCTTTTCAGGGGTGATTAACTCTGTGGAAGAATGGATCTGTTTAGGAGCATTCACAAAGCAGGCAGGTTTTTATACCACATTTCTTGCATGAATTAACCCGCTGTACACTTTAGATTATCGTGACCAAATATCCTGTCTTTCTGCTCCATTGCTGGTGAGAAAAATATAGCCAAACTTTGTGGCTGGTGTGCCCCAAACCTCAGTACCTCTCCTTATGTATCGCAGTTCATCAAAGGGTATAATTCAAGCAATCCTGCCCATTAGGCCTGTGCTCAATATATTCCGAATGGCAAAATATCGTCACACACTCTTTTTTGTGTATCGATAGATCTACAATCTTCTGAGGACATGAATCTAAGTTTCTTAAGTTGGAGAATCGTTAAAACTCATCCCTGTTCCTTTTCTTCCTTTAAAAACAAAACAACACTTGTAGGGAAATCTGTTAAAAGTGTAGCCGATATTCACAATTCCATGTATCAGAATACGTATCATATCATGGTTTGAGTGATACGCATCATATTGCAAGGTTACTGGAAATACCTAGAACTACTGTCCACAGGAATGTTTGTTTGTAGCAGTGAAAAATACCGTAATTTGTCGTATATAACACTCATGTTTAGCTCTTGGGTGCGTGTTATACACAAGCTAATTACGTAAAAAATTTTACAAACACAGGGCTCCAGAGTGCAACCATTTTGGGCGCATATGCATCCAAAATTTGTGAAAGTGCACCTAACATTTATTCTTGGGTGCACTGGTGCACCAAGAACAATTGTTAGGCCCACCCTTAAAAATTTAATTTGACGAAAATAACTGAGGTAACGGAAGAATCCGCCAAAAATGGAAGAGACACTGCACCTTCTTCCTCTCTTTTCTCTGTCCCTGCGTTGCATCTTCACAGGCTGAAGGCTGTAGACCCACCCAAACACATGCAAGCATTTTACGCACACACACACAGCCCTCAGTCATCACCCAATCAGCTGTTAGTATGCAAATGAGCCCATATGGAGCCTGACTGTGGTGTCAGGTTTCAGCGGGGAGCCAAATTCATCTTAGTGACTGTCAGATAATTAATAAACACCAATAAAAAAAAGTGAAACAAAGTAAATAAAGACAAGTATTTCCTTGCACATTATATATATAAGTTGTGGAGAGTGATAAAATGGTGACTTATGGCGTTAAAGGTGACACTAAGAAAAACTTTTGTGCTAGTGCACCGCTGCAACCAATGCAAAAAGTAAGTCTGGAGCCCTGTAAACATCATGATTACAACACATATGATGCAAGAAGCCAAAATATCCTCTTTCTCTGCAAAACACCGCCAAACTTTTGTAATTCTTATAAAACTGACTGTTAAACTGTTCTATTCCAAAATGCTTCGTCTTAGTTTGTTTACCTTTGAGTAATGATTGTGTAATTCTCAAGTGTAACCAGGGTTCCCGCGGATCCTTGAAAAGTCTTAAAAGGCATTGAATTCATAATTCTAAAAATAAGGCCTTAATTGGAATTAAAATGTCTTAAATCCAATTTTCAAAAGTCTCAAAAAATTGAACACATTAGTAAGATTTATGTTAGTTTGAACTAAAAAAAAATATTTAGTAACATTTATCTATTTTTCAAAAGTAATTCGCTAATTTACTCTCGTGGCAACATCCTGTAATCACAAAAGCGGAACTAGCAAAACAGTGAAGTGGTTGCACCAGGACCATTTAGAGCAGACTCATGTCTTGGTTCTACCTACAGTGCCTGGAGAGAGAAAAAAAATGGGGGAAAAATGGCAAAAAATCCAAAAGTGGTTTAGGAAAATTGATTATGGCAGCAAAATTGGGAATTAAATTTGAAATTAAATTTCAAAAACCATGTAAAAATTCCAAAAGTGGTTCTGACAGTGGCCAGAAAAGATGAATGGGGGCAAAATAGGCATTAAGTTTTAAAAACGGGGTTAAAAAAAGATTAAAGTGATGTTTTATTTAAAATAAACATTGGGTTAAAATTGCCTCTAACCCAGGTAATTCATGTGGTGTTCTTGTTTGTTTGTTTTGTTTGTTTCAATTGTGGTTTGTTGTCGACTTTGTTTTAAATTTGATTTGAAACGGCCTCAAAAAGGTCTGAAAAAGTCTTGAATTTAACTTGCCTTGTGCTGTAGGAACCCTGGTTACGTTGCCATCTTATGAGCAAGGGGACTGAAATAGCTGCTCTGTGATTAATGAAGACATGTTGATAGCTGCTGTCTGATTTGCTGGCACACTACCACTGTGCATGCTCTGGTAGAAAATGAGTAAGTGCACATGCGTGAAGCAAAGGGTACTTCCACATCCAGTTGAGAGAGAAAACTCTGTATTTGTTGTATTTGTATTTGCTTGGGTAAAATGTGAGTGTAGTGGAAGGTAGTGGACCAAGAAAACAAAATGGCAATGTCTTGATTGTACGAAAAGTCTTAAAACTTAACTTTATTTTAAGCTTGTTAGAAAAATAAGTAAAAAACTATGTGCATAGTGTTTGGTAATGCAAAAACTGTGGAAACTAATTAATATTCTGTTGTATTTTTACCCCTTGAGAGTGAGAATTTGCTTAATTGCACAAATTAAAGCTGAATATTTAGATAAAAAGGGGCACTTTTGGCCTTTTGGTACCAACTGTGCATTATTTCATGCCACAGCCTGTTGGAGTATGATCATGAATTGCTTCTTTATAGCTTCTTAACGTGCCATGTTACAAAGCTCAGTCAATGAGCCTCCACAGTCACCAGATCTCAATCCAATCTGATGTGGGGAAATGGAATATCACCACAATGGATAAGCAACTTTGTGATGATTTCATGCCGATGTGAACTTGAATTCAGACTGTCCTGAGGGCTAAAGGGGGTCCATTCTGGTACTTATAAGCTGTATGCTAGCTTTTTCCATGTGGACCAAAAAATTAAAATATATATATATCAAAAACGAAGAGTTAAATGACTGTCTTGTGTGCATATTAGTACATAAAATCATCCATTTCCTAGAAACCAATGCCTCCACCACTCTGTCAGATCAGATACTCAACAGATTACATATTCAGCGCAGCCATTTCGCAGGGGTCACCTCAACCCAGCGGTGCTCCTGCCCTCCACCAACTCCATGTTTCTGCACCGATGAGTCACTTTAGAAACGTGATTAATTCATCCTCATCTAACCTCTCACCAAGGCGTCGGATAGATTACTAGAACAGCGGGAGAGGTACGTAGACAGAGGGAGAAAAAGCCAGCGAGAGTGATGAGAGGGAGAAATGAATCAGAGCCGAGAAGAGAGAGAGAGAGAGAGAAGCTGATATTAGCGTGCTAGCGATAAGGGAAGCTGGAGATGAAGAGGACATAACATAAAGTCAGTGCACACAAATGTACACCCACATACAAACAAACAATCCCACTTCCACTTGGCTGTACTCCACAAATCAATACTCATTTTTTTTTCACTCCGAGCAAACAAAACCTCAGTACACTCTCCGGGCAAACAGCGAGCAGGGCTGCACCGCGGTTCCCCCGAGGACGGACGCCACCGCCTTGACCCAGCAGAGTCCTTAACAGCACAAACGTGACCTTTAGCTTCCTTCAGAGATCCAGCCCCCTTATCTGGCTGTCCTGATGGGTCTGCTGCTTCCTCCCGTGTCAGACAACTATACTGACCTTTATTTCAGCCAGCATGGGGATGTGCTCCGCTCCAGTCTTAGGGGGACTTTAGATGACGACTGCCCCCCAAAGCTGCCCCAATGTCCTGGACTCAAATAGTCCAACTTTTAAGAAGTAATCGCTGGAACTTTTTTTCTGACAAGTTTGTTGTTTCTCTAGGCTTTGCTTTCCTTTCTCGATAGAGTCAGGCCACAAAATGGAAAACAGATCAATGTACTAGACTGTGGTTCTTGAACAATAATGGAAATAGATGGGGATAATGTTATTATCTGTTTGATATCGATATTGGGGGATATCAGCCTGAAGTTACGTATCCGTATGAGAGTAGCTGATATGGAAATTTTTGTAGATATTCAAAGCCATTATTTGTGCCAATCATATAGACCATATATTGGATGGGATATCATCAAATTGCACAAATGTAAAATATTGATGCACCGTTTCATCATTGCATGAATACATTTAAAAACTAGAAAGCACTCGGAGAGCGCAGACCTCCACCATAGTGTCATTTTGACCATAAACATTAGTCCTACCTTTATTTCATGTAAATATTTAGATTCCTTTTCCATGAAAACATACCATTAGCAACTGGAATCATAATGATATCTATTTTAGTTCAGTAATTATTCACAGAAATCACATTTTTCACCATGGCGGCCAGACGCTGATCCCGATCAACACCAAAATTGAATCAGTTCTTCCTTTTCCCATGCTGAACATTTCCTGAAAATTTCATCTAAATCCATCTATTACTTTTTGAGTTATTTTGTTCACGGACGGACGGACGGACGGACAAACTCTCCCGAAAACATAACCTCCTTGGCGGAGGTAATCAAGGGTTTCATTTTTGCAATGCTGTTTTTTTCTACCTTTACATCTGTTCCTATCAAGTCCATTTTTATTAACATAGAGCTTGAGCTGTTGACCAGAAATATCGGTTTCAGTGCCAGTATTGGCGAGAACGAATTTAAAAATATCAGCATTTAGGATATTGGCAAAAGTCCAATATTGTGCACCCCTGGTTATTAACACTTGTCGCCATTTAATCTTTTCTCTTTTTGTTTTATTTACAGTATATAAAACAACAGCAAAAACCAACTTAGACAACAACCAACCAAGGAAAATAATAATAATACAATAAATGAGTAATATATGTAAGGTATATATGAACTGCATACACACACGTGTAAAAAAAATGATAGTAAAATAACAATAAAATCTTTAAAGAAAAAGGCTGCCAGCCTGTTAAGACGTCAAATCGTCCATTTTAATTCCAGAATGGAGTCCAATAGAGCTTTTATTTTTTTTGGCAATCTCACAACATGATACATTTCCTGATACCGTGGCTACAATACGATACGGCATGGACTTATTACGCCAGTCCTATTCAATTAGTGGCCCAAAAGCAACCCTCGAGTGGCCCGAAATCAACATAATTGGGACTTAGGTCCAGCGAGAAAAACAGAAAAAACTTTTACAAACACTTTCAAGGTCTTACAAAAATTCCAACATTATTACAGACAGTGAATGCAACAAAAGATGATGTTTTAATCTGCACTTTTTTAACGTTCATACGCACCTTAAAATGTGCTTGTATTTACTTGTCAAATGAGTTACATTTAAAGAAACAGTATTTCAGCAGAAGTTTAGTTTAAGTACTGCTTTTTATTAAGTTTGTGTCCTTTTGGATATGGCAATAAATTAATCAGCATTCAGTGTGTTTGTTATCTATTTGTGTTTCTTTTACGTGGTTAAATTTGCTCTCTGTCTGCCAAAAATAGCCCTCTATTATGCTTTTATCAGAATCCCCAACAATTTTAATTTTGTTTTTTCCATTGTGCTAAAAAAGATTGTTCTACAAATCAAGACACTTAAATTCAGTCCTCAAAGTAAAAATTTCAAACATGCGTCATCATGCAGTTGGCGTGTAGAGTGGCATATGTCTATGTAGTCCAGTCTCGCACATTATACACAGCCAGAAAGTACTCGCGTATCAGTTTGGTGTTTTTCCGACTTATTGAACTCAACAAAGAGCTCTTCAGAAATTTCGTCTGATGTTAGATAAAGTGTACTGAATCTCAGAAAGCCATTTCAATCAACCATCTTTTAAACTGAGAGGGAAGGTTGATTTTCACTGTTTAAGGCTAATCCTTTAGCATCTGAAAATAGTTTAAAAAGCATAAAGTTCCTAGGTTGGACCCCTTTTTTTCTTCAGAACTGCAATAATTCTCCATGGCGGTAATTTGTTAAAGTCATCAGCTGCCACATGAAGCAAATTTTGCATGTATGATCAACTGGATTGAGTTCGTCAGACACATGCATCTCTAAAACGTTACTAAAACCAATCTGAACTGCAGTACCAGGAGTTTAGTTGTTGTCTTCTGGCTGAATATGAAATACTTCCAATGTAAGGAGCCCCTATATCCCAAAAGATTATTTAACTTGAACTGAAGTGCACCCCTCATTGCAAATGAACTTCTTTTTATCTTTGTAAACATTACCAAGTCTGTAAAGACACATCTTTCCACTTGTTTTAAGATATACATACATCCTTTTCCAACCCAATCTTCCTCAGCCTAAGAACAAATACATTGGAGAGAGTCAAATTGAATTCAGATGAAGTTTAAGCCTCCACACCCACAACTACGCCGACTCTCACTCTTACTTGAAAGTGATCATCAAGTGATCCCACTTTAAGGGGAAGTTTCTCATAGCGGGAATTAATCAGCCCCCTTTTAAAGCAATTTCCGTCGCTCGGCTAAGCTGCACACTTGACCTCGTGGATTATGGTTCACGCGCTGAAACTCTGCAGCTGGAGGAGTGCAGACCCTTCAGAAGAGTTAAGTAAAGGAATAATGTGAATCATGAATATTGTCTTTTTGAACTCTGCAAACTGACGCTGAATTATCAGGAGTGTGTGCTCACATTCGGTGTGTGTGTGTGTGTGTGTTGTTTGACTTCACCTGATGGTCACCTTTTCCCATGTGCTCCATCACTGCTGTAAAACAGATGTCGCCTAACTCGAGTGGATCCTTCCAGAAAGATTTAACTCCTCTCTTGTAATGTCGGCAGGCTTATCTCTGCCTTTTTTTCTTTTTAACAGCTGGACAGTCCAGGGCTCCAACTTTGGCCTCGTGGGTCCACGGTTGCCCCCAGACTACAAATTTCTGGAGGAAACACCTACAGAAAGAGTAACTACCAGTCATGGAGGCTTTAACTCAGAGATCCTATCAAGCAGCTTTAAGGAAGGACCAGAACTCACAAGAGTTTGATTTTCGCCACATCCAAACCCAGAATATTTCAACTTGTAGTGCAACAGTTTTTTCCTCTATCTTGCGCTCCATTTCCTTGGCCTCACAACATTATGCAGTACAGCAGGATATAATTAGATATAGGACATTAAGATATGATTAGGTGTATTGCATTGCCACATAAACTAGGGAATCAGGTATCAAATGTGTTGCTGGTGACTTAATAAGGTACACCTTGTTCCACATTGTTTCTGGTCTTTGTAGCAGCTCAGTCTTGACTAATGTTTATGTACAATACTTGTATGTAGTCACCGGGTATGTGATGTTGTAAGAAAAGAAAGATCCCGGGTTCTATTTGTAAAAAGTTGTTTTATTTCAAATTTGAAGTAGTTTCTAACATTAAAGGTCACATATAATGTACACCATTTGTTATTTTTGTTTTACTTAACTATGGGTCATGTCCCTGCAGCCACAGTAAACACTAGAGCACGGTAGTTTAAAGCAAATGCTATATCCACATCTTTGGTACAACTGATGGGAATGCACACCAAAGCTGCCTGTTCTTAGCATGGCTCAAACATGTGGTTTTATAGGCTTGTCAGAATCCAAAATGTGAGTAAATACAGACCCTTGCTGGGTCCGGGACATTGCAGCTCAGTCCATTAGAGCCTGAGGTCCGGTAGGGGGGTGGCCAGTTTAAGACCCAATGGAACCATGCTCGGGAGTTGATTTGGTAGCAAGAGAGATGCAACTGACCTTCTGCCGCCAGTTACAGCAGTTGGTGATGCAGCTGCATTGGCACGGGCTGGGAGCTTGAGGGGGTAGGAAGCAAACTGAGCTCACTTTTTTCAAGTGGTCCAGAGTTTTATTCTTTGGGCCCCACCAGGGTTTGAGCTTTCATACAGCTTGAATTCCAGTGTCAACATGTTTGTCCATTTAAAACGGTATTTAGCTTAACCCTTTGACCTCTAAACTTAGAAATACATTTGCAACAAATTATTCGTTGGTAAAATTGTGTTCCTTCTTCATTTTGCAATCCATCAGCTTTTATTCTTCATATTACCCAATTGGGAAGCAGATAGTCAACCTGCTGGTTGACTTGCCTGTTAAAGGTTAACCTTCGCTTTTATGGGTTTATTTTATTTCTGCAACAAAATTTTGATTGTTTTTTTTTGCACATAAACAGATCAGAGAGCAAAATTTAGATATGAAGCAGATAGTGCAGTTTTCTGAAGTATATTAGATACATTTCTTAGTGTCTAATTTAGTTCCTTCAACTAAATGATTCGAAAAGATTTTTCTTAGTACAATGTACACTCTTACTGTTAAATTTCTGGGAGCAATGCAGCAACAATTTAGTTTAGAATTTTTGTAGTTTTAAAAAATTATATTCATTTACTGCAGCACCACCCTGTGTTAACATATTGCTGTTCTGAGAGGTGAATAAGGAAAAACAAACAGAGATGGGCCTTCAGGGATTTAAATTGGTGGCAAAAAGTCAACCGCACGGTTACAATGCCAGTCAAAGAGTTAAAAAAAAGCCCTTCATTTCTTGTTTTCTCAACTCAATTCACCTGCAGAGGCTCCTGTTATAAACTTGACATTATGTAGTTGGCCGTGTTGCTAATGTAGTCGTAAAACAGTCATGTGTTAGGATCCAATTTGAAACCACCAGCCAACTAGTTATGCCAGTGTCAGCATTTTCTTTTCATCCGGTGCTTCATGAGGAGAATATTTACAGAACCGCTACACTTCATGCAGCTGTAACAAAACCACAACTGACTTCCACATGGACATGCACACAGTGTTTGACTTCTTTTTTATCTAACCTTGTCTCATTGTTTCATCATTATGTCAGAAAAAAACTCTCATTATGTCCAACAATCCCCTCGTCTTTTACGCTAGGGGTTGTGATGCAAATTTCTCAAACGCTGGCTTCATCATGTATGCTCAGCAGCCCCAGGTACCGGGGAATTAATGAGCATCTCTGCCCCGCACCTGAGCATCATCATGCAGCCGGGCGAAGCGGCCAATTTCCCTCCAACTGGCACTGCCCTCCTAGTTAGCCGCTAAACCGCCTAAGGCATTGAAGGATTGTTTTCAGCGGTTAATTGACAAGATCCTGGTGGTTTTCCACACACATATACACTCAGCCCAGCTCAGCCTCCACGCCGGGCTGACACTTCATGTGTAGCACCGTGACCTTCCTGCTGAGGCACTTGTTTCAAACTGGAGGTTGAGTACATGCCTTATTTATAGAGTTAATTACACACATCCAACACCTATCTTTAATATGCATTTTCCAATTACAGGCTTTGTCAAGTTCTGCGCGAACCCCATGAGTCAACGCTGATTGGCTGTGAATATAATAAGAAGTTAACGTTGACACAAAAGTGCTCAAAAGTCAAAACAAATAAGACCTCGTGGTAATTACCGTGCAGCTCAAGTTAAAGAATGGGTAGTTACTGGAATAAAAAAAGTCTTGCAAATAAAACATCAGGCTGAACTTCATTTCTGCACTTAGTAAGAAAGTTTAAGGCCTTAAATATAGAAATTGCAACTCCAATGAAGTTTGGCTGTTGTGTAAAACAAAAAATATTATATTTCATGGGTGCAACATGGTTGAAAAAAGCTGGGATAGAAGCAAAAATACAAAGCTGAGGAATGCTCCAAAACACATGATGAACAGGTTAACTGGAAAAGGTGAATGCCATGATTGCCATTCATCAGCAACACTCAGCAGCGAAGTATGCTATGGTCTGATGAGTCCACATTTTCCCTAATTTCTTTTTTTTTTCTCCCTTGTCTGCATTATCTTTTCTGCTGAGCACTGTGTTTGGTGACAGCATTGAAAAGACCAATGCATTTTTTTTCTAGCAGTCACAGATAGATGAATATGATTCACCATCACCTGCCCTCCCTGTAGGCTACTTCATCATTTTAAACTTTATTTAACCCCTGATGTGAGCTGAAGGGGAGGGCCGTGCCACACCACAGTGTGAAAGAAGGGGAAATAGTGACAGACAGGACGAGACAAGACAAACGGAAGGGAGGACAGACGGGTACTGTTATTGATTTGAGATAGCAGTTCAAGTGCTGTGCTGATTTAAGTCCATACAGGAAGTAAATGCTGTAAGAAACCAGAGACACCAGAAATGTGGGGTCTTGATAGTAGGGGGTGGGGGGGGGGAAGGGCCCCCACATGGATAAGAAATGGAGTGGGATGCATCATGAAATGGAGTGGGATTCCCTAATTTCTTGTTTCTAACACACATTTTGTTGCTCTGAAATAGGTCTGATTTTACAGTGCATGTTATACACAAGTAAATATGTAAAAAAAAAAAAAAAAATTCTACCACAATCGACATTACAATACATCTGAAACAAAAAGCCTAAATATTCTCTTTCTTTGCAAAACATGACTGCTAAACTTGCATAATTTTGATTCTGTTAAAATGTTCTAATCCGATATTTTGGATCTTAATTTGTTTACCTTTGCACAATGATTGTGTAATTCTCAAGTGTCATACTACCACTCACATGTCAACACTGGACGCTGCCATCTTGCGAGCAAGGGGACCAAATTAGCTGCCCTGTGATTGGTCCAAGACATCAGCATGTTGATAGCTTCTGTCTGATTGGTCAGTACACGACGATGGAGCATGCTCAAGTACAATTCGAGTAGTTGTGCATGCGTGAGGCAAAAGGTGTTTCCACATAAATTTCAGAGAAAAACTCATGAATTTGTTGGGAAAATAGAGACATTTTATTGATTAAAACTTACGAGTTGCGACTTGTATAAGCTATAAGCTAAGTATAAGCGTCTGTTACCTTATGCGCCGTTTTCCCGCTTCTGTTTCACTCAAATGAGTTAGTTGATAAAGCATAAATCTTATAACACCTGCCATTTTGGTTAATTTACATACCAGAATTCCTTGCGCTCAAACCCAAGTTGTAACTTGCCTGGAACGCTTTTGGGAGATTTCAACTGGGAAATTTTTGTGTTATCGGTCGCCTGGAATGCATCAATAGTTCTGGCTTTTCCAGGCAACTTGCAGCCTGACTGTGAGTTATTTAAATAGTGTAGTAATCAAACATATTTTACAGGTAATTAAAATAGAAACTAACTGTTGAACTAACTGTCACAAATGTATCGTGGTTCACCATTTTACTAGTAACTGTTACATCCCTAGTGTCTGGAGATATAGTAATAAAGTCTGTGATCAAATTCTATGACAATTACAACTTTTTTTCAGATTGTCTTTTCTAGAGGTGTGAAAAAATATCGGTATCACATATTGTGATATTTTGACTCTCAATACAGTATCGATATTTCAAGTCTTAGTATCGATATCTTTGTAAAAAATAAAAGCTCATGTTTTATCAGAATTGGAAATAAGATAGAACTTATAAATATGTATGCACAGGTTTTGTTTCATGTAGTCTATTCAGTTCAGACAGTGACAGGAGAAATATGTGATTTTTTTACTTACTGTTGTTCTGTCAGTAACATAAAGCGGTTTGTTCCTCATGTGTTCAGTTTGGATGCTTTCAGTACTTTGTTAAAGGTAAAACAAGAATAATTTCTTTGTAACATTAATTCAGGTGACTTGATGTGCTCTGTGTTTTCAAGTTAAGTGTATTTATGTAACACTGCAGTTGACATATTTAAATTACAACAAAATAGAAAAGTTAAAACTTCACTGTCTCTAGGTTTTCCCTAGTTTGGTGTATAATATCACAATATATCACAATGTTGTGATATCATGATATATTGTGATATTATCGTATCGTGACCAAAGTATCGTGATACGTATCGTGAGGGTCTTGCCAATACCCATCCCTAGTCTTTTCTGACTCAATAATAATGATACATTTTATTTAACAGCGCCTTTCTTAGCACCCAAGGACACACAAAATACTTAATAAAAACACTCTGCATTAAAATCACAATTAAAATAAATAAAAACAACATACAAGAGTGACACAGTTAAATGAGGGTGGAAGATTAAAGAGTATATGCAGTTTGGAACAGATGGGTTTTGAGTTTTGATTTGAAGTGGGGCAGGGAGTCAATGTTTCTGAGGTCCGGGGGGAGAGAGTTCCAGAGTTTGGAAGCTGAGCAGCTGAAAGCTCTGCTACCCATAATGAACTGATCAGACTTTCAGACTTCAAGGCTCCAAGTCTTTTGGACTCACCGTTTGCTTTGACTTGCCCAAGATTTACAAAAACTACCTCCTTAACCCATCATTGAACTTTCACTTTCTCCTTCTTTTTTCGTTGGGGTAGAAGCGAGTGATACTTCTATTTTCATATCTACCTCTGACTGTGACTTTCATGAATTTTATAGTTCATCTCCTTAAACCTGCACCATGGTAAATGACTGAAAACCACTAAAATTAGTATTAAGAGCTTCTTCATGCTGCAGCAGAAGCAGCGCTGAATGAATATTATCGAGTCAAACAGGAAGAAGAAAAGGAAATGGCCCTGAACAAGATGAGCCCTCTGTCTGCTTGTTGCTTTCAGTCCCTCTCTCTCTGTGTGTCTCGATTTTGGTGGTGGAGTGACAAAGCGCCTGAGGGGGGGAAAGTGATTCTGAAGCTCTGACTTTGCCAACAGGAGACTAATCCCCGCACAAGGCTCGGCTGACCTGAAGCCGGCTGCCTGTCTACAGCAGCCGCCACTCAGACACCACACCAAGACACCTAAATCCATATGCACAGTTTGGGGGACTTACACAAACAAGTACACACTCACAAGCGGCTTTCCTGGAAAAGTACACAGAGAAGAAAAAAAAAAAGTGGTTTTCACAGCGAGCATTGAAGCATGTGTTTTTCAGCACTATTGATGTGAAATCCAACAACCACAGCGCAGGATGAAAACTAAACAGAGTCAGACTGACAGCAGTGGGTCTAAAGCCTCGTACCAACATCAAATACACTATATTGTAAGACTCATAGAAGTAGATTTTTTCAAGTTTATTGATCTGTTTGTTATTTTGAATTAGTTATTGATACATTTTTGATACAACAGCTACAAAAACAGAAGGCCAAGTGCGAGTGCATCGCACACAAACATGGGCAACTTTTTGTTTTTACTGATTGTTGGCATACATGATTAAAGAAGCTGCTTAGCTTCCGGCTACAAAGAAATAACATGCTTTTTATCTACCCAAGCCTTTCTGTAACTTTCTTCAATTTCAGCAGTAAGATTTGTCATTTGTGACATAATTAATTTCTAAAACAACTCAAATAAGAGGTCGAACAGACGTGAACACCTGCCTCTTCAGTCATAATTACGCCTCAAGTAAGTCCAACTCTGACCTCACATTTGCATGAAATTGTCACGTTTCCAGGACTACTTGCTCGTAACATGTTGTACTTCCTTGTGTGATGACATTTGGTGAACCAAAGTCACGGGTAAAAAGCTCTCGACAATTTAAGCACCTTTTTTTATTGATGTATCTTCAGCTCAAGGATGTTCTAAAAAATAGAGAATATATGAACTGGTTAACAAGATAAACAATATACGAACAGAAATATCAATGCAAAAGTGAGAATGAATAAACAAAATGGAGAATGAAACAAAACCAACTAAAACAAGCTTTGTATTTGCACTGGTAAAATAAAAAATATGGTAAATGTGATCAATGTGATTACACCAGTATGAATATCACCTTTACATTTTCAAAGCAGGTTTACGGTACCGTAGTTTTACTCTTGTCTTCTTCTTTCAACTCAGCACTCTCGAAACACTCTTAAAACTGGAAAGGAACTATCTGTAGTTAAGTTAAGGTCATACTTAACATACTATTTTCGCTGCATCGGGGCCATGGTGATTGGCGGTAATGTACTGCTAACTGATGTGACTGGCCTCCTGACATTAGTTAAGGGCAAAAAACATGCACCAGCAGTGGCAACGTCTTCTTCTTCAAATTATCAAAGACTTCATATGTTAGATTCCAGCTTTCTGCTCTCTAGTGGCCTCTGTGGTTGTTTGGTGTAACTGCACTGTCCTGCGCTGTACACCAACATGCATTTGTTGACATACAGAGGGAGGCGAAGCAAGCCAGATAAGCCATGTGGACTGATAAGGTACAGTCTGATCACGTTTCTTTAAAAGTGAATCACTTTTCAAGCGTCAAATGTCAGTGTGAGCTCAGCGTTCGCGTGTGCTCTATAACTTCTACCGTAGCTGGTAGGCTGTGCCTACTAAAGTACACCTGGTGTTTATTTGGAACAGGCGTCTATTAATCAAAATGTGCTGCTATGCCCAGAGTTTATATGGGACCAGGTGATTAATTGGAACCCGGCACTTTGAGTTACATATGTTGTAAGAAACGTGCTATATAAATAAACTTGACTTGACTTGACTTGACTTCTATTTTGTATTTTATGGTATATTTGCTAAACCACTTGCTACCATCAGTACACATGATCAAGGCTGCAGCTCATCAGATGCTAATAAACAGCATTTATCGATGACTTTAGCTGTGTTTGAAATGGCATACTAACGTTCTACTCATACTAAGTGTGACGCCAAAACGAGTATGAAGTGCGTTCTCATTCGATAGTATGAAAAGATTGAGTGTGCGAGAAATACCCAGATGTATACTAAAAAAAAATGTATGTATGCGAGGTTGGCATACTAGTCACACTCAAACGCCCCATAATGCATTGCGGCATGCATTATGACCGACCAG
The DNA here is from genome assembly GCA_036419115.1 of Scarus forsteni. Lineage (NCBI taxonomy): Eukaryota > Metazoa > Chordata > Actinopteri > Labriformes > Labridae > Scarus > Scarus forsteni. The sequence goes on from JAZDUH010000523.1 coordinate 3,309,214, forward strand.
CATTTAGCTAAAAATCAGCCACTAGCAAACTTAGTTTTAGAAATAAACTAATCTTTTATTATCTCCTTATAGCTCTTTAAGGCTTTCGTAAATGGGCTCTTGTTTTGGAGCCAACCAGAAGTTTCTTTGATCGCATAATGGCACGCTTAACGGAATGTCCGAAATGCCGAAAGGAAACTTATATCTGTGCGTTTTATGGCTCAAATGACCACATTTTGGTATTCTACGTGGTGACTTTCTCACCTAAAATGCTCTCTGAACTTTCAAATTTGGCCAATCAACAGAGATATTTGATAGCCTGGTGTGCTTCAGATTTTTGTCGTCGGAAGTTTGAAATGCATCATAGGAAACTTAGTAGTATACTACAGTGTGAACGGTTGGCATTCTAATCCTACTTAGAGTATGTAGTATACAGTATATACACGAGTTTGTAGTATGTAGTATGTTAGTACGCCATTTCGGACACAGCCTTTGTATTTTTTCATGTAGACAGACTTGTTTTGGAAAACTTGTGAAGCATAAACAGGATTTAGCCTGATCTTAAGCCACAACTGCCTTCAACCTCAATCCTGATCATTTAAGGCATTGAGTCGACATTATCAAAATAAGCTTAAAATAAATAAAGTATGCACGGTGGCGCAGCAGCAAGAAGGTTCCCAGTTCATTTCCCTAAATGACTGGTCTGATGACTCTAAATTGCCCTAGGTATGAGCATGAGCGTGAATGGTTGTCTGTCTCTCCATGTGGCCCTGCGATTGACTGGTAACCATTTCAGGATGTACGCCGCATCTCGCCCAATGATAGCTGGGATAGGCTCCAGCCCAACAGGCAACGCTGAATTGTAGTTGTAACAGTTCTGTCGATTCAAAATGTTGTATTGGTTACAGAACAGAAAATGGCACTACAGTGAAAGACCTCACAACTTTGAGGCACTTTCTGAGCCAGCTGATTGGCTCCAGTAACAGAATCATGTCTGTGCAAGCGCAGTAAACATTAGAGCATAGGGCCGGAAAGCAAAAGCCAACATTTCTTTAAAGGCTGCAGTTGTACATGGCTTCATGGGATCTACACTATAACAGCTTATTCTGAGTAGGGCTGAAATAGAGGGGTTTATATGCATGCTGAAATCAGAACGTGTCATTTGGAAGGTGAGCAAGAGGTGGCAGTTTTTTAAGAAATTGCCAATTATCTGCTTAAGTACTGATTCATTTTAGTTTTTTAAGAACTTCACGTTTGGCACCTTGAGATGGTGTGTGATAAGATTTCGGTTTGGTTTCAGTTGTGCCTAAGGCAAAAACAAACATAAACGCCACGACTCCCAAATCTGATCATTAACGGTGGTGATTATTATCCACAATTATTCACAAATGGAAGAGGGCAAGAGGACGACATGTACAAGGGCAGGGCTTGACCTCTAATCCCACCCAGTGGAGCTCGGTGTGGTCGACAGACAGTTGAAATAGTGGCATGAATAATAATGTAGGAAGACCTGTCTGACACAAAGGTCCGGATAAATCCCAGCAGGAAACATGAAGGCTCTTTTGAAGCCAAAGACCGCATATAAATTGAGTGTCTCAAAATGGGTCTTACTACAAAAGAATGAAGTCCAGTGACTGCTTAGCTGTAGTTTTCTCTTAAGAAGTAGAATCCTGTTATGTGAGCTTTCAGAGCATTATTGTCATTCCTGTTTTTGGACCCTCTTTTTGCAATTGCCATCTTGTTTTGCTGATTTGTCGTCTAGCTGCCGTCTTTCCGTCACAGGCAGCTGTCAGAAACCAGACAGTGCACAATATGCCACAGTATCTAGTTTCAAAAAGAGCAAAACAGTCTTTCTTAAAGTTTGTGAAATCAGACTATAACTTTTACATACCCAAACACAAAACACGATTCTTTAAAACCCTTATTATAGTGCTTTTCATCCATGTAAATACAGCTATTGGGTCGGATTATCCGTCCATATATCTGTACCCTGTAGTCCAGTGATCAGCAACCTTTTTGACCTTTAGAGCTACCTAAAAGACAAAGGGTATTGTTAAAGCAGCACTACGGAAGATTCTCGCTTGACCGGAACGAGAACTCAACTACCCATGAGCTCTAGCGCGCGCATACTGCCGTAAGGATACAGATCTGCCGGTCGCGTGCGTTTGTTTTGTAGACGAATCACAGAAGCCAGGACTTCGCTCAAAAGTATTCTTCTGTCTTCAGCGGCTGTTTGCAGGATGGATCGCGACGAGGTAATGTGTTTATTTTTGACTAAATGACGATGTTAAAATCGCTAAGTTCAACTTGGTTTTGTTACCGTGAAGTCGCCCCCGTTCTGTTGAAGCGATAAAGTGAATAAAAGTAAAGACAACCACGAGCTGGCGATATCACGCACTTGAAATAGGTCTAACCAAAACTACATACTGGTACGTTCTCATGAATACTGTAAATGGATGGTAAACAATCAACAAGTACTTACAAGTCCAACAATAACAGGGCCAAGTCGGCATCAGTCGGACATCCCTCCTCGTCTTTTATTTCACGCCAGCGAGTGAACACCGAACCGATGTTTATTCTGGTCCGAGCATTCAGCTTGTTTTTCTCTCGCTTTCTTTGTTTTGTATCTTCAAAATAGACTTTTCTTTTTCTTGCGTTCTTTGCTGCCTCCGCCATGACTACAGCTCTGCGTTTGGCTTTCGCTGACACTTCCGTGTTTTAAACAAATCAGAATCGGGGGAAGTGATGTAGCCTGTGCCGTAAAGCAGTCCAAACTTGTAGTTTTTAGTGTGGCAGGGTTCCCACCATCCACCTCGAGGTTACATAGCGCTAGTGAAAGCAATACAGACCACTTCAGAGCACGAAAGAGGAGTCATTCAACACATTGTAAAGTGGTGGACCATGACGATGAATATCTAAGGACTATATTGTGTTTGAAAAACTACATAGTGTTGGTTTAAGCGCCACTTGTTTTTGATTTACAGTTTTTAGAGTAATTTAAGTTTGCATAGTTTTCCTTAAAATGATAATTAAATGTACATTTTATTGGATAAATTTAACAACGTTTGCCTTTAACTTTGAAAATGACACATAATAATTATTATTCATGATTGATGAATAATATGAGAGCATTGTAGTTACTTTCTTTAATTTGTTTAAGTTAACTAAAGTGTAAAAGAGTCAGATGTGATTTTTTTGTATTAGTGACACAGTTGGGGCCCAAGCTTGGACAAATCAGCACATCATTGTAAACTTTGCGCCGATGTAGGTCGATATTTAATAGGAAATGGATTGTTTTAAGACAAAACACACGTTACGTTTGTTGTTTTAAGTGTGGATTGAAAAAAGCATAAAAATTGCATTTAAAAATTACGTTTTATTTTCATAAACTCCTTTTTTTTATTCTGATATTGTTTCTTCAGACCAAAGAATGGACTGATTGATATCTAAAGTCAAAGTCACAAAAACCACATGTTAACCCTGAACTGGTTTTAGCACATTTGTGATTGTGATATTGCAGGAATGCCTTGAGGGATTTTTAGTAAACTCCATCAAGTCCACTTTGTCTTAAGAAAAATAAACGTTCTAAGATCAAGGGCATTGTTTTTCTTGACTGTGAAGCCAGTTTTACAGATGTCATGTATTTTGTTCAAACTTTGCTCAAAAAGATGCAATGGCAGAGGGATGTACTAATTAGTTAGGGGAGATTAATGGTCAAGAAGTCAAGGTTGCAAAGTCTGTTTTTGCACCTTTTGCTTTTCAGTGCAATTTTTTGAAAGTAATTTCTTGAAACATTCGATAAGTCTACTTATCACGAACAGGTTTCTAATCTGACTGGTGAAGCATCTGATGACTTCTTGAAGCTTCGAGTTCAAGCAAAAGCAGCTTTGGAGTTATTTTTGGGTTGTGAGTACAACATTTCAAGAGGGCTAAAGGAGCTTTTCATCATTCAGTCCAGAAATGAGTATTTGTAGTCTAATATATTTGGATTTTTAAGGGACAGTGGATCAATCACAAGAATCGTTTGCTTTTGATTGATATTTCAAAATTTGTACACGATTTTCACAAGTAAGGACCACGCCATCAACAAGATGAATTTGACTTTTTTTTTTTGGCATACAGTGGAAAACAAGCAACATAGCAGGTACGTGAAGCAGATAATGGATTGGGATTAACTTCATGGGGAATTCGCCGTAGCTCCTGAGCACGGCAAACCCCCATCTATAAGGAAAAAAGAAGGAGTGCGTCGAGTGTGCGAAACAAAAGAGGGAAATGGTCGGTTAGAATTTATAAGAACACAGGAAGAGGCGTGGTTGAAGTCTGGCCCTGCTCCTGAAATTCTGCTTAAAGCTCCACTTTTTAAAAAGAAAACTGCGGACATGTCCACTCTTGCTTCAGGATGACCTGTTCAACTTCTCCAAGCTATGGGTCATAGGTGAAGGTTATTGACTTCCTTGATCAATCTTTACCTGTTAATACCAAATTTTGAAGCCCATTATCACAAAAATACTTCCAGGGATTTCTTATCGACTTTTCATGAAACGTCCAAGAACAAACAAGCATTAAGGGACTATTTAGTGCAGGTCACTGACTTTTTGGCCAGTCTTTGCTTGTGAATACAGTATTTTAAAAAAGTTCAGACATTTCTGTCAAACTTTGTGATCGGATCCAAGCTTAGGCCAAAGGTAAACAGATATCCTGTCCACCATATTAAGGTTTGCTTTGCTGGATTTTCTGTAAATCTTTCGCAGATGTCTTTGGACTCGAGGATAATCTGGTAGGACTTTGTTGAAATGTGTTCAGTCTCATAATTGTCCCTTGCTTGATATGTCAAGACTTCTTCAAACATCTATCCAGTTTGGACTGACTTTTCGATCAACTGACTACATTTGACATTCATTAGGTCAAAGGCCATGTGACCAAGAACTGCACTTTTTCCCACATTGGCATAAAACAGCAACAGAATAGTTCTACTTTGTCAAGCCCACATCTAATTCAGCATTTTGGACCATACCTCCATCTCAAACTCCTGCTTTATGAATGCCTGGGGCAGCAACCACACCAGTTAAGGATGGCACAGGGGCTTAGCTATGGCATTGTTGGAATATAGCAGCCTCACTTGAATATTACAGCTCAAAACCTCCCTCCTTCCACATTCAGGTGATATTATATCTTGCCAAATTAGCTCGTACAGTCCCCTCCAAGTCATCAGCGCTCTAATAGTGCTTTTACCTTTCCCTTTATGTGCCGGATAACTGAAATTCCTCCTCAATGTAGGGCTAAAATAATCCTAAAACACCATTATGCTCTTCCCTCAGGTGCCAAAGAATGTTGAAAATTTTATTTCCACTCAGACATTTGATTTCCTGGCCTGGATCTTAATCTAAATGCAGACACCTTCTCTGGAAACATCCTTACTGTATGTGATTGCATTACCAGATGGAGCCGAGGGAGGTTAGCGGACATTTCTGGACATTTAACCTCTACAGGAGTCGAGTTTATGTGTCCGGTGGCTGGCAAGAAGATAGATGGTGGTGTCAGCCATCAAGCCAATTTAAAAGCACAGAGCTGAAGTAGACAAATTACTTTTTATGACCTTGGAGATGAAGCATTCAACTGGAGACACTGAGCAAACTCCTTCATAGAGACAGGGCTTGACACTGTCTTCTACACCAACAGGAAGCAATTTTAAAGGTATCAGTCATGCTTGCAGGGACTGTAGCTGTCTCAAAGGCCGAGTCCTTTCGCTTTCCTGCAGCCGTGACCCTTGTTGCAGCCGAGCCTTTTCATCGATTGAGCTGTTTCTACAGCATGCACCAGAATAAGCAGCATTTCTTTTACAGATTCAAAATAACCTCTAAAAACATCGAAGTAAGCGCGCTCACATGGATATACACCCACATCCTGGACAAGCCCTTACTCACCAGGAAAGGATTCCCCCCCTGAGAGTCGCAGTGCACACAGTGTTTACAGCTCCCTTCAATTATTGATTAGTTGTTTTCCTTCTGTTATGAGAGGCCACCCTGCATGAGCAGAGAGGAAGGCCCGCTCATAAAATCTGCAGTAGGACCGTCTCTCAAACTAGACTGTGCCTTATCGACCTCGGCCTGCCTCTCGCAGCAGAACTTTCGCTTCCTCAGTTGCTGTCTTCCCCAGTCCAAGGCCTCTACCGCCTAATTTGTCTCATTTATTCTCATATCCTTTCCCCGCTTATGTGTCCCCTCGATCACCCAGCCAAGCCTCCAAAGTCCAAAGGAGATGCCAGGGGGAAGTGGACTGTAGACCGTGCTCAGCAGAAACTCACTCACAAAAGGCACCGGTTAACGTTGAATTATTAAGAATCATTTACAGACGGAGGTATTAGAGCTGCTCTGGGTGCGATGGCAGAACTTCTTGGCAAGATTTGGTGTCTCAAAGGAGCATCAGAACGAAGAAGAAAGGTGATTTAAGTTCATTTGTACGTAGAATAGTTGTTGGTGCCTGACAGGATGGGTTGAGTATTTCAGAAACTGCTGATCTACTGGGATTTTCTCATAGTCTCAAGGGTCTAAAGGGGAAACTCTTTGTTCTTTGGAAGGAAACTGCCATGTTGATGCCAGAGGAGATGACTGGAGTGGCAAAAGGAAGCACTTGTTACAACAAAGTTATGGAAAAGTCCATTTCTGATCACATATTAATGGTCTATAGTAGCAGAAGACCACGCCTGGTGTGCACCAAACTGGGCAGTAGAAGGTTGAAAACATTTGTCATAATCAACATGACAATGTGGATCCATCCTGCCCTGTCTCAACAATTGAAGTGCTGGTCTCAGGTATATTTTCTTGGCATGCTTTGGTCCTTCACACAGTTTACTTGATTTGTTTTGACCGTCTCACCCAGCAGGGCTCTTTATTCTGTTTAACATAGCAGAGATAAGTAAGCACTCATCTACAACCCCTGGCAAAAATGATGAAATCACCAGTTTTGGAGGATGTTCATTCAGTTGTTGAATTTTGTAGAAAAAAGGGAAAAAAAGCTAAAAAAAAAAAGCTAAAAAAAAAAAAAAACTAAAGTCATTTCAATTGCAACGTTCTAGCTTTAAGAAACACTAAAAGAAATCAGGAAAAAAAATGTGGCTTAGCTTTTCTGGATGTAACAGATGTTGACTCCAGTTTCCTCCCATTTGTTCCTCATTTGTTTTGCTGTGCATTTTCTGTTTTCAAGACATATTGCCTTAAAGCTGTGGTCTATGATTTGAAACCGCAGCCTGCCCCCCCTTCCCTCACCTCTCCCCTCCATGTTCCAACATCCCGCCCCCAGCTCGTGTCGCCTCATATACCAACAAGCCCCCTAGGACAGAGCTACGAGCGACTAGCATAATATATCAGCAGCAAACTCAATCAAAAACAGCTCAGCTCAACTGAAAGTATCAAACACGACAGACATCTCCCTTGTAACACACAGCAGTAGCCATTTCAATTGGACCGGCGGCAATGCGGGTCTGGCGCCGCCAGAGCGGAGCCGATTGTGGGGGAGGATTTATCTTTCTCAGCCTGTCCTCCCCAGCTCAGCTTACAGTGCTAACGATTAGCGGCTAACAGGCTAACCCAGCCCGCTACAAGTCATTAGCCAGACAGGCAAAGACTAACCAGAGTTATTCAGCGATCAACCAGGGGCGAAACGGTCTGATGCTGAATTCAAGGGCATTGGCGACTGTCTGCTGCTAGCCCAGCCGCGATCGAGGCTCGCTGGCAGAGCAGAGTCTAGCCTCAGGGGGGGAGGCAGCAGGCTTTTGGTTTTAGGCTTTAGGCTTTTTTTTTCCACGCCCATGATAGCTCAGTAGCTAAGCTGCTAGCTGCTCACGGAGGTAGAGGGAGGAGCGGACATGGGGGGCATGACGAGGTGAGTGAGGGAGACTGGGATTGATGGACAGACCAACTCACGGGACCAATTGAACCTACAGGCTTTGGCTTGATTGGTCAACTAGTATGCAGCTTTTCAGCGGATATACTGAATGATTTTTTTTGTTCTTTTGGACTTGTTTATATGATATAACAGCCTTACAAAGATGTTCAAATCGTAGACCATAGCTTTAAGTTTTCCGTCTTGACGCTTTGATGTCTTCCTTGGTCTGCCAGGACGCTTTGCTTTAACAGCCTTCCCATGTTGTTTGTACTTTGTCCAGATTTTTGACACATCTGACTGTGAACAACCAACATCTTTTCCAACATTGCTTGATGATTTACCCTCTTTGAAGATTTACCTCTTGTTATTTGTTTCAATTGACACTCTCTCCTCTCGTTCCATTCATTGTGTCACTCCTCTTTTTTAAGGTGTGATCCTCCTTTAACTGCAGATCTAGCAGAATCTAATCTGATGCAGGTGGGAAAGGAAATTGACAGGTTGATTCCATATTTTTTCCTCAGAATTGAATGATTCCTAATTTTTCCCTCTGCTTGGTCTAAAAAAGTAATTGTTACTGACTACCACATTTGTTTTTCTTGATTTCTTATAGTGTTTCTTCAAGAGACAACGTTGACCTTTGAAATGACTTTAGTTTTGTGTCATGTCTGTGATCTGCCTTTTTTCTACAAAATTCAACCGAATGAACATCCTCCAGGAGTGGTGATTCCATCATTTTTGCCAGGGGTTGTGTTTCAGTGAGTGAAATTATTTACTGTCGCTCTCAAATCTCGGGGAGAACCTTTCTTGAGGTCACATTGAGCCTCTGAGTCTACCTCTCATTGATGCGAAGTACGTCACCTTAATTTCTCCACCTGTTAAAAGTACTTGAGGCTTCAGTTTAGTTATGACCAGTGCACCCATCTTCTAAAGGCTTTTTCACTTGAGTAACACGTCATGTCACAGATCATCTCAAACCGTTTTCTTGAACATTTAAATACGGTCACGGTAATCAGTTGGGAAATGGTGTGATAGGAGACCCACATGATGGGTGCAGCCCACAAATCTGCTTCAACTTTATGTTTGATCGGTTGTCTTTTGTTGAATATGCCCATCCATTGCATTGTTGAATCTATGCCATAAAGAATGAATGTGAAATGGCAACCAGGGTGCCTAAAAAGTTGACTTTGCATTCTTTCTTCTGTAACTGCAGTCTCCCAGCTCTATCTATCTATCTATCTATCTATCTATCTATCTATCTATCTATCTATCTATCTATCTATCTATCTACCTATCTACCTATCTATCTATCTATCTATCTATCTATCTATCTATCTATCTATGTGTCTTATCATGTATACATCTGTCCGTCAATTGATCCATTCATTCATCAGTCCATAAAATCACCAGTCCATTCATCTATACATCTATTTTTCCATCCACCCATCAGTCGATCCATCATTCAAGCAATCAAGTCATCCATCCATTTATCCATCCATCTTTTTTTGATCCATTCATCCATTAATCCAACAATCTGCCTATCCATTAATTCATCATTGTGTCTAATCATTCAACCATTTATACAGGATTAGTAAATAAAGAACATGGTCTATCAGGACACACATATTTTATTGAATTTATGGACCATAAATGTGTGAGAAAAGCTTCCTCCCATCATCTTGCAGCCGAAGTTTAAGTGTTAACACACCTGTGAACTTCTAAGAACAGTCTCTCTGCTTCCTTTGAATTGCCAGAAGAGAGAAAAAAAAGCATCAGGGCAATTTCACTTTGTTTTCGACGCCTTACAGCCGAGCCCGAGGATGCTGCAAGAGGCTCTCTGCTTCCCTCTCAAGCTGAAATCAAAGTGGGAGCAGAACAGGTGGGCAAGCAGGGATTGCGCGTGGAGCCTTTTAGATAGCGTGTGCCACCTTTCTTTACGGCGCCTTTGACAAAAGGCAGCAGAAAGAAACTCGCTGTACCTCTCCTTCTATCTCCCTAACACACACAGACACCGAGCTAAAACAGCAGCACCATCACTGACATTGCTTCGCAAGCATTTGAGATTGTTTTCCAGCTGCAAAGTCTTGCTGCCGTTTGACAATTTTCTATTTCCACCTTGTTTTGCCTCTTCAATATTGACTTTTGTTTGGTTTTCTTGCAAGGGCGGAAGCCCCTGTTTATGAAACAGGACTGCATTTCCATTACTGTGCTTTATCTTGTATTGTCAGGAGTGCCACAGTCAGGGCTGAAATCAGGTTGACGGTGGTGTGATCCCTCTGTGGGTGGGAAGAAAAGACCACTTAATGTGGATTTGTTTACCTGGTCAAAGTTCAATTAAATCTGGGATATTGTGTTTTGGTAAGTTGTTACAGCGGAGTTGCTGTGATTCTTTGTGTTTATTTACAGTTAAGATCCCTAAAGGCATTGGCCCTATGTTTTGGGCTTGGCAGATGCCTCCCTGATGGCATGGTGAGATGACTCAGGCCCCATCCACACGAAGACAAAATGCTTAACAGTATCCAAAAACGAAGGTCGTAAAGACGAAGGTGTCTCAGAAAATGTGTGCGTCTACATGAATGCACTCGATATGCATCAAAATACTGTAAAACACATGCCAGACCTCTAGGGGCGCTGTAACATCATGACAGAAACAAGCGGAAACAGACGAAAAAACAGTGGGCATGCACACCTGTGGCAAAAGTTGGGAACAGAGATTGTGATAAAGTGATCATAAAGTGGCGTAATGTGTCCTGGATAGTTGTTTGTTCAACTCTGTGGTGATTGAGAAGAAGGAGATTTTGCTGCAACAGGGATAGTAGGGTCACATGCTTCACGTACGCCGCCATTGTCATTGCCGAGTGTGGCGCATGCGTGTCAATGAAGATATGAAACTATGACGTAAGCGTATCTAAAAACTTGCGGAGAGCCAGTTATCACGGAGCTGCGTATACGGCATTTCAAAATCTTTCCACTCTGGAACCTGGTTTCAAAAATGATCATTCACAGACCCCTAAAAGGCCGTCTTTGTATGGATGATACGCAGATTCAGCAAAAAACTTGTGCGTTTAGACCTCAGTTTGCCTTCGTGTGGATGGGGCCTAAGTATCTGCTTGTACTTCTCAGCATTGATATCTTGATTAATCCAGACCCAGACCCTTTATCATTTGCAGAAGTGCAGCCCCAAACTTGAAGGGTGCCTCCACCATGCTTCACTGTTGCTTACAGACAATCCACCTTCAAATAAGCAAGTTTCATATGCTTCAAATTGTGTTGAATCAGTCCAGAGCACTTACTGACTTTTTCTGAACCTCTGTCCCTATGTTTTCATTGACACTTGAGCCACTTTGCCTTCTTCCCATGTCTGAATTATGGCTTTCTGGCTGCAAATCTCCCTTTAAGACCATTTCTGGCCAGACTTCTCTGACAACTGTATCTTGGCCCCACTGGTTTCTGCCTCCTCTGGGCTGATCGTACTGCAGAACGATCCTCTGATTTGAAAGAGAATTTAGTACAATATATCCTCCATCTGCAGCACAAAGGTTTGGCCAGCTGCGACCAAACCTTGCTCCTATAGTTCTGTTTTCAAGATATCAGAATTTTAACGCAGGATTTTCTTGTACAAAATTTGTCACAATCACAATATTAAAGAGATTTTGAAAAATTCAATTAGTGTATAGGGAGTTGGAGATACTGCCTACAACCACAGTTGTCTGGAAAAACAAAGCAATTTTAAAAAGTAAATGATAACAAAAAAAGTCAATTAAATGATAGTGTGGAGCGATGGGACTAAATGTCACAACGCACAGACTGGTTTAAAGTAATTCAGTCTTTCATATATTTTGCTTTTTCCCCCATCACACATGACACCATTGTAAAGCAAAGCAGATTATGTTTTTAAAATGCATTTTCAACATCTACAGCCCCTTCCAAACCCCAAAATCAAGCCCATGATTCATAAATTACTTATCTCACAGAGACATTTACATGTATATGTTCTTAATTTTGTTATGCTGCTGTTCAAAATGAGTTTCTTGTTTCTTTTTTAAAATGCTTTCAAAATAAAAGCCAGGATACACATAAATGAGGACTTGTACAATGAAAATCTACCTAGAAGTCTTGCTTGTCATTGGCTGAGCTTTGCTGTGCTGAAGTATATCGTGGTGAATTTATTTTAACATGTGTTTTTCTCCAGTTTGGGCTGACAGCCTGCTGATCTTTATTCTAAACAGTTTCTTCTTCAACGTACTCCGGTTCATAAAGGTCGACAAGGGAACGTCATTGTCACTTGAGATTGAATTACTTATATTTGGTTCAGTGTTAGTTTTCTCTGATGTTGTGGGTCCATAGATTAAAACAGGAGAAACAAACCTCGCAGAGTTTGACTGTTCCTGTTTGAAGATAATTTTTTGTAAATAAAAGTGTATTGGCCTCTTAATACCCTCTTTCTTGTACTCTAGGATGATGCCATTGTATGCATAAAGACTGCCACACTTCCCTTTTGCCAGTGTAACACAAAGTTATGAAGATATAACAAATATTAGTCAGTTTGTGCTGTTGTTTTGTACAGAGCCACAGAGGTATTAGCGTGCAGAACATTTATTTATTTTATATTTATTAAAGCGTTACCTAACTATAATAAAGTAAGGGAACGCCTTAATAACGTGTGCTCTCGCAATAAAGTGATGAAACGGGACAAATAAAGCTTTACCTCGCTATATTATAGTGAGGGAGCAGAATAAATAAGGCATCATCTCACTTTAATATAGTGAGGGAATGAGATGAACAAAGTGTTACCTCATTATATTATAGTGAGGGAACGGGATAAACAAAACCTTACCTTGCTATATTACAGTGAGGGAACGAGATAAATAAAGCGTTACCTCGCTATATTACAGTGAGGGAACTGGATAAATAAAACATAACCTCGCTATAAAGCACTACCTCGCTATATTTTAGTGAGTGAACGGGATAAATAAAACATAACCTTGTATAAAGCACTACCTTGCTATATTATAGTGACAGAACGGAATAAATAAAACGTTACCTCGCTATAAAGCATTACTTGCTATATTATTGTGAGGTGATGGGATAAACAAAGCATTCTCGCTATAATATAGTGAGGGAACGAGATAAACAAAGCGTTACCTCGCTATATTACAGTGAGGGAACTGGATAAATAAAATATAACCTCGCTATAAAGCACTACCTCGCTATATTTTAGTGAGTGAACGGGATAAATAAAACATAACCTTGTATAAAGCACTACCTCGCTATATTATAGTGACGGAACGGAATAAATAAAACGTTACCTCGCTATAAAGCATTACCTGGCTATATTATTGTGAGGTGATGGGATAAACAAAGCGTTCTCGCTATATTACAGTGAGGGAACGGGATAAATAAAACCTTACCTTGCTATATTATAGTGAGGGAACGAGATAAATAAAACCTTACCCTGCTATATTATAGTGAGGGAACGAGATAAATAAAGCCTTACCTCGCTATATTACAGTGAGGGAACTGGATAAATAAAACATAACCTCGCTATAAAGCACTACCTCGCTATATTTTAGTGAGTGAACGGGATAAATAAAACATAACCTCGCTATAAAGCACTACCTCGCTATATTATAGTGACGGAACGGAATAAATAAAACGTTATCTCGCTATAAAGCATTACCTGGCTATATTATTGTGAGGTGATGGGATAAACAAAGCGTTCTCGCTATATTATAGTGAGGGAACGAGATAAACAAAGCGTTACCTCGCTATATTATAGTGAGGGAACAGGATAAATAAAACATAACCTCGCTATATTACAGTGAGGGAACGGGATAAATAAAACATAACCTCGCGATAAAGCACTACCTCGCTATATTACAGTGAGGGAACGGAATAAATAAAACGTTACCTCGCTATAAAGCATTACCTGGCTATATTATTGTGAGGTGATGGGATAAACAAAGCATTCTCGCTATATTATAGTGAGGGAACGAGATAAACAAAGCGTTACCTCGCTATATTATAGTGAGGGAACAGGATAAATAAAACATAACCTCGCGATAAAGCACTACCTCGCTATATTGTAGTGACGGAACGGAATAAATAAAACGTTACCTCGCTTTAAAGCATTACCTTGCTATATTATTGTGAGGTGATGGGATTAACAATGCGTTCTCGCTATATTATAGTGAGGGAACGAGATAAATAAAGCGTTACCTCGCTATATTATAGTGAGGGAACAGGATAAATAAAACATAACCTCGCTATATTACAGTGAGGGAACGGGATAAATAAAGCGTTACCTAGCTATATTATAGTGAGCAGATAAATAAAGCATTACCTTGCTATATTATTGTGAGGTGATGGGATTAACAATGCGTTCTCGCTATATTATAGTGAGGGAACGAGATAAATAAAGCGTTACCTTGCTATATTATAGTGAGGGAACGAGATAAATAAAGCGTTACCTAGCTATATTATAGTGAGGGAACGAGATAAATAAAGCGTTACCTAGCTATATTTTAGTGAGGGAACGGGATAAATAAAACCTTACTTTGCTATATTACAGTGAGGGAACGAGATAAATAAAGTGTTACCTTGTTATATTATAGTGAGGGAACGAGATAAAGCGTTACCTAGCTATATTACAGTGAGGGAACGGGATAAATAAAACATAACCTCGCTATAAAGCACTACCTCGCTATATTTTAGTGAGGGAACGGGATAAATAAAACCTTACCTTGCTATATTACAGTGAGGGAACGAGATAAATAAAGCGTTACCTCGCTATGTTATAGTGAGGGAATGAGATAAATAAAGATAGTCCTCGCTATATTACAGTGAGGGAACCGGATAAATAAAGCGCCTTATTTTTCCTGTTCCCTCACTTTATTATAGTGAGGGAACGCTTTAATAACGCTTGGCCACACTATAGAAATATTCTGCGCCCTGACACCTCTGGGGCTCCATAGTTTTGGGACAGAATGTTACCCTTTCCATCTACTCATGTGAAAGCACCATATGTAGAGGTAGGGAAAGAACTGAGCTTGGAGAACTTGGAGTTAAAGGGTTTAAAGCCTCACAAAGATTGTAGAATTTCAGTATCTTAGCAATGAAAACCCGCCTGCCTTTTGGCCGTTGTGTTAGCCCTCAGCAAGCTCCTTTTTCTGCACCTAAAGCCGAAGTACGGTGCAGTTCAGGAAGGGCAAAACAGGACTCATTCTTGTCCCCGGGGAGCTGAGCAAACTGTAAAAAGGAGAAGACAGAGACAGAAGAGGTGAGAGAATGAGAGATGTAGAAACGCAGCATCAGAGAGGAAGCAGGAGTGCAGCCGGAGCACCTCAGGGCATACCCAACTTAGACATGGCCATCATAAATGATTAAAGGCCGATTTCCCATTCTGACAAGCCTACCAATCTTTGCACAGTGTAATGGGAGCCGAGGCCAAACCAGCATGGAGAGCTGCATTTGCATCAAGCAATCACCAATGAGAAATGTTTAAAGAGTCCGGAAGGAGGATTGGAAAGGGTTTTTACTGTTATAGTCTGTTTAAATGGGGGATATTACCTGTTTACCCAGCAGCTGAGGGCAACAGCCATTTTGTTTGAGGTCACCACGTTAATATTCCTCTCACCGGTGGACAGTCTTGCAGGGAGGAAGACTGTGATTCCGTCTTTATAATTCCAGGGTGAATCCAGAGGGAGCAGGGGGGGTCTTGACCTCGGAGGCAGAGGTGGAAATTGCACCAGTGGGCCAGGGAAGGGAGGGAGGAAGGAATGAATGATGGCAACTGGGACAGAGATGGAAACTATAAAGTCATACATAAAGCACAGCAGTAAGGTGCTCTTGAATTCTAAGTATGTATTTCCATATGCTTGGGTTGGAAATAAACCAGAATGGCTTTGAGTTGTACACCTTCACTATAAAGACAGTACAGTTCAGAGAGGGGTGGCTTTACTGAATCTGACTTAGATAAATGTAAGTTTGAGGATACTTTAAGTCAAATTAAATTGGATCAGATTTATTAGACACTTGAGAAAACTCCCACAGGGAAAGCAGGACTCCAATAGCATGATGTTAAACGATGTTAAGAAGATAGATATAAACAAAATTATATTAAAAAATGGAAGTACAAATAAAAAATAAAGATTTCCAAAGATACATTATATTGCCAAAAGTACTCGCTAACACAGCCAAATACTCAGAATCAGGGCTTCCAATTACTTCCATGGCCACAGGTGTATAACATTAGTGAAAGAATGGGTCGCTCTCAGGAGCTCAGTGAATTCCAGCGTGGAACTGTGATAGGATGCCACCTGTGCAACAAATCCAGTCGGGAAATTTCCTCACTCCTAAATATTCCACAGTCAACTGTTTGCTGTATTATAAGAACGTGGAAGTCTTTGGGAATGACAGCAAAGAGTCAATCTCTACAGACCTCCAAAATTCATGTGGCCTTCAGATTAGCTCAAGAACAGTGCAGAGAGCTTCATGGATGGGTTTCCATGGCCGAGCAGCTGCATCCAAGCCTCACATCACCAAGTGCAATGCAAACCATTGGATGCAGTGGTGTAAAGCATGCCACCACTGGACTCTAGAGCAGTGGAGACGCGTTCTCTGGAGTGATGAATCACGCTTCTCCATCTGGAAATCTGATGGACCAGTCTGGGTTTGGCGGTTGCCAGGAGAACGATACTTGTTGGACTGCATTGTGCCAAGTGTAAAGTTTGGTGGAGAGGGGATTATGGTGTGGGGGTGTTTTTCCAGGAGCTGGGCTTGGCCCCTTAGTTCCAGTCAAAGGAACTCTGAATGCTTCAGCACACCAAGACATTTTGGACAATTCCATGCTCCAACTTTGTGAGAACAGTTTGGAGCTGGCCCCTTCCTCTTCCAACATGACTGTGCACCAGAGCACAAAGCAGGTCCATAAAGACATGGATGACAGAGTCTGGTGTGGATGGACTTGACTGGACTGCACAGAGTCCTGACCTCAACCTGATAGAACACCTTTGGGATGAATTAGAGCAGAGACTGAGAGCCAGGTCTTCTCGTCCAACATCAGTGTGTGACCTCACAAATGCTCTTCTGGAAGAATGGTCAAAAATTCCCATAAACACTCCTAAACCTTGTGGACAGCCTTCCCAGAAGAGTTGAAGCTGTTATAGCTGCAAAGGGTGGACCAACATTATATTGAACCCTATGGATTAGGAATGGGATGGCACTTAAGTTCATATGCGAGTCAAGGCAGGTGAGCAAATACTTTTGGTAATATAGTGTATGTTTGACCTGAAACCTTGAAAGTGTGAACAGATTTTCCTTTGTACAAAAGTGGAAGAAGTTCCATTAGATTAAATCTCCTAAATAGCATTACTGCATCTATCAACTTTAATTGAAATTCCTGCAAAAGTTTTAAAAATAATCCTTCAATAGTCTCCAAGTGACCTTAAATTGACCTTAAAATCTGGCCACTTTAGTTCAGTTTAGGACTTTATTAAATTCTATCATTATTTAAAACATTCAATACAAACAGAAAAAAATCTCAATCATATAAAGCAGAATCTTAGAGAGTTTTTCTCATAAGATATTAATTAACTTAACACTAAATACAAATTAACAAGAGCTGCAGGCCAACTTGCATTTTTACATTTCATTATTTTGTATTTTCGAGAAAACAGCCAACAAAACAAACATAAAGACCACATGTTAATTCACATTTTGCCACGAAACAAACACACCAAGACTTTCCTTGTATTAACTTAACATACAGGCTTTGATACTTTTTTAAAGATCACACTTTTCAGTTGATTTGTTCCATAAACTGATTCCTCTCACTGTTAGACAGCTTTTTCAATTCAGACAGTTGTGCAACAGGTAAAGTGAATATTTCAAAGCAATGTGGATGTATTGTGTTCCTGAGCTATGGATGTATCTTGAGTCAAATGGGCATTAATGCAAAGTTTGAAGAAAGTTCCTCAAAATGATCTTGAATTAAGACAATGTCAGGTAGTGAGTCTATGAAGGTGACACAGTTTCCTAAATGTTTCACGTGCTCTCGACTCCATGGAACAAAAAGACAAAGAAGGATGTGTTTGTAACATTTCCCGATGTGTTCGAAACTCTTCTGGAGGTGACATGAAGGTTGCAAACCCCATTTTTAGTCACTTGTTTGAGGCATCGCTCCGAGCAGCATGAACCTGTGAAGTAATGGGTGTGTATCTGCGAGGCAGGGTGACGGATTAAATGAGAAATGATGCTGATAGCTGGTGGGTTTTCCAACGAAATGAAGAGTCAAACGAGTCAAACCTGAGGAGTCTGTCAATGATACATTTCATCACTTTGTGTCTTGGTTTGTTAGCATCATTTTAAAGACTTTATACCCAAGTGCTGGGATAGAATAAACCTGGAAGTGAGAGGAAAACACAATTTTCATAAACTAAATAATGGACAAAGAGGCTGAAAGACACTTTTTTATTACTTTTCCGCACTAAAATATCCAAAATGATGAATTATTAACCCAACAGCCATCATCAGAAAAAAAGTTTTTGTATTTATTCAAAGAAAATCATGTCCAGACGTCTTCAAATCCAACATTTTGCAAAGACACTGTGAAGTCCCCAGATCCTGGAAACACCCATTTCATGCTTCTCTATATTTGTGTCATACATTCATAATATTGACAGTCTCATCCCCCCTCTTTTAGCATCTTTTTTCGTGCAACACGACCACGTCTGCAGCTGGTTTAAATGCAGAGGGAGTGCTACGTGTCCCGGCGTGTGCGCTGACTGATGATGAACTACGGCTTGACGGCTCATAAAAATGCCGCCGTGCTGTAATACCCAAGCCCTCCCCTGTTTACTATGCAGCCTCTGTTAAATCCCAAAAGTATACAGCTCAGTTTCCTGTCCTCTGAGTTTTACACCATCATTCTTCACTTTTAGAAATTTCAGGACATGGCCTTGGCTGGTATACTAATTTTTCTCTATTGCAAAATGAGAAAATAGCTCCATCCTTCCACATTTTTACATTTAGCCAGTTTACTCTCCTTCTCTTGGCTACAACTTTATTTATACATAAATATCACGAAACAATAAAATCATGTGGTACCTCTCTGTAGAGGACTTGCTGATACATCTCTTCAATTTTAATGGTCCACCCCATCCCTGTTTTTGTTTTAGGCATTTATCATAGCATAATCAATCATATAACAAGATGATCTGAAAGGAAATGATCTTGGTTTCCAGTTGGGAAATCTATAATACCATATTTTCGACTTTATAAAAGCTCTGGTTTATAGTACGGACCCAGTTTTTTCATGCTTTTTCCAGGAAAATTTCACAACAAATTTAATCAACTAAAACATGAAGTGTAACGTTTTAGCGTTTAACGTTTCCTAGAATTTCTGAAGCCATGTTTTACACTTCCATCAGGTGAGATATCTAATTACTTTTTATTAAATGCCAGTCAAGTTTGAATGTATAAATCAACAGAAACAAATTGTACTTTTGTGTGAAATGCAGTCACCTTTATTTAGGCTACCAGGCAGAGCATCTCAGTTACAATACCAGAACTGACAACAAACAGTGAACCTGCTCTATATTAAAGGGATAGTTCAGTTTTTTTGAAGTGGGGTTGTATGAGCTCCATATGGTCACTAAGAACATTAGATACAGTAGAAAGTTCTCTCCTCTCCCTCAGTAACGGCGTGTTCCCACCGAAAGCGTTGAAAGGGAGTGTATTTGCGCTTCAAGTGAAATCGCGCCACGCTAGACGCTCGAGTTTTGACGCTGGTACAAAAATGCAGAAAAACATTCACCGCTAGCCGCAGCATCGTTGCATGAAAAGTCCGCCATTATCATTTCATCATATCATTTCATCGTTGAACATGGCTCTGATTACCACCATCGCTGCTCTGTACCTGCTGTGGAGAAGTCAGCTGTGGCTAGGCGCCGACGTCGGTACTGCTACCCTACGGAGGCGGTGTGAGCTCCGTGAGTTCCATCGTCTCTTGCAGGAGCTGCATCTGGACCACGGCTGGTTCCAGTGGTACTTCAGGCTGACTGTTGCCCAGTTTGAAGACCTGCTAGCCAGGGTTGGTGCCAGGATCTCCCGCCTGGATACCAACTACAGGCAAGACAGTCCAGCTGCAGCTGCGGAGCGCCTTTCCATCTGTCTCCTTTGAGTTTAGCAGTTTGTCAAATTAGCAAGACTCTGGCCCCCAGAATGCCCTGTGCCAGTGACGATCTCCACGCTGATACGCTGTCCCGGCGCGTCAACACGCTCGCTCGCTCGAAAAGTTCAATTATTCCAACTCGAGCGTCAAGCGTTGAGCGGCGAGCATTTTTTCCCTGGAAACGCTTGCCGCTCACCGCTCAATGCTTGAACGCTTGACGCTGCTCTATGCTCGCCCCGAAGCAGCTACAATTCGCCTCTTTAAATTGACAAATACAAAGGGTATTTTCTCCACCTACAAGAACTCAAATCAAAAAGTTTTACCACAGTTTAAGAGTACGCTACATATGAGTGTTTTTAAGTGCATTAAACTTTCAGAAATATAAAGTTTATCCGGACCTAAGCTTACTCCTGTCATGTATCCCGCGCTGCTGTGAGCTGCTGAGTCACTCTGTCTACAATCAGTCTACAACAGGCGTCTGAAGCTGCTAGCGTGTCCTCTTTACTACGGCGGAGTGATTTAGTGGAGGTATACACAATGTGAGTTGGCTTAGGTCCCGATAAACTTTATATTTCCAAAATGTTAATGCACTTAAAAACACTCATATGTAGCGTACTCTTAAACTGTGGTATTACTTTTCGATCTGAGTTCTTGTAGGCGGAGAAAATACCCTTTGTATTTGGTACAGTACTTTCCTGTTGGCGTCTTTTTTTATGTCTCCAACGGTTACAGATTGTGTCTTACTGAGGGAGAGGAGAGAACTTTCTACTGTATCTAATGTACTTAGTGGCCATATGGAGCTCATACAACCCCACTTCAAAAAATCCAAACTATCCCTTTAATATATCAATACGTAAAGAGAGCAGCTCTGATTGGATCCCACCACCACCAAGCTACGACAGTTGTGATTGGATGTCCCTCTGAACTCATCCAACCTTTCCACACAACCAACGTAGCTGTGATTGGATATATTCTCAACTTGTCCCTACTTTCTACATGACCAAATGAGGTCTCTGTCAAACCTAGTGTGGTTTTTATTTGTTGTCGGGGGAAAAAACTATGCCGAAAATGACAAGTCAGCTTTGACAAAATAAAGCTAAAGGTTCATGTTAAAGATTAAAAACCCAACATGGCCATTTTTTCCATCGAGATTTTCCAAGCCATCATTTGAAACTCCATCTTCCCCTCACCCAAATCACTCACTCGAGGTACTTTAGCTTGTGTCATTTATGGACCAACCTCCAAATGAGCGATGTGGCAGGCTTTTAATCAACGTCAGCGTCTGTCCAACGAGTTCAAGACCGTGCCACGCCCACTCAGCCCTCTTCGAAACACACCCCACATGATGTGAAACACGTGAGCCTCAAAACTGGTTAAAGAGTCTTTGAAATTCCACATCAGCTCTGTCCTCTACCAGGGCCGCAAATGTCACCTTTAATGCATCTGATGGGGCACAATTAGGCTGATATGATGGGAATAAAAGGGTATAAAAACACACAAGGCCTGCTTATCTTCCAGCTCACACAGTGGAGGGCTGTAAAGGAGAGTACTGTAAATAATCCTCTAATAGACAGAGCAAACAGCTCGGAGCAGACGGGTCAACTGCGAGCCACGTGGGTGCCATTTCCCATAATATGATGCGTTGGTGTCCACACATGTTTTCCCGCATATGACGTGCGTGTCCATTATCTAGATTCATGGACCATCCACGGCTCTGATATTGCTTTTTTCTGCAGCTAAATTTAGCACAAGGTGTCCCTCCGCCTGCCTTTAATATGCCTTAATACCGCTCCGAGACGATCCCTTAATTATCTGTCCCCGCTAACCGCTAGCGTCTATTTCGAACGCCTCCGACTGTCTGTGAGCAGGTCTGCAAGCAAGGGCATTAACCCGAGGGCTGGTTCATATTGTCCCGCTAAGCTAGCATCCCCCCTCCTCGTAATGCTAAAGCGAGACAGATTTGTCATAATAGTGTCGAGCCGGGCAGCAGAGGACCGGCCAGGCGGGGTCCGGGAAATAATCAAGTACCTAAGAGACTGTGCTTCCTTTTATCTGTCTGTTTTCTCACCCCGAACTGTCCCGCTAATGGCAATCCCTCTCCGTCTCCCTTTATGTCTTGTTTTCTCCCCCCCCCTTCACTCTCTCTCTCCTTCTTTTTCGCCTGTCAACTTTCTCTACCCCTCCGTCGCTCCCCCTCCCTCCTTGCTTCTCTCATGGGGAACAATATATATCAGAGCCCTGCTGCACTAGTTGCCATGCGACCGGCCTCATCACAGCATCTCTTCTCTCTCTCTTTTCTCTCCCTCGGTCCGCCATCTCTCTCTGCCTACATCTTCCCCTCTTGATCCCTCCATCCTTCAGCGCAGGTTCTTTAAATTGGGAGTGAGCCGCCTGGCCTCTTGTTGCGTGAGCCGAGCAGCCAGGTGGATCATGTGTAATGCATGCACACTGACCCTAGACGCTATCTTTGAGAGGCATCTCGTTTTTGTCTGCTCCGTGTGAAATATGGGGCAGAGCAGAGATGTCTTGACCAACAGTGGGAAAAGGACAATATGACCTGAAAATATATCGAAACATTGAGTAGTGCAGGAACGGGCCCTAAAAGAAAGAAGTGTGTTAGCACTTTAGCTTACCTGACTGTCAGACCTTAACATCGATAGGAGTAGCTTTTCCCATAATGCCTGAAATAATGTATGTGATGAACACATTCTTATAAGGCTTTCACGCTTCATTTTGCAAAAAGAAATGTATCTAACATTGCCCTGAATTTGGATTTTAAAGTGTGACAACTGTAATTGCTCGATTACAAGTGAGTTAAAGCAACATACTTACCATATTTTGTCTTGCTAACATCACGATTGCAACACATCTAATACAGAAAGACGGAACTGTCATCTCTCTCTGCAAAAACACATGCAAACGCTGCCATCTTGCCATCAAGGAGACACAAAATAGCTGCCCTGTGATTGGTCAAAGACATTGGCATGTTGGTTGCTGCTCTCTGATTGCTTGGTACACTACCACTGAGCATGCTGGGACAGAAATTGGGTACCAGGAATTGTGCATCCTTGAGAGAGAGAACATTTTTGTGTTTTGTTTTTTTTTGTGAAAATATTTTTGTGAAATTTCATTGATTAAAACTTCGAATAAAGCCATTTTTTAGTGTCTGATAGAGTAAGGTTTGGGCAAAAACTGGGTGCATGTTATATTTGAGTACAGTGTTTTCCTGCAAAAATTGTAATATATATATATATATATATATATATTTATATATATATATATATATATATATATGTAGATATAGATATAGATATATATATAGATATATATGGCGAGTGTTATAAGACAGTGCATCCAAAAATAAAGAAATTATGACCTTTTCAGAGGAATGGTTGTTAACAAACTGCAAAAAAAAAGACTACAATGAAATAATCTTTGATAGATTTTATAATAAATGATACAAACCAGCTTTGGTCAAACCACCGTTTGTAATTCCATAACATCTTTTTATTCTTGCTAACCATGTGTTAGCTTAAAATGTCATCTATTTTCAACCATGAAGATCATCATGGTAAACAAAAGGTGTACGTTTCATCAACTTTCCTTCACTACAGATGTTATTGTCAGTAATCGTCCAAGAACATTGAAAAACCCCAGAAACTCTTAAGTCGAGGTAACGTCAGGGTTGGCCTACAAGAAATATGTATGAAGCATGTAGTGATAGCATTGTTATATTTGCATACTCAAGTATTGAGAGAAATGTCACAAGCCTGTGGCACAACCATGATGAATATGCTTGTAACTGCTTAAAGAGGCTCTCTTATTTATTTTTTTATTTAGGGCTTTATTTCATTCTGCCATCAAATAGAACATTTAATATAAACAAAAAAAAATCTCAAACATGAATGAAAAGGAGCAGAAAGAAGAAAAATCTCATAGAGTCTGCCTCTCCCTCACATGATATTAATTAACTAAACATTATACAAATTAAGAAGGCCTGCATGCCTTTTTACATTTCATTATTTCTTATTTTCAAACAAGTCTTTGTGTTCAGTCCTAAGTCTAGATTTATATTTGGTTTTCTTGATCTCTGTTTGGATCTTACTTCCTGATATGGCTTTTTCAAAATACAGGATTCAAAGAAGTATAGTAAAGCAGTATTTGGAAATAACATGTTCTTACTGCTTAGCATACCTGCACCACAAATCTTATTAAATACCTACTTTTCTAGTACCTGGTGGGACCCTTTTAGCCTTACTTCTTTGCGGCATTGATTCAACAATGTGCCGAAAGAAGTCTTTAGAGATTTGATGTTGACATGATACCATCAGTTACTGCAGATTTGTTGGCTGAACATATATGATAAAAAAAAATCTCCCAGCCAAGCATATGCCATCTGGAATAAGATGTTTACACTGTAATCACAAAGGATGGACATGGTTAGCAACTAAACTCAGGAAGGCTGTGGGGTTTAGATAATGCTCAGGTGGTACTAAGGGCCCGAAGTGTCAAGAAAAGCATCCTGAATCACCGATACAAGGCAGGATGGATCTAGAGTTTCATGTTTTTCACACCAAATTTAGTACCCACTATCAAAATGGGCATCAAAAATCCAGACTTATCAAACCTGGAACATTTTACCTTCTGTTGCGTATCCATGCAGTGGCACCTGTTGCCAACCTGCTTCAAGACTGCACATGTTTTGCATTTAGTTTTCTGCATATATTGGCTGTAACAAAGGATATCTGAGTGGCTGTTGCATTTCTATTCTTGGACCATTTTGGACATTTTCTCTGGCTTTTGGCACCAAAACAGAGAGGACTGCTTTCTGGCCATCATCTGTAGACTCTAGAATTTGTTGTGCATGAAAATCCCAGTAGATCAGCAGCTTCTGAAGTACTCAGATCAGCCCACCCTGCACCAACACCAAAGCACTTAATCACTGTTCTTCTCCATTGTGATGCACAGTTTCAATTTCAGCTATTCGTCCCACATGCCTAGATGCATTGAGTTGCCACGCATACCTAATAAAGTGGCCTGTGGATGTAAACGCTCACACACATGCTCTCACACCTGCACTCATCCTCCATTCAGGAAAGATGCAGTCATATTTCAGAGGCGACAAGGGCAGGGGAGCCTTTTTCCTGCTGTGGGGATTTATGTGGGATCATTATTTAACCTAATTGCATTGAAGACAAGTGGAGGGCGGCGTGCTTTCCCGGAGTGGCGAGTACCATAGAAGCATCCATCACATGTTTACACACATACACACTCTTCAACATGTGCTTTATGCAGCATTCCCACATGCACAGCCATCATAGAGGACGCTGTGTGAGGACTGTATATGTAAAGTGTGTATCCTTGTTGGCGGAGATTAGACACACACCTATCATTCACATACAGACACACAGTCACACATAGATGCATCACAGACATGCTTACAACATGCTTTATCTCCCTCCTATTTCTCACTCCACTATCTCAACCACAAACACGCGCGCTCATGCACTTACACACTCCCTGCCACGCAAAGCGACGAGACAGTTGTCCTCCATCTGTCAATGTTATTCATGAGGAAATGGAGATCCAGGCCGTGAGTGATGAGTTCTTGTGCAGGAAAGGCCCGGCCAAAAAACCTCCAGGAAATCCAACCAACCCATTTTATGAAAGAGAAGAAGAAATATATAAATAAGAACTGGCGATAAAACATTTCAGGACAGAAAAGAATGGAGAAGGGTGGGCTTGGGATGCTTCATCAGGGCTTACACCTCCATATTATCAACTCTTCAAAATGCAGAATTATGGTAAGATGCAGAAAACCTTTTAACACGATTATCATACTTCAATTGCAAGCATTTGAAATGTATATTTATAATCTGGAGTTTTAATAAGACCACCATTAAAAGACTTAATATAAAATTTTCACAACTGCTCTCACAACCTGAAATCCTTTATTCATCTACAGCTAAAGTAGAAAAATAATTACATAGATGTCCATCATGCTTATCCCAAAATGATAATTCTACTCCTACAAGTAAATAGTTTATGGAAGACAAATCACAGGTGAGAACAAAGCTTCAGACCAACCTTATAATCCTGATGTTAAGGCCCTTGCCAAGTGGCATCCACAACATCAAGGCCTTTTTGGTCTATGGCAAGAACAAACTTTCTTTTAAGGATGACAACAGAATTCTGAGTCTCTTTCAGACTAAAAATTAATTGACTGATGGAAACACAATACCATGCAGACACTAAAGTTGAGTGTGAACTTGATGGGTGGCATGGAATGTAGTTGGTTCGAATCCCTACTGTACACCTGGTGCAAAAGTTTTTTGGGACATAGGTGACTTTCCTATTTTCCATTTAAGGCAAATGTTATTTTAACTCTTAGGTTACGTTTACACGACAACAAAACAACCAAAAACTGAGAGATTTCGTTGTGTTTCCGCCTCCCATTTGCACAAGAACAGTGCCCAGAGTCCCTTAATCTGCAAACTTTGAAACCAGACTGAAAAGTTTAGAAAATGTTTTGGTATACGTCTTCGCGTAAAGAGAGATCAGCATGTTCAGGGAAACAATGACGCACGCCACATGTTCTCGACAACTCTTTCAAGTGAAGGTTACATGCACCTTGGACCAACACCTAAAACAGCTTTGGCTGTCTACTGAGCAACATGTGTGCTGGTTGTTATCCAGACAGAAATATCCAGACAGAGTTTTTGTCCAGACAGAAATGTCCTGCATCTTCATGCGTCAAATCAACACTGGTGTTTGTGAAAAGTCTGTCTTCACTGGAAAGCATACACTTGTTGAGGCACCACTGTTTCTCTACAAACCTACAATGTCAACGACTGGCCTGGCATGAACAAAACGTTTTCAGTCATTCTCGTGGATCTAGACAAACACAGAGCCCTTTTGAAAATGCAAAGGAAAACCCTTTCTGTTTCTGGTGACAGAACCCCTAGTGCTAACACTGTTTAAATACTGTATGTTAGTGAAATAACATGACCCCCCGTTGGCGCCAAGGGCTTTGTTTGCCTAAAGGTGTGTACACACCGGACGCTACTTTTACTACCTCAGCGATTACTCCCCATGCAAAGTCAATGTACAGCCGCGATGGGGCGGGGCTAACCCTCCTGGGATGCGACAGCCACTTTTCACACTGTTGATCAATCAGCAAGCGTGTGCACGTGTGACGGTACCCTAGACAGACAGTTATTCATCCAGACGACACAGTAACAATCCATGTCCGTGTGGGAAACATTAGTCAGTGAGAACATTAGTTCCGCGGATGGACCGCGGTAAACTCACAGATGTTGCTGCTGCAGGTTATCAGCTGCAGTATTTTGTGGTTGATAAGTGAATGAAAAGGATACAGCTGGAATAATGTCCGCTTATACATCCTATTTTATGATATATGATATGATCGCGGGGAAACTCGAGCGGTCGTGACATCACCGAGCAACGGCTGACGGCAACGATGACCAAAATGAGGTATTTATCAACGCAGGACGCTATGTCAGTGGGCGACGAGATTTTGGTAGCTGGATCACTTGCGTTGTGAACCCAGCATAAAAATGAGGCGTGGTTAGGTACAAAGCTAAAATGACTGAACCAAACCTAAAATAATGAAGGATATGGCCTCTTTTTGCAGAGCTTTTTAGATCTAAATATTAAAGGTGCAATGAGGAGAATCTATTTCCGGCGACATAAAGACTCTGCTACCCATGAGCACGCGCGGTGACTGTTGTAAACACATAACCCAAGCCAAAGCGTGTGTTTGTTGTGATGCTAATGAATGCAGCTCGGACCTTCCTCAGAACTCTGCATTGCCTTACAACTTCTTTTTTTAACAACTTACAGGATGCAAAGCGACGAGGTAATGTATCTCTTTCTAGTTACGTAGTGGTAGTTTTTGATGTGTGACAACAAACAATTTTTGGAAAACTTAGTATAGTAGTTTTGTAGCCGGCTATATATCTCTACTTACAGCCCGGTGCTCTAAGACGTGTCTGAATAATATAAATTTGCTCTAGTTTTAATTGTCTTGTTCCCGAAGTTGAGTATCCAGTCTGACCCGACCACAAAGCTAAGGAATAGCATTTATAGATAACCTATTTAGATGCTATAAAACTCATCTTAAAGTGTGTATTAGAGATGTAACGATATGAAAATTTTGTATCACGGTTATTGTGACCAAAATTATCACGGTTATCATTATTATCACGATATTGTTGCAGTGTGCTCAAAATGTTCAAAAAGTACTTCTACACACAATTTAATCTCCTAATCCCTTCAATATTATTATCATAATGGTTCTTTTTTGTCTTTTTTTATCAATAATATGTCAAGAAATGCACTTTGAGTACATTTTTGTCCTTTTTTCATGAGAAATAAAAATAAACAATCCTGGAAAGTATTTGTCATTATTATGTTATAAACGGTGTGATTACAAGAAAAGAAAACAACTGATCTGAACTTTAAACAGGATTCTCTTTATAAACAGTTATAAATGAACATGTTCAAAGTTTTGAGATGACAAAAAATGACCTTAAACTATTTTATATGCACTCACACATTTTAGTTTGCCTGCAATATTAGTGTCCATGTTACAGCTCCTTATATTAAACAATGTCCAGGACTTTATTTCTTGTTTTAAATGACGATAGTCCCTGAAGCAATTAATCCCCTTCATGATTCTCCTCTGGTCTCCCCTCTCCCTGGCAGATCCCCTCGTTATTTTCTCCTCTAAATATTTCCAAATAACAATCGATGAAATCTATAAAACACAAACTTCAACGAAAAAAGTCGATCTATTTCAAAATACGGCAAATACACGGCAAAACAAAGGCAGGAACACTCTCCAGAATGACACTAACTCTGTTGTTTATAAGATTTATACATTTTTGGATAGAATTACTGATAAGTCACCTGTTATTCTCTCAGGTATGGCTCACTGAATCCTCGCTCTCTCTCTGTCTCTCTCTACGGATCCGTCAGTTCATTTACTCGAAGAGTTCCTGCCGTTGAAATCACGCACGTCTTTTTCTTTCGCTGCAGCTTTGTGTTTAGACAGGGAGACTGTCTTCTATCAGTTTCTCCTCAGCATCCTTGTAAAAATCCAAAATTCAACCTGACTTCAGAGTCCGTTTCAACAAAACTCTGCTGTGGCTCAAACTTCGCTCTCAGCCTCAGAGGCCAAACAATGCAAACCGCGCATGCGCGCACCGGTTTAGGCTGCTTAATCGAGGACAGAGACATAGGTCCGGCTTTTCCAGGCAACCAGCATCATCACCGTGCGTTATTGACACAGGGTGGTGATTAAACACGGTAAAACGGTAATTTTAAAAAGACACGGTAATGATTACCGTGGGAAATTTTACCGCGGTTTACCGTTTTACCGGTAACCGTTACATCCCTAGTGTGTATATCCATCAGGCATATATCTAAAAGTGAGACTTTTTTATAATTACTTAGAAACTCCTCATAGCATCTTTAATTTCAATGGAATATATTTTGACAAAGGATCGGGTATGGATAGACTCCAGTACTTTTGTGCCTTTGTTTATAGTCTTAAGAGAAATGGTAGCCATCCAGCCTTGACACAGAACACAAGGAATGATGGGTAGAATATGTCTGTATTTCTATCTAAAAAGGAAATGCTGGTGTTCAGGAACAGGAATCCTTCCAGTTGCTGTGAATGTAATGTTGGCATAACCGCTGAGAATGATTGCCCATACTGCAGAAATATCCTTGCACAACCCGCTATAGCATCTTTAAAAATTTACAATGTGGCTTTGAAAGTTCAATTCTCAAAGCAGCAACCAGTTTGCAGCAAATGCCACATATTCCGCCAATGTCATATGTTTAACTACTGTATAATCACTGTACCAACAGTTCAAATGTACATTCCAATGATGATAATGTGAGTGGGACCTCCATAAAACGCTGCCATCACTATCACCGTTCCACTGTGACTTTATTTGATGGCAGCAACAAGATGGTCGAGTGGAACGGCAGGTAGAAAGGCTGCCATGTATCTGCCAATCACGCCATAAAGTGGGAGGATGTTATCTCTCGCCCGCTCATTGATTCCCCCTCTGCCATATACTCGCTCTCCCTCCCTCTCTCTCCCTTTGTATGAGGGGATCTCTCCATAAAACATCTGACACTATGTCACCCAGCACCTCGCTCCCCTCCCCGGCAAAACCTGGACGCCGCCATTACACAGATGTCAGACACAGTTGTGATATCATCGTAAAAAAAGTAACTGCCGTGATTTTTCCCTCGCCAGTGCCTTCCTTCTCTGGGCTTGTGGGTAAGCAGAGGACGGATGGGGGGGGGGGGGGGGGAGTCGGAGAGAAGTGCAATTACACTCGCTGATGTGCTCTGGCCCATATTATGATGCTGGGGGATGATAAGGCAGCACACACACATAAAAACACACACAATAGCCCCAGCGATGATAAACGTCTGGATGCAGAGCCCACTCCAAAGCAGCAAATGGATGAGTCCCCCCTTCCTCGCTACCAAATGGCAGATGGTTCCAGGACATGTTATCATGCAAGAGCATAACTAGAACTTTATTGGCAGCACAACTGATAACAGCGCCAATGGGTGCAGATGATAAAAGCATGCAAAAGAACAAGATAATCACACTCATGGCCTTCAGTTCTTTTGGAAGGCATTGTGCCCTATCAGTGGAACTGAGCCTGGGACAGTTACGGCTGGCTTTGGTATAGAAATTTATATATTAAGATAAAATATACTCAAGTGGCCTCAAAAAGTACCTGGGAGTGTAAAGTTTGGATGAAGTGTTTAACATAAACACCAAAGTACAATGATAACACAATTTTATTGACATATATTCTGTTGAATACACCACAAAGACATGATATTTCATACTCTAATGTTAAAGGGACTGTGAGGAGAATCTATTACCGGCGACATTAAGACTCTGCTACCCATGAGCACCTGCAACTGGGAGTGACATCATCTCCGACTTATTAGCGTTCCAGTTGAAGTGGGAAATAACCATGCCGATATACCAGGCTATTGTTAGCTGTTTTTAGCACGCCCTGTGTTGCTGTATGAAGAATGTGATTATCACTATGGCAGCATTTTTGTAAATATAAGTCTAACAATACTATGTATACAGCTGATCTAGAGCGACACACCCCAGTCAGAAGTGCAAATAAATTGATTATTACAGGAGCTAAATAACTGTTCACACTGGGGTCATCCGTCTTCGATTGTCAACCAGAGGGTGGTGAGGTTTCACCGAGTTCCCAGTAGGAAATTCAGACTTCAGGGGACGTTCAAGCTGCAGTTTCCTACTCGGAACCCGGAAATTCCTACTTCTGACTACAACTGGAACACACCAAAAGACGTTACCGAAGCCAAAGCGTGTGTTTGTTGTGATGCTAATAAATGCAGCTCGGACCTTCCTCCTGCATTTACAACTTCTTTTTTCAACAACTTACAGGATGCAAAGCGACGAGCTACTGTATCTCTCTCTAGTTGCGTAGCGGTAGTTTTTGATGTGACAACAAGCAATTTTTGGAAAACTTAGTATTGTAGTTCTGTAGCCGGCTATATATCTCTACTTACAGCCCGGTGCTCTAAGACGTGTCAGAATAATATAAATTTGCTCCAGTTTTAATTGTCTTGTTCCTGACGTTGAGTATCCAGGCCAGTCCAGCCCTGTCCGACCTGACCAAGAAGCTAAGGAATAGCATTTATAGATGACCTGTTTTGATGCTATAAAACTCATCTTAAAGTGTGTATTTCGATCAGGCATATATCTAAAAGTGAGACTTTTTTATAATTACTTAGAAACTCCTCACAGTCCCATAAAACTGTATTGTTTTTCTTTCAGATATTCACTCATTTACCCATGTGTTACATCACCTCTGCTTTTAATAACATTCAATATAATTTACAAACCGAGAACATTAATTGTTAAAACTTTAAAGGTGAAATTCTTCCTCATTTTTGCCCATTGTTCAACAGTCTGGGATTTGTAGTCGTATTATTACACCTACTGCCCTGTGTTATGAAACAAACCAGAAGGTTATTAAGTACTCAAGCATTTTCTATACGACTGATCGTATTTTCAGATCAGAGTAAGGCTGAGCTAGTTGCCTACAAGTCACGAGACATTTTGAGTTAGTGAAGTCAATGTCAAGTTTAGGGTGCATCAACTTTTTGTGCATTTTTCCCTGGAAAAGTCTCAGTAAAGGGCACCTTGGCACATCTTATCTTCTGGAAAGGCACTTTGAAGGAAGCTTTATCACATTTTGGACACTTTGTCTTGATTTTTCTACTGTAAGTGCACCCTGGGGGACATCTAATCAGGTTTTGTCTCAGAGAGGAACAATCTGGAAGGGTTTCTTGGGGACAGATAGGGTCTCTGACAATGATTTGTCATAAAAAAGGAAAAAGGATCTTCCCCTCACTGTAGAAAGATCTTTGTCTGAAAGGAATCGATCAATCATGTTTCATCAATCCTCTTAGAATGTGTTAATTACCATTACATCCATCCATTTTCAATCCATCATTTATCCATCCCTCCCTCCATTGGTATGTCCATGTGTTCGTCTAATCATCCATCCATCCATCTGTTGATCTAATAATCACTGAGGCTGCCATGTATAACCCCCTTTTTTTCCATCCTACCACCTATTCATACATCCATCCACACAGCTATTGATAAATCAATCTATAAAGCCGTCAAACATAAGCCCCTTTCTCCATCCATCTATCCACAAATCCATAAGTTAGCCAAAATATGAATCTCTTCCTCAATACATCCATCAGGCCAACCATCCTTGTATTAAAGCATCCATCAAACTTCCCATGCATTCATCCATCTGCCATAATTGAATCCATTCCCCTGTCCATCCATCCATCCATTTGTCCATTAATGAGTCCATCTGTCATCACCAGGCATTAATCTATACATATAATTTGTCTTGTCCCGCATTCATGTAACCCTGTGCAATATGACAAGCAGCTGAACACCTTCCCCCATCAAGGACTGGAGACTGAGATTGTTGAATGTCAGTTTATTGACAGATAAAAAGGGTGGAACTGAAAAACAAGCACAATAACCAACAAGTATGTTACATGTCAGACATATTAAGTTTAGCCAACTAGCTTACTGAATCATGCTAGCATGGTGCCATGTGAGCCCGCAATCAATTATACAAATAACATTCTTATACATTAAACTCAGCAGTAATATACAACAGAAATATAAGAACTATACTTAAGTTATCATTTAACATACCGAGAATGCTACCCAAGGCTTCAGACGTCGAAGACTGCAGTAGATTGTAACGGAGTGAGTCCCATTTGTTATGGACTTCCTGACTGAGTTAGCCAGCTACAAAACTACGATACTAAGTTTCCCAAACATTGCTTGTTGTCCCACATCAAAAACTACCGCTATGTAACTAGAAAGAGATACATTACCTCGTCGCTTTGCATCCTGTAAGTTGTTGAAAAAATGAAGTTGTAAAGCAATGCAGAGTTCTGAGGAAGGTCCGAGCTGCATTCATTAGCATTCATTAGCATTACAACAAACACACGCTTTGGCTTGGGTCACGCTACAAAAGTAGCGTGCTCATGGGTAGCAGAGTCTTTATGTCGCTGGAAATAGATTCTCCTCATAGCACCTTTAAAACAGGAATCACAAAATTATAATAGCTTGAATCCCTTACAAAAGACCCGGGGGAAGTAGCAGGGACTTGTGTGGACCTAATAAACAACATTCATGTTTTCTATTAACACAGGAAAACGTTTATCCAAGTCACCTCTTTGTTCCGATCAGAAAACAACTAAACCCTACAGTTTTGTATGGGTCACATTTCTTTTGCTTTTTCAGGAGTGTCATCAGATGGACAGGATGCAGGATTTGTCAGATTTGATGGGGTGTGAGTTAGAGTCCAATCCACTATTAACACAATAATAAAGCTGACTGTGAGCTGAGGACACAGACACAGTACTGTTAACCGTCTGGCCAGTGAGGTACCAGAGTACAAGGTAACAACCTCTCAGCTCTGTATTACTCTGTATTTTCCACCTTGTTAAATGCCCTGCCCCGTTCTGCTGCAGTCTGACTCAGTGGCTGTTTGAGGGTGAAATAGCAATTTCCACTTCCAGATGCACACCTGTGATTGCTCTGACCTCCATCCCTCCTGTGTGAGCACCAAAAAAAGGCGGCTCTTTGCATTTTGATATATCGACTTCTGTCTCTCAATGGGACCAAGACAGCAGCTCATTCACTCACTTGTAAAAAAGGACATCAACTCATATGATTTGATTTTTTGGAAGGAAAAATAATATTTCCGATACCCCACCAGTTCTCTTACACAGTAGAATATGAACTCGCAATTGACACCACAGCCAGGTATAGCCAGAAAAACAGCTGAATACAGTCAAAATAGTCTGACTCAAAAGTTTCAATAAGGCTCAATGACCTTGATCTTTAACTTTTAGTAGGCAAAAAATGTAATTGGACTGTTCTTGAGTGAGTTCCCAATATGTGACCATTAACCTTAAACCTTTACAATCCAAGAAATTTAGCCTGTGTTGAGTGGACTTTGGGCAAAGTATGCACTTGAAGCATCCTTAGACATATAGCAGAAGCAGTAGGTAAGGGCGTTTTCACACCAACCATATTTAGTGCGCACCAAAGAAGTTTTGGCCCAGGGTTTGGTACGTTAGTGTCAATGTGAATGCAACCACCGCACTTTGGTGTGCACCAAATCAGCCGGTCCAAGACCTCCATGAAGGGGTGGTCTCGATCCGCTCCATCTCCCTACATTTGGTGCGGTTTCACTGGTGTGAAACAAAGTGGTCCAAACCGATCTACTTTTGATGTATTACTTTCTGTTAATCCCGTGGTTGAATCTTTTGCTTACTCAATTTGTCGGTTTGTTTATTCTGGTTGAGGATTACGATGATTTACGAGGGTCCAGAAGGTCGCTGATGCCGTCTCAAACTCGATAAAAAAACACACTTGAAGGAAAATGTAGGAGAGAGCGAAACGTAAACATTGGTTGTCTGGTGTAGGAAATGGTTACCATGGTAGCCTCTTCTTCGTTCTCCTCCGTAGCAGGTTTGGTAACCAGTTACGTGCATATCGCCCCCTGCTGTTTCAAACTGAGTAAATACACAAGTGGGCCCGGGCACGGTTCGATGTTGCCAGTGTGAATGCAAGCCAGCGGGGGAGGGGGAGGGGGGCGAACCCATGGCAAACCATATGGAATCACAGGAGTGCCAACATTAAAAGGAAATAAAAACAGAATCAATAAAAGAGAATCAATAAAAGAAATGTGGAAATAAAAAGAGAATCAATAAAAGAATCAATAATAAAAAAATATACAAACGCAGTCATATCATTGCTTTTGCTTATTCCATTTTGACATTGTCTTTTCCATTTGCCTATTGTCATTGCTTTTAACAGATGGCTCAAGCTGTCAATCAAATGACTGTGGGCGGGTCTTTCTGTCCAGGATAACTAGTAAATACCATAGACTGTAAAAAACATGGACGCCATGTCGCTGGGCTCAAATTGAAGCCTCCACGAAAACTGCTCCCCCTGGTGACTGGCTGCAGTATAGGTCAAAAATCCGTCTCCTCCATTCATCTGGACGGGCCGTAGTGAAACTTCAAAAAATTAATACACCCCGTACAAATATTTCTCCCATCTGTATGCTGTGGTGATATGAAAGTATTATTGGGCTGCGTGTTTTCCAAGTCCTCTTTTTTCTGAAAAGCTTCATTTTTTATTAGCTATTAGACTTTAAAAATAACCGCGGTTTACGGCAGTTTCACAATGATTGTGGACGGCGGATGCTGCGGAGTGTTGCGACCGTTTACGACAGCTGCGTCCGGATTATGGCCCAAATTCTCTACTGGCTGCACAATGGCGGCGCCCTGACGGGCGATATTTAGGCTTCAAATCCGTTACATGGTAGAAGGCGGAGCCACGCTATCCAGTTCTTATAATACATCCATGGTACATACCTGATCAGACAATTCTTGCTTGACAGTGGCTATGCAGTAGCTATTGTCACTACCCGACCCGTACGGCTACCTGATTTGTACTGCGCATGCGTGAAAACTGCGTCACTTCCTCTCGAGCCATGACAGCGATATAGATATATACCCGATGGATTTAGACAAAGAAATACGTACGTAATCCGTACTTCGTAAAAAATGAACTCAATAACTTTATTAAAACCTTCTGAAATGATTTTGGACAAATATTATTGATGACTCAATATACACAACTATGCATTATCTGTCTGGACTTTTTCTTTTCGTTTTAATTTTATACTTTTTTTTTTTTCCATATACGGATCGGGTAGTGACAAGCTAATGACAGTTAATGACCGTTAGCCGTTGGCCGGTAACTTAGCTGCGAACAGCTAACGGCCTTATACTATCGTCTTACACTAAATTGTACCACACAGATGATTCATTTAAGTCTTATATGTAACATGAACCTTGTAAAATACAATCCTTACAAGTAAACTTCTGAGGAGGGCAGATTTCGCCAAGTTTTACGAAGTATCTATGACAAGAGTCACTACCCGATCCGTACGTATTTCTATGTCTGAATCCATCGCGTATATCTATATCGCTGTCACAGCTCGAGAGGAAGTGACGCAGTTTTCACGCATGCGCAGTACAAATCGGGTAGCCGTACAGTGACATGAGCAACTCCAATAGAAATGAACGGGCGCCATTTTTCCGTCCGGCATCCAGTTAAAATAATACATCCATGGTCACTACCCGATCCGTACGTATATATTTTTGTATTCCAGAAGACATTTCTGCATAGTTTTATGGCAATCCCTTTTCGCTAGCTTGAGATATAGGGCTAACAAACTAGAAATAAACACAAAGTCCAGGGACCCCAACATTTGGCATGTAACTTTAAAACTATAATGACTTGGGGTGCTGGTTTGGCGGAGTGGTTAGCACCCCATGTACTTGCTTCTGCCAGTCCAGGTTCGAATCCCGCCTGTGACCAGTTTGCAGAGTGTCTTCCTCTACTCTCTCACCCCCTTTCACAAGCCTATCCACTGTCTCTCTCCTATCAATAAAGGCACAAAAATGCCCAAAAATATACATTAAAAAAAAAAAAAACTATAATGACTTTATTTATTCAGAAATTTCATTCATGCATGCATTTGAGAAAATCCCTTTGGTTATTCTGGAGGTTGACATGAGAACTAATGGCTTCTACCTCAAAAGTCTCATTATTCAATAAGATGGTTGAAACCTGGAACTAAATTGTATAATTCTTGGATTGAGAGAGTATTGGAGTTACATGAAATGGACATAAAAAAAATCTTCTTTACAAACGCAGATGCCAAAATTGCTTTAAGAGATAGTGGCCAGTAATGCCACCGCAATAATACAACGTAAGAGTGCATATTTAAAGCATGTTTCTTTTACCCTATTATTAATTTACTTTATTCTATTTTTGTATTATTACTCTTACTGTTTAAACTAATTTCATGCCAATAGTCATAGATTGTTCATATATTCTATTTGATTTTTATTTGTTTGTCTTTGTCATTATCTTGATTATTTCTTGATAAATGGCTTAACATTATGTTTTATGTTAACAATACCTGATGTACTATATACAATGAAATTAACATGTTTAAGGAGAATTTTGGAAGAGAATAAAATATGAAAACATCTAGTAATATTATATGTTTTGTTATGTTCAAATAAAAATTAAGTTATAAAAAGCCTCCTCATTTGATAGTTAAGTCATGGTGGACATTTTAGCAAAGTTTCTTTCTTGATACGTAGAGTTCACAAATAAGGGATGAACACATTTATTTTTGGACAACTTTAAAATAATTTGTTAACTAATAATGAACTATATTCCAAAACAGCTACTTTATTTTTAACCTACAGCACTTAAAAGTCTTTGGCATCATATAAAGGTCAAAGAATTAAGTCATGCTGTGGCACAATATTTTGCAAGTTTCTCTTTTATTTGATTTTTTTAAAAATTGATTTAAAATTATTCAAAGCCTTCTTGAGCTATTGTGTTTCTAATAATGGCTAAAAGGACAGACGGACCATCAGACAGACAGATGGACAACCCAAAAACATAATGCTTCTGGTTCTTGCCAGCATGAAGGCATTGGAGTCTCTATATTTGTCCCAATAATCCTGGCAGTGAAGTAAATTTGCAAAGTATTTACAGATGGACTAACACATTGATGGCTTTAGACTTTCTTCTGCGATTTCCTAACAAAACCAGACATGGGAAACCCAGCCTGCGAAATTATTCCACAAAGGGAGTGACGGGAAGACGACATAACTGGAATAAGGAATGAAATGGAAAAGGAGGGAAAGCACTATCTCCCCAAAGCAGGGGGTCTCATTCGGGGGGAAGCCTGAGGAACACACAGGAGAGACTTACTACAATCCACCTACAGTGACGAAGCATGTGTGAATGAACTCCGCTCACATGTCTGATTCTGTGTTGAGAAGAGGCTGAATCTCTCATGGGAAGTTCATGCCTTTCATTGAAGCTACAAAAACACTTTGTCCCTCTACCATAAGAGGTTCAGTGCATTATATTGACAATAATGAAGAATGTTTTTAAACGGTATAAAGTTGAACTCCAGCCTTGATGAGTTTGAACTGAACTGAACACTTCATTTTCCCTCAAGTAGGAACTTTGTTTGCTTCGCTCAAGGCCCACTTTAAATCTGAACTACAAAGAAAACAGTTACGTGAAAATGTGAGACATTAAATAGAAGCTTTTCACTCACAGAGCTTTTTGTCTTAGCTGGAATTGTGAAGTGGACCAGAAGACGTCTGGGTGTGGGTGTACGCATCACATTTTTCTTTCTTAGTCCCGAACTGTATGCAGATCAGCATTTAGAAAAGATAAATGAGATATACAGCCCACATTCATGATGGAAACTATAAGGTTAGGTATAGTTTGGTGTCGACTAAAGCGTGTGTTTGTTGTGATGCTAATGAATGCAGCTCGGACCTTCCTCAGAACTCTGCATTACTTTAAACTTCTTTTTTCAACGACTTACAGGATGCAAAGCGATGAGGTAATGTATCTCTTTCTAGTTACATAGCGGTAGTTTTTGATGTGTGACAACAAGCTATTTTTGGAAAATTTGGTATCGTAGTTTCGTAGCCAGCTATATATTGCTACTTACAGCCCGGTGCTCTAAGACGTGTCTGAATAATATAAATTTGCTCTAGTTTTATTGTCTTGTTCCTGAAGTTGAGTATCCAGTCCAGTCCAGCCCTGTCTGACCCGACCGCGAAGCTAAGAAAAAGCATTTATAGATAACCTATTTTGATGCTATAAAACCCATCTTAAAGTGTGTATTTCGATCAGGCATATATCTAAAAGTGAAACTTTTTTGTAATTACTTAGAAACTCCTCATAGCATCTTTAAGGAAATTATATTAAGTTAAATAGTCTGTTGCTATGAATTGCCTTACCTGCCTAATTGTTAATATTTTAGTCGACTTTTATTTGAATTAGTTTCTAAAGTATAAAGGACAGAATTTTGGTTTGTTTATAATAACAAATTGACAGAAGATACTTACCTTTTCATTTAGTTTGATCCATAAAGTTACGATTGTAAAAACTTTTTTTTTGTTTGGATATAAACCTTGGAAGTGACACTAGATCTGCTGATGCTTTTTATTTGGACTGTGTGTCTTGGACCCACTCAGCAGTGTTTTTTTGGAAGCTTGAAGCCACTACAGAAACTAACACTAATTTTTTGCACAGTTTCTTCAACCTGAAGAAACATAAAACTTTAAAAGTTTGTTATTGAACATGATGTCAGTCTAGTGCTGGTTGGCATAAGGCTAAAATTGTTGTTGAGGAAGATGTTAGTTAATTCGGATTAGTTTAGTTTTTGTCCATGTACACTTGTTTTTATTAGTGACTGGACAAAGAGCATCTTCCGTGCTTGTTACAAATGCCTAAAACCACAAAAGAAGAAATCAGTAATTTACAATCAAAACAGCAAAGTTTTTAAAGACTGAACTTTTTCTGTTTCCACTTTTACCATTTATTTTGCTGATTATTTACATCTAAATAATATGTTAGATGATCTTATTCTCTTATCATGAAGAGAATTAAAACTGTTGGAGTTGAAATTAGCGTAGGGCATTGCTAAATATGTTTGAGATCAGCTAACTCTCTAGCCCTCAGCCATTGACAAGTATCTTGTCTGCTTTTCCGGCTGAAATTTTAAAAACTCCTTGGATTGTTTCCTTTTTTCCACTTCCAGGTAATTGGCTTTAGGGGTTTGCTTTCTGCTCCTTGCATCACACCCCCACTTCCTTATTTCTTGATGTAGTTTAGTTCTGGTCTTGACAGAAATAAGGTGTTTTTTTAGAACGGAAACTCAGTAACCCAGACAGTGTTTGCCGTACTGTGAAATATTACATTGTGAAAATTATTTGAAGGGTTATAAAACTTTTACCAATAAAACAATAACTAATGTTTGTTAAAGTCAGACAAGATAGGACGAGAAAACTAAAAGAAATGTTTCCTAAAATATAAACAAGAGTGAAGAAATCCTCTCTCAAGCCTGTAGCCCTGTAACTTTTCTTCAAAGCTTTTCCGGTCCTTTGCTACAAGCAGAAATAACTCCTGCCAGCTTTCTGTCCTGCAGAAATGTCTGAACAAGACATTTCATCTTGCTCCTGCACCTGCTCAGAATATGACAGTGGGGTCAATGCCGTCTCCCTCACTGCTGGATGTTTACAGGAGATCTTCTCCCAAACATTTTTGACGTTGTTTGACAGCGTCTGCATGTTCAATCTCAACTCGGTCACAGGGTTTGTGTTGTGGAAGGGGTAAAGCAGCAAAAATATCCTATTGAAAATACACAGAAGTGCCCTCTTTCTACACAAATCATGAATGAACTAGTGAAGTCAAATTCATAATCAGAGGTTTAAGATGTATTTAAGTTACGTTACATAAGAAACAAAATCCAAGTACTTCCCCATATCACTGTTTGTATTGTTTCCCTTCAATACGTTTGACTTAACAAAATGTTGCAAGCCAATCCTGAGCTTTTCAGGGTCTAGTTCAACAAGTTCTTGTCATCAAAATGCACCTTATCATTAATTGCTGCCAATTGCTATGACATTTTTTTATCAGCCTTACCTGTAAGATGGGCTTACGACTTACAAAGTCTACGAAAAATACATCCATTCATCCATTATTACCACTAATTATAGTGACTTAAAGTGGGCCTAACACAAGACAAAAATCTCTGTCACGTGGGAGTCATTTACAGT
This sequence comes from Scarus forsteni, assembly GCA_036419115.1. Classification (NCBI taxonomy): domain Eukaryota; kingdom Metazoa; phylum Chordata; class Actinopteri; order Labriformes; family Labridae; genus Scarus; species Scarus forsteni. The sequence continues at coordinate 3,350,582 of JAZDUH010000523.1, forward strand.
GCGACAGCTCATATAGTGAGTTAAATTCAATGAAACACTGTTAGCATTTCTCTATACTGTTTACTATACCAAATGTGTTATGTCTGGAATATTACACTGCGGCAGTAGCTTGTCTAATACAATATCTGATTTGTCATGAATGAATGTGGTTGACAGAATGATCATCCAATCACCTAAAGGTGCCTACACACCGAACACAACTTGAGCGTCCACTGCAATAAAAAAGCTAATCTTATGAAGCGAGGGTTGGTAATCTGATTTAGATACACTTTTTGTAATACTGGTTAAATGATCTTTATGACCCGAAGGTAATCAATTCATAATGTGTTCTTAAAATAGAGCGAAAAATATCTGCTATCTACAGCAGGAGTAAAACAGGGAAAACACCAACCAATAAAACCTTTGGAACCCACATTTTTAAACCAATCAAATCCTGTCGCCGTTCTGCGTACATTTTGCCGACGTGCACAGACTCAGTGCGTGTAGCCGAGCTGAGGGGGATCCAAGTCCACTGGAGAATGCTTACCTGTCAAGTTTTGTCTTTGAAAATAAGGAAAGCCCGCTAGGAGCCGTCCCACAACCCCAACCAAGCTCCAGCATCCCTCACATTTTAAGACCAGTGTACAAGAAATCTAAAATAAACTCTTTGTTTTTCTTGGTTTGTTCTGCTGCTGGCTCTAATCTCACGACAGCTGCCACCCAGGCTACTGCAGGTGGATGTTCTCACAAGGCTTTTTCTTCTTCTTTGGTTTTACGGTGGTTGGCATCCATCATTTTGGAGCATTACTGCCCCATTCAGGCTAGAGACAGAGTTCAGTTTGGAGAGGCAGAGGAATGTTTTTATTATTATATCGTCACATGTGAGGTTTACGGGAGAATACTAATACAGGAGGATGTCGGGGAAGAGCATAAAATACGTAAAATACGGTAGTTTCGTGGCCAAAACGAGAGACTTGACAGCTATGTGGAGAATGGCAGAGGAACTACCTCTACCCCGATCAACATCGGATTGTGAGTGCTAACACACTTTCCATGTTTGTTTTTAACTTTACTATGATAATGTTTTGGTGTTTTCTTACCGCTGACTGAGACATGACTTGGTGTTGTGTAAAACAAAGACGTTGTGTTGGGGGTTTGGAGTTGAATCAGTCTTCTGGTTGTGAATCAGCGACCCTCGTGCATGTGAGCGGGGGGGTCATTTTGAAGGAGGGGTGAGAGGGGCTAGGCGGAGTCCTGAGGAGATGCTACATTCAAATTCATGCTAGTTTTCCAAAATTACCAACCCTAGCTTTCAGGCGATGTAGTGTGTGTGCATGTGTGACGGCGCCCGTGACAGTTTTTATTCTGGACTACAGAGTAACAATATATGATTGCGTGGGAAACATTGGTCAGTGAGTACATTAGTTTTGCCTTGATAAAACCACAGTTTACAGTATCCGCAGTATACAGTTGGAATAATGTCAGCTTATACATCCTGTTATATGATATGATTGCAGTGAAACTTGACGTGATGTCACAGCCCCACGGTGACGGGCGACAATGACCAAAATGAGGTATTTATGGTCACACCAAACGCGACTTCAGTGGGCAATGCGTGAAGTCGCGTTTGGTGTGAATGCAGCCTAGCAGATATTGAAAGGCTTTTCACTCCCCAGATACTTTCTTTGACTGTTGCCCAGAGTGAAACAGATGCTACATAGCATATATTTAACAGTCTATCTGGTACGTCAGGTCATAATTTCACAGCTCAGCACCAGAAATGTCATATGAAGTCATTATTTTAATCATTCACTGCAGTCAACTCCTATGATCAGCAATTGTGACAGGAGTTGTGTGGTATTACGTTAATTAAAACTCCAGCAATGTAATCTGTTTCGTCTACATTGATGGGCTGATTCCATTTGAACAAACAAACCACTTCAGGAGGGACTAAAGCAAGCTGAAACACCTCTTCAAGCAAGCTAGGCGTGGTTGATTTGTTCCAAAACAGTGTGTTTACAAAAGTCCAAACAATCCAAGCCAAAGATGGACCACATGTGTCAGAAGAACTCTCTTAAGCAATCTAGGTTCTCATAAGTGGCCCTCAAATTTTGGATATTTGAAGAGTACAAGCCTGAGATTTTCTAATAGGAGTTGCTGCCTTTTTTTAAGTCATCCAAGTTCCCTAAATCCAAACCTCAGATTCGGTCTCTCTGCTATCTTGTGCTGCTTGAATGTTTTTCCTGACACATTTAAATGTAGAGACCGATTTTAAAATGGTTTCTTTTTATTATTCGTGACACACAATTAGGTGAAATGGCACTTTTGAGTGTTGTGCTCCCTGACACAATTTGCAAGTTGAAACGGCTCGGCGTTGAGTGTGTGACACGAACGCTCATAACGCTAATTGAATGGAGTTTAATTAATTCAGAAATAATATGGATTGGATGGAGCGTTAGGTTGGAATGATGGCACATCAAGACTCCTACGAGGCAAGATAGATTGTTTGAGTAATTAAATGTGTGTAATTAAACACATGGCACATTTGGCTTTACTGCCGAAGTGTTTGGAAACAGTTCAATGTAAAACAAATGGGAAACTGAACTATCCCTTTACAGACACTATTGAAGGATTTAATGGCCTAATATTCACAGTCTTTTCAAAGTAAGTACCAAAATGAAGCAAAATTAAGCATCTGGTGGTTTTTCAAGTGATGTGAGGCTAATTTATGTCCTCTTTCTGTCTTGATGAAGTTCAAGCTATTTTGTTTCTTACTTAAATTACTTTGCGCCACTGATTGTAATTAGCCCCATGGCATATAGGTGGCTCGTCCCTGCAAACCTTGAGGAGATTGACGTCTCTTTTACACTGAGCAGCAAAAACAAACAACGGCACTAGAACAATATGCAGTAACAGTGGCACAAGACGCGAACTTGCAGCTGTAGCGAGTTTAAGAGGCTTTTTGTAGACATACTGTACATATTCTTGTCATATTCCTTGCCTTAATTTGAATTTTTTTTAATAGTTTAATTCCTGCTTTCCGATATTCCTCCTCTGTCCTGTTTGTATATGCATTTACACTCTGTGTGTATTTAACCTGTACTTTAAGAGTGAAGTTAACCAGCATCAGATTCCTTATATATCTATCATACCTGGCCAACAAAGCTGATTCTGATTCTGAAAGCACAGAGTCTGTTAGTGTTACAGGCAGTGTTGTGTGTAACGTGTTACAGTAACGTAACTACTTTTTCAGGTAAAAAGTAAAGTAACGCACTACTACTGAAAATTTGGTCATGAAACGTAGTTCCTTTTTTAATGGGCCGCGACGTTACTTTTCCCACGGAAAGATCCGACACTGAAGCTGAAGCATCTCAGGGGCGCAAATCTTGTGAGTCACGGCCACAGGTCTCTGATTTTTGGGCTTGTTTCTAAACGTGAAGTTGCTATTTGGGGCCTTCCTGTCCATGTTTATCCCCCTGATTATCTTCCAGCTCCTAACATAAAGCAAAACAAGACTGCAGTTTGCAGTTTGTCCACCTCCTCACTTCCTGGTTATCGCGCACGCCCCCAAACACAGTCACACACATGGAGCATGCTCCAGAGCCAAAGTTGCCAGGTCTGCTTATAATAAGCGACGTTCTTTTCTTAAATAGATGCTTGGCACTGTGATATTTAAATGTAATGCAGACGAAAATGAACACTTTATGTAGATTTCACTTTTTAAAAAGTAACGTATCACATTAGGAAAGGAAATAGCTGGATGTTGCTTATTTTGGGCTTGTTTTTATTGACCTGGTTGCTTATTTCAGAAGCAAAATGTGGAAACACTGGGCAGGAGCTCTTATTCCACAGGGTATGTGACATTTTGTAAAATAAAGAGCACAAAAGAACTAACTGTTATGTTCTCTGTAGTAGAACTTTTATAGGCCTTCACATTTAGGAACAGATATGGGGTTACTTTTGATCGAGGGTAACTAAGTAAAGTAACAAGTAACGAGCAAACACTACTTTTTAAAGAAACTTCCCCAACACTGGGTACAGGGTTAGCATTTGTAATTTGAGGGCAGCAACAGTTATGGCCCTTTTCCATTAGCCCTACTCTACTCTACTCAACTCTACCTGGCTCTACTCTACTCGCCTTGTGCTGCTTTTCCATTAGCCCCAGTCGTCTGCCCAATAGGGTGCAGTGTTGCTGTTAACATTTTGAGCGCGACACAACAATCTGTGGCTTTTTGTCACAAACCGAGTAAAAAAGGAAAGCAGAAGAAGGCTGCAGGTGGCAAGAAATGGCAAGAAATACCCCTTGAGAAGCACAGGAGAGTTTTGGAAGCTATACAACAGAATGAAGCCGAAGACGAGAGCAATCGAGCTACAAAGAAAAGACATATGAGGGTAAGCTAATGGTAGCTACGCTAGCATGCAAGGTCGTCGCGCTCATGCCCCCTCGATGACGACATTGTCTGACCAATCAGTAGCCGGCAGTAGGTGACGTCATCTTTTAGTATCGACTCAGCTTGCTTGGAACCAGAGCGGAGTAGGTACTAAAACTAGCTTGTTTTAGGAGGTACCAGGCTAGTGGAAACACGCTGCAAATCGAGTAGAGCCAAGGCGTGCTAGTGGAAGAGGGCCAATAGTCTGAGGAAACCTGAGAGCAATCTGGCACCATGCCTTTCCCCATTTGATATTTTTTCAAGGTTGTAAGACTCCAGTATTTCCCTCTGACATTAGAAAGTGGCGTACATTTCCAGACTAGCTTTAGAGAACCTAGTTAAATCAAGGGGGGTCTGACCCTCTTAAGCTAAATATTTTAGCCTGGAGAAAAACTCATTGAAGACTTTAACTTCCATGGCTCTTATTGCATGTTTTGCAGTTTATCAGAGCTGGTGATTGTTCAGTGTAGTTGCTCCCTCTTGCTTTCTCACCCTGGTTCTCTCTTCTGTTCCAGTCAACTGTGATTATGCATGAGCATGTGGAAACCCAGAAGACAAAAGGTGTCCCACGTGCAATGAAGGGGTCTTGTGCAATTTCATCATGGTGCTGCAACTGCCTTGAACCCCCAGGACCTCGGCTTTTATTGCTTGCATTCAGTCCTGGTTCTTGTGATGTTTGTGAGGAAGGAAAAGAGGTAAGACGCCAGTTTACTAGACGTGAAAATAGAGGAGACTTGAGCACAAAACCCTCTCATTGACAAAATATTAAAGTCTTGCAGCTGCCAGCTTCATTCTCCTCACCCATGTGGCCTGTTTGCATTTGTGCTGAGCTTTCATTATGCAGTCGTTAAAACTGCACTGTAAAGAGCTGACTCAAGGAAGCCTTTGTCGGTGGTATGATCTTCCAGCTTTTAAAACTGGAAGCCATATTCCATCACAATGCGGGAAGCAGCAAAACTCATTTCTTTTAATCAGTCCTGAGAGCCTCGTACTGCATGCTCGAGCCACGGCGTCAAATCCCGGATTCAGTCTGCCTTTAAAAATGTCTCGTCAGAGGAGTAAACACTACAGGGAGTCGCTCTTATCTGTCGCTTTGTCAACATCGGCTTGAAAAAATCAGCAGTCGGAGAGATCTCGCGGTGTATAAACAATATTCATGAGGAAATTACATAACCACTTGTTCTGTTTAGAGAGCTCTGCTTTGCTTCCAAATACCTCTGAATGTTATCGAGTGTTTCTGACCTTTAATGTTTGTGATATAAGTGCCTCTTAGGGAACTAAAGGAAAGGGAGAAGTGAGGTTTAGAGCAAAGGCATGTTGGTATTTAGCAACTTACATGACGGAATAAATGGAGGCATGTTAAGGTCGCTGCCCTTTATTTTCGTGCACTGGCAAGGGTGGTGAAGATGTGTTTGTGTCATTGGTGTGACAGGATGCTTCCTAAAGTAAGAAAAGGACCCGATGAAGACCTGTGGGTGTGTTAAGGTTTGTGTTGCAGGGTGTTGCGGTCTGAGGCACAGCCTGTCATCTCAATCACACACTTCCTTATGTAAGGCAAAGAGGTGGAATGTGGGTCTTGTTTTGGGTGGCTCTGGCTGTTTTTCCAAGTCGTGACAGTGAGTTTTTGAACATGGATGTACACTATATTGCCAAAAGTATTTGCTCACCTGCCTTGACTCTCATATGAACTTAAATGACATCCCATTCCTAATCCATAGGGTTCAATATGATGTCGGTCCACCTTTTGCAGCTATAACAGCTTCAATTCTTCTGGGAAGGCTGTCCACAAGGTTTAGGGGTGTTTATGGGAAGTTTTGACCATTCTTCCAGAGGAGCATTTGTGCTGATGTTGGACGAGAAGGCCTGGCTCTCCGTCTCCGCTCCAATTCATCCCGAAGGTGTTCTATCAGGTTGAGGTCAGGACTCTGTGCAGGCCAGTCAAGTTCATCCACATCAGACTTTGTCCTCCATGTCTTTATGGACCTGCTTTGTGCTCTGGTGCACAGTCATGTTGGAAGAGGAAGGGGCCAGCTCCAAACTGTTCCCACAAAGTTGGGAGCAAAGAATTGTCCAAAATGTCTTGGTGTGCTGAAGCATTCAGAGTTCCTTTGACTGGAACTAAGGGGCCAAGCCCAGCTCCTGAAAAACACCCCCACATCATAATCCCCCCTCCACCAAACAGAGAGATCAGAGGTGAAGGAAATTACCTGTCAAGTTCATTATTTGCTTGTGATCTAATATCGAAAGAACACTTGAACAGATTTCCTTAAAAGTTTGCGTAAATGCCCAGTCTGTCTCAAGAATGACTTGATTAAAGTTCACAGGCGAAAGTTCAAGGTTACTGTTAACTTCATTGATTACTTGTGAATAAAAAATCAGAAGAAGTCTCCAAAGATTAATGGTTTTGGCTCATATTTGCTTTGTTTTGCTCAAGATTAACATTGGCCTCAAATTAAGTACAAATGTTTTTGCTCCCTTAAGTTCATTCAGTTTTGCCCGTGAACGCTTTGAAGGATTTCTTCAAACTTTGCACTAATGTCCACGCTGATTCGAGGATGAGTTGACTCGATTTAGGAGGGCAAAAGTCAAAAACTTTCCTTGTGGCATCAGTATCTTGGGATTTTTTTAGTGATTTTATCTAGAAATACGCACACAGTCTCATTTTTTGATCGTTTTTATGACCTTGACATTTACAGAATACTCTACACTTGTCACAAATGTCTGGTCTGATTCAAAGATGTATTGCCTGTGAACTCAGTCATGGACACCTGGAATGATTTTACTTAAATTTTTAAATTAGATCCATAATAACTTAAGGGTAAATATACCAAATATTAGACTTCATAGGTCAAAGGATGTCCTTCAAGTCCATACCTTATTTGTTAGACTACATTGTTATTAGTGGGATGCTGCTCTAGCTAATTTGTGGTTTGACTAAGCTCGGACTTACACTATTTGAAAATGACTCCCGACCCACCATTGTACTCTCTCTCTTAAAATTCTGCACTGATTACACAACACATTAGTGCAAGTTTACACTTTTAAGGCTGGAAACCATCTTCAGCTCCCCATGCTGTCATTCTTTTTGATATTTAAAAAAGAGCGTGAGAAGAAATAACCAGCCTTTGACGCAAGGATCAACAACTAATTACCAAGCTTCAAGCATGAAACATCAATATTTGGACAAGAAGATGAAAGCAAAGCCAGTTTGTTTGAAATAAACCAGAAAACACTGACTCTGTTTATATGAAAAACCCAAGTTTTTCTCCATAAATATGAAATAATTTCTCCTCTATGCACATTGAAACCTTGCCCCGGGCCACTTCTGTCCATTTTTCTCCAGATTTATGACTACCTGTATGAATAAGTATTTCATCTCAAACTATTTTTTCCTGGTCATTGGTGCTTGGGAAGGCCTTGATTTGTGACTGGCTGTGGTATAATGACACCGGCAGAAGATGAAGTCACATTACAGCTGTCAGCCGTGATCGTTTGTCATGACAATGGCGCCATTAACTAAATCCAGGCAGGTATCGGTCACCTGGCTGGGGTGCTTTTAGCCTCGATGTGACATTAGTGTGAAATGTATTAGAGGCTTAAGGAGAATGAGGATGCTCTCTGTGTTTGATGTATACATGTGCAGGTGTTAAAAGTAATAACCCTGTTTTACAGCTGAGAAAGAGTGTTTTTATTTTAGTTCCAAGAAAAGCCCACACTGTTCCCATCATTAATTAAAGCCCCCTGAGTCTGATCTCCTGTCCTTTCATACGGGATCCATCCGGCGTTGACCGTGAGTTGAAACGCTGTGCATCTTTGAATAAATCATGCCGGAGAGAAAAAGTGGAAGCCTTTACTTGTTGTTCATTTTATCTCCACCGACTACCAGGACCCCGGCACCTGCTGGAATTATTCATGCGCCTCAGTGCACTGTGTCTTCGGCTATTGCCGTCGCGAGGATCCGGGCAGGTATCAGTCACCCGCTCATGGCATTTTCATCTTCTCTGTGACATTAGATTGTGAGGGAGTGACACCGCCCTGATGTATTGGGGTGATTGCAGCTGGGCTTTAAATGCTCACAAGGCAGTTCCAAAAGAAAATCACTCTTCCCTGAGGTGGAGTTTTCCTCGAATTATACCGGCTTAAAAAAAAAGGTTATGTCGCCTTCAGGAGCGCTTGCCCTTTTACCTATACCTGCTTGTGTTTCAAGAGATTGGAAAAGACAGCTTTTTCTCACATCCCTGTGCTCTGTTTTGAATAAAACTCAAAAAGTCTCAAGGGTTTCACCAAATAACAAACAAAAATAAAGGAGGATGTGACGGCTCGGGAACTGTAGATTATAAAGGTCTCCAGACACGTCAATATTCAAAGCTGAAGCAATTGGTGCTAACAGCTAAATGTCAGATTTAATGCATTGCTCAGAGCAGACAATACAACAGTTTATGCGGGGAATTAAATAGCTGATTTTACTTTGAACTTTGGTTCAGGTGACAAAACAAGGAACCACAAACAGGGATATGCACTGGAGAAGTTAGGTCCGAATTTTTCCCCTCGTGGTTAAAAGGATGTTTCAGGATTTTTGTGGTTGGCGTGTATCAGGTACTTGACGGAAGAGACTGTAAATAGCCATGCAGTGAATGGCTATGTCTTCCTTCACCTGCTGAATTTATTCTTCTTCTTTATAATCTGGCTCATAAAGACAACTCTTAAAGTTTTGTCAAACTGTACAACTCCTCACTTGGGGAGAGGAGGAGGAGCAAGAAGACAAAGGATGGGGAGGAGTAGTATCCAGGAAGTAGACATACTTTAGGAAATATATATTTTAATATCTGAACATTATTGATATCCTGTGTTCTTTTTTTTTAACCGACTGTACTATGCAATGTTACTGGAATCTTAATTTCCCTGACAAAGTTTCCCCAAGGGAATAGTACAGTTATAATTCATGCTATCTAATCTAATCTAAAGTTTACTACTCAAAAACACTCATATTTGGTTTAAGTATTAGGTTCCTTAATTGTTGTGGTATCCTTCTTACACTGCGGTGACATAATTTTGAGCGCGACACAACAATCTGTGGCTTTTTGTCACAAACCCAGTAAAACAGGAAAGCAGAAGAAGGCTGCAGGTGGTAAGAAGAAATGCCCCTTGAGAAGCACAGGAGAGTTTTAGAAGCTATACAACAGAATGAAGCCGAGGACGAGAGCAATCCAGCTGCAAAGAAAAGACGTATGAGGGTAAGCTAATGGTAGCTACCGCTAGCATGCTAGGTCGTTGCGCTCATGCCCCATCGTTATTGACATTGTCTGACCAACCAGTAGCCGGCAGTCGGTGACGTCATCTTTTAGTATCGACTCAGCTCGCTTGGAACCAGAGCGGAGTAGGTACTAAAACTAGCTTGTTTTAGGAGGTACCGGCTAGTGGAAACACACTGTAAGTCGAGAAGGGCTGAGTAGAGTAGGGCCAAGGCGTGCTAGTGGAAAAGGGCCAATAGAGACTTTCGAAAGGAAAAATCAAGCACTCCCAGCTAAATACTGTCAATGCATGTTTTTATTGTAAATTTTCACAGTTACATGGAAGAGCTGTACTAATCAACAGCACTGTACCTTACTGGTAGTCTCAACTCTTTCTCCTTAAAGGTGCAGCACTTGTTAAGTACCTGATACAACCTACTTTAAAGATACTAAAATGTCACTTTTAACCAACCGAAAGCTTTACAAACACCTAACTTTATTCCAATGATAGCAAAACTATTGTATATTTTAGGACACTAAGCACAAATGAAAGACAAATTCATTTTTTTCTGCTGTTTCCCTGCAGTGCAGACCCCCGTTACGATGTCTTAAATATTACATTTCATCATTCAAAGCTGTGTTTTTCCTCTGAGTATTGATTTATGAGCAGGATCTTTTTTTACATATACATGCGTGGGCACTGCTCAAAGGAATCTTGTTGTTTCTTGGACCCTTTCCACACACTCATAGATGTTAGCAGTGGTGGCACATGGGGGGGAAAATTAGGAAGATTTTAAGGGTCCGTGATCAGCAGGGGTCCTAAAACATATCCAGGCTGTCATGTTTTCTCAAAAACACATTTTCTAGGCATAAGAGAGGATTATTTTGAAACTCTACAGACAACAAGATACAGCTGTGTTTAACATATTTTGTTGTTTTATTGAAGAAAATTATTTGTAGTGAAAGAACGCCTTATCTAACTAGCAAGTAGTCCTGTACCTGGCCTGTAGACCCTTTACTGTTGTTTGGTGTTGGGCGAATTTCTCACATGAATGCACTTCATGGGCCCTATACATTAAAAATTGACAATGTGCACATTTGCCACCCAGTCAGAAATGGCATTTTATTTTTATTATTGTTTTAGTATGATGGTTTTTGGCTCCAGTGGTTCCTCATGGGGGCTCTCCACACTGGGAGCTGCTCCTGGTCCACTTGTGGGGCAGCTGCCGGCGGTAGGCTCCGCTTGCATGGCCGGAGGCCCTTGCGCTGTGGTGTGGGGTCTCGTATCTGCGCGAGGAGGGGAAGCCTCCGGCTGTGCTCCTCATGGGCCGGGAGCCCTCCTCAGTGTTGATGGCCCCCAAAGGTAGCTTATTCCTTACCTCAGTTCTCGGTGCACAGCCATGTCTCTCTCTCTTTTATGACAGCTCGTATTAATGTGTGTGGGTATGTGTGTGTGGGCGCAGGTGTGTGTGTGCGTATGTTGATGTCAGCGAGTACATGTCTTGATATCCCTCTGTATTTGTTGGAGGGGGATAGCCGGGTTTTCTGTTTTTATGTTGTTTTTATCCTCTGTGAGGCACTTTGTGTTGCTTTTCAGTATGAAATGTGCCTTTTAAATAAAGTTAAATAAAGTTAAAAATCTACATCTTGTAATTGTAATATCTTTTCATGTGGTCCATAATTAGGTGTTAGCATCTCCTATTAAGCAGATCAGAGCGCTACCTTAGCATGAAGTCCATCATAACTGGGCTGTGAAGGTATCGCAATATTGCACCTTACGTTTTCTTGTTTGTGCCACTAGAAGTTTTTTGCCGTAAATAGGATGTAGGTTAATATTTTCATGAAAGAGAAGTACAATCTTGTGTAGAGACACTTCATGATTGACTGAATGGGCATGTTCAAGGTGGTTCATCCACAGAAAGTTGGGCAGGACTCCCAGTTGAATGGTAACCGGCTGGAAGCTGGAAGGCAGCTGACTGGGAGGGGGAATTTGCAGAAGCTGGTTCAGCAGTGCAGCTTTCTCTTTTGTCTTTTTCTGTTATGTGCAGCCTTTTAAAATGCAAAGTTAATGTGTGTTCACCAAAGCCAAATCTACACTCTCAATAGGGTGTGTTAATTACCAAGCATGCAGTAAATGTGACACTCAAACTCAGGCTTTATTAAGAGCTATTCCCTGGTGGTCCATCGTCCTGTAGTCAAAATGAACAGATGAATAATAATGAAATTTAAAAACTAAAAAGTGTAAAGGACATACAAGAGATTCCCTCGTGTCCCTTCATCCTGTGCGTGAATGGATGTCCTCAGTGACTCACAGTGACCTCCCTCCATCATGCCCGCTCTTTGGCAGCGTGCTCGGCCTCCCCCTGAGTTAAAGCCAACCTTTGGAAAGGGATCTGCCTCCATCTCAAGCACATGGCCAAGCAATCTCAGTTGTCTTGGCCTTACGTAATGCCAAGGCTGTGATCTTGTTAGTCCACAACATGTCAAACAGAATCTTTCTGATGTCACATTGCGATCCTTGCCAGCATTTAGAGTTTTCATTGGAGCAGAGCTGATGTTGGTGTTGTTTGAAGGCTGTGTGGACTGGACTTTTAGATAAAGGTTGGGTAAGACTCACTCCAGGGTTTTTCTAATCGGGTGTTGATAGCATCTTTCGTCTGCTGCTCTTGCTGGTAGTGCTGCCTGTTAGATAAGAGAGCTTTTCCCCATTTTAAAGAATCAATTCATACAAAAGGAATAAAATATAGGAGAATGGTTTGTTGCCATTTAGTTGCATGGGGTAAACAGAGCTCAAACAACTTCGCTGCTTATACTATAAACATTTTTGACAAGCTGATGAAGATGTGAGAAGCAATGCCTCTAAAACATCATTATCCATTGTATTTAACATATTAGGCATTGTCTTCTTTCCAGTAAGTCTTAAATTAAACAAAGCAACAACAAAGTGCTGTTTAATAGGACATTATCTAAAAACAGCTGCATTTAATGATCCCAAACTTTGAGTCAAGGACTTACTTTGCTTCAAATATTCATTAAAGTTTCCCAAGACCAAAAAATTCTTGTTTTTATAGATGGAATAAAATGTGTTTTCATGGCAACCAAGGTGACCGAGCCATCATGACAGACATTTTAGCACCTCTGGATCCCTCATCTCAGAGCCTGTGGGATCATTTAATGGGTTTTTCGGATAAGTGTCTCAAATAAGGTCCAGATGAACACAAGCATTAGAGTTTTTGAAGTCTTTTTCTATGGCATAAGTCCATCTGGAATCGTCCCACTTGTGAGTTCAAAGAGTCTTTTTTCCCTTTTATAAAAGAACATAATCTAAGATCCTTCTCACGTATAAAGTTCAGCAGACTTAATTCAGTTCGTGATGGACGTTGCAACAAATTTTACTTGGTTTGGTTTTCTTTCACACTGCTTTTTACCAAAGCCTGACGAATACAGCGTAATTATCTGCCAAATAAGGACTGTAGCTGCGGTCTTGCACTACAACCCTTTTTAGAAGTATTTCATGCCAAAAAAAAAAGCTGTGTCAGGTGCACATGGATTTTTACTGGAGCGATGTGTAACCATGTTCTGCATGGACTTGTAGACTTAAACCCGTTAAGCCATCCTCACTCTGCTTTATATTGTCAGTAAGTGTTGTGTTAGCTTAAATACTGCTTGTGTATTTGACTATATTGGACTCCCAGTTCACTCTTTTGGCTTGGTGGTCGTGTGGTTTGATTGGTTTTCACAACCACCACTGGAAAGCAAATTGACAGCCCTTTTTTTTTAAGCAAACCAGAGTTTGGTTCTTTGCTCCGCTCCAGCATTCATGTGAGCTCTCGCACCACCACAAACCAAACAAACTTTCCCAACAAAGCAGAGTTCAGATCATGTCACAAATATAATCAATACAGCCATAAGCATCAACTTGATTATGAAACAGATCATTGAGCTTTAGGTTTGTTTGTTAGCCAGGTTTATAAAGCCTAAAGCTTTAGACATCTTATAGTAACTCAACTTGTGGATTGGTTTGAAGCAACTCTGCTAAATATCACATATATTAAATAATAATAATAATAAATTAAAGTATCTATATGCACATTGATAAGTAGAAAGCACTCAGAGAGCACAAACTTCCACCATGGTAGCTCAGATATTGCTGTTATATCTACAGGCAATAGTTCCATGATAAAGTTACCATCATTATATGATTCATTTACCCTGGAAACCTACAACTTCCTCGGGGCGTCGGTGGCACAGTGGGATACTACACTTGGTCAGTGATCGGGAGGTTGCAGGTTCAAGCCCAGCTCCTGGCGACACATGGCGATGTGTCCTTGAGCAAGACAATTAACACCAAGTTGCTCCCACTGCTGCGTCAGTGGAGTGTAAATGGGCACGAAAGTGCGTGAATGTGTTAGAGATACTGATGGATAACTAACATAGAAACTCAAAACTCACTCAGTGAGTAAATGTGAGAGTGAGTGGGTAGGTGTGACCTGCGGTTGTAGTTTCTCGCTGGTTGATGTGTTGATGTGTAGATGCAGTTGATGAAGAAGCTTCGCCAACACAAACTTGTTTGTATATAAAAGAAGTTTATTACAAAATCAAGCAAGTGTCTGAATCAGGCACTCCGGACAGCCTGGAGGTTCACCGCCGGTTGAAAAACCCCCCGAACAATGAAAGAAGACATGTATTTATACCAGACACATTCTTTGAAGTATACAGAGCCATGCATGCAGGGCGGACTCTCATTGGACCGGAGCATCTGAGATAAATTACCAGTGTTGACACGGGGGAGCCTGAAGTGACGGCTTTTAACCTCTGACACAGGGTTTTCCCCTTAGGTATCAGGTTTAAGTTTTCAGCAGACACGCCACGGTGTAAAGCAACTTTGAGTAGTCAAAGACTAGAAACGTGCAATAAAAGCTCAAGTCCATTTACCATTTAGAATCACGTTATTCATTCATTATTAGTTAGAAAGTTACTGAGCAAAACTAATCATTTGCTAATGTCGGTTATCTGTATCAACACCAACATCTAATCGTTTCTAAATTGGGCTTTTACCAACATCTCCTGAACATTTGTCCAAGTAGTTTTAGCATAGTCTTGGTAACAAACAAACGGACAAGCAAACAGACTTACAAACAAAGGATTCAAAGGAGTTTCATTCATCGTTCCAGTCTGCACTTACATGAGAAAAGAACAAAACTAGTAACTGTTGTTGTGCTTATTTGGTGGTTATTTGTCATAAAAAATGGCTTTCAAAAAAAAAAGAAACTGACTTCAGCAAACAGCCACAATGCATCATTGTGGTTGGGTCGTACACAGACCATAAGAAAACTCAATGTCCACTCTGGATTCAGCGTTTTTGTCATTTTCTCGAGTCAAAAAATGGACATACAAACATTTCAAGCCACGTTCCTTGACCTGGTAAAAACCCTAACTATGTGGGAATCCTGACAAATCACTGCCTGGCACAGTGGCTATTTCCCCCCAGTGTTTACCAGACAGAACACAAAGTCCAGTCCCAGTTTTAGCCATAAGAATGATGAAAAAAAAGCAAAAGAAATGTGTCGTAAAAAATACAGAATAAGGATATTTCCAACATTATACACTAATCAAACAACAAACATATGCCGGCAAATACATAACATCCCTGGCAGAGGTAATAACTTTTGCTGCATTCCAGGCAACCCGTAACTCGTGTTTTTCCCACCTGTAACTCGCGAAATTGCACTGGAACGGCAGTCAAACTCGTAACTTCTGACCTGTGAACTCATACCAGATCTATGTACAACTTGTGATGTCACATCACTGCCTAAACAATATGGCAGCCTCTTAATAATGGCAAACACTGTAAATTATAAGCTTCTGTTAACTTATCAGCCATTTCCCCGCTTCTGTTTCACTCAAATGAGCTAGCTGATAAAGCATAAATCTTATAATACCTGCCATGTTGGTTAATTTACCTACCAGAATTCCTTGCGCTCAAACCGAAGTCGTAACTTTTCGGGAACGCTTTCAAGATTTAAATTGGGAAATTTCCAAGTTACAGGTCGCCTGGAACGCAGCATTTGTAACTGCTGTGATGGAATTTTACATTTTTTAGAAGTAATGAACCCTTCGTTTCAATCTAGAGAGAGAGGAAGGCATAACGATGCTACGTAATAGCAACAGCCAATAGACACGAGATGTTTCTATGCTTGATCTGGCGGTCTCATGACACACAGAAATACCACACAACAGAAACCAAAAAGCACCAAACAAACAATACTTACAAATGAAAAACAAATTAAAAGAGTGAGACAGAGAGTAAGAAAGGCAGAAAGATGCTACGTAATAGCGACAGCCAATAAATACTTAATGTTTCTATGCTCAGTCTGGAAGTCTCGTAAATACGTTTCATGCTTTCCCTCATGTGACACTTTCGAGTTGAGTGACAACATTCCAAAAAAAACACTAAGAAACACGAAATAGATACTGCTTACCACTGCATTTTGTGAACCTTGTGATGAATTGAGCTATCCTTCTATTCACAATCAAGAGCAGGCAGCATGATGGTTGCAACACAATGAAAGGGTTTGATTACTTGTTATTAGTGTGTATTCAACTGTCTGAATGGGCTTCGTCAATTGTTAGCCAAAGCAAGGTTAAATGAAATAATGATTGGAAGAACAAAAGAGACAAAGAATGAATAAATGGAATAAACAACACTGTCGTTTCTAAAATATTCAGTTCAAAACACCTTCAGCTCTAGCATGAACATGGTTGTGGATGCATCTGTTGAAAAAAACAATATGTATATGAAAAGGCAATATTGAAGAAATATATTTATTGTTTGGTAATAGTCAAGATACTAATGATTTATTAAAAAAATCAATAAAGGTCACATAAATCTGTTAAACAATATGGCAAAGGGAGTGATTTTGGATAGTGAGTGCTCATTGTCATGTTTTCCTATGTGTATAGAGGTTGCTCTGGTTGATACATTTGGCCACAATACTCTCATAGTTCTTCACTTCTTATCATAAATGTTAATAAATTGGGATTTTGTGGGTGTCACTTGTTTAAACTTTGGGGCTAGCTTTCCTTTCCTGGGAAAGATCAATAAGTGGAGCTCTGTCTCGACCTGTTGGGTGTCACAGTGGGGGCAGATTGTGTTCTATGGGAGCCAGCTCTTTTTTTGACGACCCATCTCTAAAAGCCTTTCTTTGGTTAATGAGTCTAGCCTTCTCAGGACTTTTCTCAGTGAATGAACTTTTATTGTGCTCAAAGAGGGACAAGGATCAGCTCTTAAAGAGAAAATGATGACATGAAAACCAACTCACTTCCTTATAGGTGTTTGATTCTCTTAAACCATCCACTTAGAGAATATTTCACAACAAGACAGACTTGAAATCATAGCACTAATAGTAGTGTGATTATAGATTTTGTGCTTCATGTTTTGATTCCCAAAAACTCACCAATACAGTAGAAACGTGTTTTAATTTTAACATTTTTTTTCAGAACTCCATTTTGTCAGTAGTTTAGCTTAACAGGATTGCTGTTTAACACCTTTTGTTTTAAACTACGATAAGTACGTTTCTAACAGAATTTTAAACATTGGCTGTGTCCGAAATGGCATACCAACAGACTACTCATACTAAGTGTGACATCAAAATGAGTATGTAGTGTGTTCACATTCGATAGTATGAAAAGATTGAGTGTGGGAGAAATACCCAGATGTATACTAAATCGGAAATAATTTTAAGTATGCAAGGTGGGCATACTAGTCACACTCAAATGCCCCATAATGCATTGCGAGCCCCATAATGCATTGCGCCATGCATTATGACCGCCCGTCATTCAGCTTAAAATCAGCCACTAGCAAACTTCCCGTTTTCAAAATAAAAGCATCTTTTATTATTTCATTTTAGTTCTTTAACGCTTTTGTAAATTGGGCTCTTGTTTTGGAGCCGACCGGAAATTTCTTCAATAGCATAATAGTGCGCTTAACGGAATGTCCGAAATGCCGAAATGAAATTTGTATCCGTGTGTTTTATGGCTCAAATGACCACATTTTGGTATTCTACGTGGTGACTTTCTCGCCTAAAATGCTCTCTGAACTTTCAAATGTGGCGAATCAACAGAGATATTTGATAGCCTGGTGTACTTCTGATTTTTGTCGTTGGAGGTTTGAAATGCATCATGGGAAACTTAGTAGTATACTACAGTGTGAACGGTTGGCATCCTAATCATACTTATAGTATGTAGCATACAGTATAAACACATGAGTTTGTAGTATGTAGTAAGTTAGTATGCCATTTCGGACACAGCCTTACACTTTTTCACATTGCGCCTTCCCAATTTACTATAGCAGCTAAATCTTGTGTTAGCTTAAAATGTAACTTAAACATTGTTTCTCAATTCTGTTGGATCAAAAGAACCTTTATATTTCTCACCAAATACCCAACATTTTATTGCTAATCCCTGGATTTTTCTGCCATTAAATAACAAAGATGGCGCAATTCAAAACATCATTGCCAACAAGAAATATTTTAGCTGGTTGGTTGCTTGACCATGTTGCCTTTTCTTTACAGCTTATGTGTATATTTTATCTGGAAAACTGCTTCTCTTTCATTGTTGTGAAGTTATTATGTTATTACTTTTATTTTATCAACTCAACAGCCAACTGCGGACAAGTGTTGTTAGTTAGCACCTGTGCTAAAAACATAATGCATCTGGTTTGTCTCGTGTAATTGAGATAGCCACATCAAATAAACAATAGACAAAAATGTAAAAATAAAGAAATGGATTTAAATTGCATCCTGATGTATAATTATCATTCAAAATTTTGTGTTTTTCAAATATCAAACTAGGAGCATTGCATTCCATTTAAAAAAGGTACTGGGGAATCATGCTAATATTATTGGAGTTGGGTTTTGATTAAATTTTGAAGATGAATTGCTTCAGCCTCCCTAAACAGGGTCTAAAATCACTGACTGCTTGGGTTATCTGCCAGTTTGGATTCTCTGTTGTCAATATGCAATCATATTGATTGGTTATTTATACTTTATAATATTGATTTAATGTGCTATCAATCATCTTAACCTCTCTAGATTAAGGCGGGTGTCATACCAGACCTCAAAAAATCAAAAATGGAAATTAAGACATTGAAAGCGTCAATCATTATTGATCCCGCATGAACCCACGGCCAGAGTATGTATTAAATTGACTTTTAAACTTTGTTCCAGAAATGCCAGGAAGCAGACAAAGGCCTTTTAATTTGACACTGAATAAATGGAGCTTAATTAGATTCAGTTATGGCCCCACAGAGACAAGCTCAGCGCTTCCTTCCCTCAATATGTCAGGCAATCGCGTAATACCTACAAAAGCATGAAGAAAAGCATTGGACAAAAAGAGGTAGGTTTTAAAAAGTTTTATTCTGGCTGCACAGAACCTTCTGTATGGTAAAAGGAACAAATTGTCCTCTTTATCAAACTCCCACAAAGGTTCACATTGAGTGAGAAAAGAAGCAATGGGAAAGTGCATGATGATGGGATGCCTTGTTCACCGCGGGAGCTTTCAGGCTGTCGGTTTTTTCTCCTTTTTTTTCCTTTTCTCCTGTCCAGTAACAATTACAATTTAGAAGATGACTTTCACCCGAGTGAGTCGGGGGGAGAAGGCAGAAAAGACCACATGGAGAGGCTGCAGGGATTGCTGCCACATGACAAGTAGACAGAAAGTACGAATGGATGTGTTTGTCTGGACAATGAAGTATAAGTATGTCTGGCAGGGCTGTGGGCCACCACCAGAGATCTGGATTGAAAGTATCCTGCAGGGAGAAGGCAACTAAGTAGAGTTTGTGGAGATTTGGCACCATGGGGGAATGAGTTTCAGGCGAAAAACACTGCAAGCCGAGCCAGAGGGGGAGCTCCTGTTGTCAGAGGTAGAGATAGAAGAGAGTGGAAAAATCCTGAGTCAGAGCTAAAGACGAAGTCCAACGAAATCCACCTGATCTGAGATTAAGACAGGAAGAAGGCAGTCTGGCACATTTCTCCCTTTATTTTCATCTGAAGTGTTAGTTTTGTCTTTTATTTACTGTTCTAACAAAGGTACCTGTATGAAATGCTGGCTAAAGCACCATGGAGCTAAACGTGCTGTTTGACGAGCCTTGTCTTGTTGAGTCAAACACGTGATTCCTGAAGTTTGAAGGCCCATGTCCACAGCTGCTATGTTTGCTCAGCAGGAACTTGTCTTCCAAATAAAACCAACGATCAAGCTTTTTCAGCACATTGAGTGGAAAATGTCCACGGCATCAGCTGCTCTTTATTGGTTCGACTTTTGGGACAGTGTTCTCAGTGTCACTCATTGCTAAGGCATGGGACGTCTGATGTTTACAGTCTTCAAATATCTCCAAATATTATATTATTTATTATATATAAATTGTATCCAAATACTTTTATTGTCATTTTCTTCATTTTCACATCAGTAAAGTTAGCTTGCTGTAACGGCATAGCTTCTTCAGATCGGAAAAAAAATAGTCGAGTCGCGTTGTAGAGTGTTCATTTTGACAGTTTTTAATATAGTTTTAGTTTTTTTGCCAAAAGAACTCTTCGTTTTAGGCACAGTATAGTCATCTAAATTGTTTTAATTTCACATTTCACAACATACTAGTCAACAAAATCTTCTGTAAATTTAGTCAACTAAAAGATAAAACTAAAATAAAATGAAACATGACGCAGCATTTGATTGAATGCTAGTAAGTTTTGAATTTATAAATGAACAGAAACAAATTACTTTTTTGTGGAATGCAGTCACCTTTATTTCAGCTACCTGGCAGAGCATCTCAATTACAACACCAGAACTGACAACAAACAGTGAACCTGCTGTACATGAATATATCAATTCATAAAGAGAGCAACTTATCCCACCACCACCAAGCTAAGGCAGCTGTGATTGGATGTATGACTACTTTGTCTCTACTTTCTACATCAGCAAATAAGTTCTGATTGGATAAAGTCTGTGAAACATTTAGGTCTAGTTTTTCATTTATTGATGAAAATGTTAATTAAGTTTTACTTTTTTATCTATGTGGACTTGCCCTTACACACACATACATAAGAGTACATCGCATCAATATTATATGGAATATATACAGATAAATTAATGCATACATACCTATATAAATAAATTGATACATAAAAAAGAAAAGAAGGAAGCAAAGATCAGGAAATAAAAATTTAATATTATTGTTCACAGTGCTTTAACATAAAAATTGTACAGTGGACTATTTATTGATCATGTATCTATTCTTTGTATACGCAACACCTCAATTATTTGTCATTACTATTCATTTTATCTACTGCACAGAACTTTAAAGACTGAGTGCACTTTATGAAGCATCACCTGTACTCTTGGTTGAAGTACCTACGCTCTTCACGTGTGCTTCAATGTCAATTTCCATCTTGTTCACTTGTTCTCAAAAGCCAAGGTCTCAGATGTACTGTTGGTACAGTCTAAAGCATGTCTCTCAGACCAGAAGCATTTTAGTGATTGTTGTATCCTATTTAAACTGGTCAACGTCGAATGCACTTTGATAAGCGAGATCCTGGAAAAAACTGCTTTTATCGAACATACTGACGGATTCATGGACCTCAACATCGTAGACTATTTTGCAGACCCATTCATAAAAGTGCAAGCCCTAAGATACCTATCTTGGACCGTTCCTTATCTGTTTGATGATGTTTTTTGAGCATCTGACTCTATTAGAGTACGATTAACACCATATACATGTAAGTTTTCATCCAAGTCATTCAGATGATACGTTTGAGAGATTCACCATGACTTTTGTCCACCCATTTAGTCAGAAAAGCCTTGCTACCATCCATACTGTTCATTATAATCCCCAGAATGTCATTGCAGCTGTTTGTTAACGTAACTTCACTCCATTTGTAATTGGTAGGGGTGTAACGAAATGGTCAACTCACGAAACGATACGAAATATGAAACAGGGCTCACGATACGAAATACTCACGAATCCCCAACAGTAGGAAGTTGTGCAAAAATCTCTTTTTCTTTATTTTCTTCCTAATGCTGACATATGAAAAATATTGCTTGATACAAAATAATAGTCTTTGAAAAAAAAAAAGGTAGTTTTTCCCTTATTTAGACTACAGTGCAAATACAAACAAAAAATCTCAATAAAAAGTTCTTTGTTTTTGTAAACGATCAGGATAAGTACATTCTTGAATGAAAAGGAAAACAAGTAGCAGTCCTCAGAGCTGCAGTTTAGACCTATAAATGTCTGAACTGTGAACTATAATATTAGCCAAAGCCAAAATAGGTCCACACAACCGATATATTTGACGAAGGAGCGTCGGCTAATTCCTCGACCTCGTCTTCCTCCATTCTGAAGCGAGTGTTTTGCTACGGGAAAGTGAGGAAGGTAAAAAATTACGCCCCTTCGCGTTTTTTTATTTCGTGCTTCGTTGAATTTTATTTCATCATTATTTATTTTACGAAATTTCATGGCACGAAATTTTGTTAGTAATTGGCCATGCCAAAGATTTAGTCATGTGTAATGTGTTGTCATGAGAATTTCGGTTGGGCCAAACTTACCAACCCTGTAGGTTTGACTTTACAACAGAAAAAATGTTTAGAAGGACCAAACTCATCCCACAAAACATATTTCAGAATATGTTTAACCTTTTTAGAAATAGCTAAGTTTAAGCTAATATAAATGTGTGTAATTTTCCAACTTGAAAGAAGAACTTTGCTTCCTGTCAGTTCTTGTGACTTCCACTGCTGCCAGGTTAAATAAATTCATGTCTAGACTTTTCATACTCCTGCTACAAACAAGACCAGCAGAGTTTATCATCGACTGAGTCCAAGGTTGAGTCTGCACTCTGACCTCCCTGCTTCTATCACAACAGGATGTCTGAATATGAGTCACCGCTAGCTATTGCATACCAACATCTATCTCCTCTTACCATCTATTTCTTCATATTTTTATCTTTCTCCTGATAGTTTCTAGGACATATTCAAACCTAAAAAGACCTTGCAGCTCAGAACAAGTTGGACAAAGTGCTGCATTTCCATACGGTCAGAGGGAGGTTATTGGAAGTGGCCCTCGAGTGAACCAAACTGAAGGATTAAATGATCTAAAGTTTAGAGAAACTGCTCAAAAATTCATAGACTGTGCACAACAGCTTAGCTGCTGGGTAAAGAAGAGGAAGACTAAAACAGAGGTTTAAGCTGTAGACAGGTGAGCCTTATTGAGGTTTGTAAGGAATACAAAAGTTCATCTTTAAGGTGAGACAGCAGGTTTAACTAAGTTTAAAACATTAAATCAATTTCTTACCAGAATCGTACCATTTCAATAGAATTGTCATGATCATTGAATTAAGTTTATTTATTTATGAATCCAAACAACAGTATCAGACAAACCTTTTAATACTTTCAGCATAGTTTATGAACCAGAGAGTGACTTCTCTTCTTGGTTTGGCCTTTTGAGCAATCTTAGAACCACTACCCTGAAGCTTTAAGGGGGTAACTACCAAATACAGGGGTGATTTTTCTGTGGCACAAAAGTTAATCAGAACGATGACTCCTTTGTCATAGTGGGAAGGACACTTTGATTTTATTTGAACATTAAGGCCCCATCCACAGAAGACAAAACGCTTAACAGTTTCAAAAATGATCGTCATAAAGATGAAGGCATCTCAGAAAATGTGTGCGTCTATATGAATGCACTCGATACGCATGAAAACGCTGTAAAACACATGCCAGACCTCTAGGGGCACTGTAACGATTTGACGGGAACAGACGAAAAAACAGTGGGCATGCGCACTTGCGGCAAAAGTTGTACACAGAGATTGTGATAAAGTGATCATAAACTGATCATAAAGTGGCGTAATGTGTCCTCGATGATTGTTTGTTCAACTCGGTGGTGATTGAGAAGGAGATTTTGCTGCAACGGGGATAGTAGGGTCACTAGTTTCATCAGCACATATGCTACACCGTACGCCGCCATTGTTGTTGTCGTTGCCGCATGTGGCGCATGCATGTCAATGAAGATACGAAAGTATGATGTAAGTGTATCTGAAAAGTGGTGGAGAGCCAGTAATCACGGAGCTGCGTAAAAATCTTTCCACTCTGCAACCTGGTTTCAAAAATGATCGTTTACAGACCCCTAAAACGCCATCTTCGTATGGATGATACGCAGATTCAGCAAAAAACGTATGGGTTTAGACCTCGGTTTGTCTTCGCGTGGATGGGGCCTAAAAATGCCCAAACTTCCACCCGTCACAAAATGTGTTGTCATGCAATGCAGGTGTCTCCCCTACTTTTCACCAGGAAACGTTTATATGTAACACTGTGCGCCTGTGCTTTTTGGATAGAAAATAAACAGGCACAAAGCTGGCATGTTCCTGTCTCTTGGACACACTGAACAACTGTGCCTCAGGCTATATTTACACAGACACTCCTGACTTAAGAAAGCAAAGATTTTTCCTTTGCATTTACAAAGTCGATCTGCGTTTAGGCGGAGACGCTGGAGACGAATGAAGCCACTGTAGTGTGCATGCCAGTTCAGAAGATGGCGATGTAGGTCTGCAGAGAGGCAGCGCTGCTACAACACAGGTACAAAGAAGAAAAAATTTTCACAAACAACAATGGCAAGTAGACGCACAGAGACTCAGGAGTTTCTGGCACCATGGGGGGAAGGGGAAAAACAGCAAGAGGCCCACACGTTACTCGGTAGACTGCCGAAGCTGTTGTTGTTCCTGGTATGCGCATGCAGCTTTCATGTGAAAGAGTACTGCGCATGCGGTGACGTCAGCATTTCACCCTGAAATGCTCTGATTCAGGTTTACACGGCGCTGCATTGAGAGCGTATTCAAAACTTTCCACTCTGAAGCCTGTTTTTAAAAGTGACCATTTCCAGACAAAACACAGAGTTTCCATGTAAACCCAAGGCCTAAACCCAATTAAAACTTATCGGATCTGACCGTATTCAGCCCCGTGAAAACACAGCCTCAGAACTCTAGAGTCTGTGGCACATTGGGATTGTGCTATTTAGCGGTTTAGACCAAACAATGAAATTGGCTGTATAAATCCAAAACACCAGCCAGTAAGCAGGTGCACACTGCTTTTAAAGTAAAAGCTGGTAGTTGGATTGATATCAGTGATACTTAGCCCTAAATCCACCTAAATGAAATCAAGGCACACAGTCAATCCTATATGCGTTCTCTAGCTAGCCAAATAAAACCAACACTCCAAAAACTGCCATGCACGACATGCTTTTGGACACTGGGCTAAAATGGGTCCCAAAGTTGTTTAATCCCTTCTTTTGAAAACTAGATCATGGAGTACTTAAGAAGTTAGGTAAGGTTTGGGTTTCTTAGCATAACTGGACTCAGTGCAACAAATATATTAAATGCTAATTTAACGTTGCTCAGGGTTTTCCCTTTACAGTTACATTTTCCTAAAAATTCTGGACTACAGACTTTATAATGACATTCACCCAGGGTTTGGATAGGCCTCAGCTTGGCAATCATATTTTGTAAACCTAAAAGAAAAGACTGGAACCTGCATTTTTAAAAAAAATCTTATTCTTGTTAGTTGTATCAAACTACAGGCTGTAAAGTGGGACCCCGTTAGACTCTTGTCTGTTTAAATGTGGAGTAGCTTCTAAAGATAAACTAAATATATGTAGAAAAATGTGAAAATTCACTCAAGATTTGAAGAAAAGTTGTTCACACTTTCTCAACTGGCAAACAATTGTTTTTGTAACCTTTCCTTATTTAGTTAAGCCTCTGAGCCTCTTTTACGAACCCTTTGAAAAATGCTATTTTTACGTGGCTCTTAATTCTCACTGTTGCTTTAACATTAATACCAACAAAGGATTTTAGCAAAGTTGACTTTTGGGGGTATTTGGACAATCCAAAATGGAGGATTCCAAGGGTTGATCTTGTTTGTTGCACTTTCCAGTTATAAACAACTCTACTCAGGCAAACAAGTTGGACCATGGTAAAATAACGTTAATTAATATCAACAAAAATAAAGCCAACCACAGTATGTTAATAGAGCGTGAACTCTTTATTTCACATTGTGATCTTTTTTTGTGACATTTCTTAGCCAGGCTTTGCATCCACAATAAAGAACAGGAAGAAACAAACGCCCTGTAACTCTTGTATATTCTTATTTCTCTATGTGAAAAAAAAATCCCACAAATGAAATACAACCCAGAATTGTCCAGGCTGAGAGCAGCTGAGATTTCACTCTTACTCATTTTGTATGCAAAGAAAAATAAATTACCTGAAAGAAAGAGTGAGGGGAACAGTCCTCTGCGTGGACGAGGCTTTCCACATTTATTGCAATTTTCTCTCAAGCATAATCAAAAGGCCACAAGTCGGCCAGGAGATGGAGGAGCAGAGTTAGAGAGGGATAATGGAAACTCAGAAAGCTTGGCACTGTTTGTGAAATACAACAAAAAAGAAAAACATTTAGTCAACAGTTTTATCAAAACTTACTGCCTGGTTGTGAAGGTGGCATTTTCTGCTGTTGAACAAAAAACATTTATTTTCCTTCGTCCTGAAATCGACCTGATGTTTGAACCGGTGCACTCTTTCTTTTTAAATATGTGATTCTGCTGTGATATTTGTGTGATCGAGTGGAAAGGCTCTGGTGGAAACTATCTGATTAAAACTCTCTAATTAATCCAGTAGATTAGCTTGATAGTCGTTTTGCTAGTTCGCCATGCTACACAATCAGCTAGCAAAGCCAGGTAACTACCTAATAACAATAAATTACTATCTTGTAGACCTTATTTTTTTCTTTCATTATTCAAGTTATTTGATTGCACTTTTTAAAAAATTTGATTCGCCTGATGACTAGCTTACTACCACAACTGTAAGAGGTCCATCCATGATGGTTGGCTGGTACTTAAAGGGACTTAACAAAGAATTTATTTTGGAATAAACCATTGTTTAGAAAAGGAAAATATCTAATTGTTAGGAAATATTGATAGCAGTTTCATCACTGCCTAGCTGACTTGGTTAGAAAATGTAACATAAATTGCAAGCAAAGCTAACTGGTTGATTTTGTGGCTTAAGTTGCCCAAAGTAAAAAAAAATCTGATTGCATGGTACACTGACAGTCATTTAACATTAATTAAACAACACATCAGCTTGTTAGTTGTTCAACTTGTTTGGCATACTGCTTTTTAAGAAAGCTATGTTAGCTAAGTATATAGTCACATTAACTTTATAACTTTATATCTTAAAGACATTGTTATAGATGATTAGCCCGCAAGTAGGCTAACTTGATGATATCCGAGGGCTGTGAAATGTTAGATACAAAATGGCTGCCAGTTTCTCATGCTACTTAGCAGAGAATTTATTTGGAAGCAAACAGCCCACGGAAAAATTACTGAATATTAAATATGATGAGCTACTGCAGCGTCTCGTACAGCTTATGTTTTTGTTTTGGATAGTTTTAACCTTAAAGTAGGGTACTTACAGGGCTTCTAATTTTATCACTGACTTAAAAATAATATGTAATGTTGCCAAGAAGGCTACCTCCCCTTAGGGACAAAGCTGGCCATGGTCTTTAGTAGTTATCGTATTTACTAGTGCCAAAGGCATCGAGCAACCCTGCTGAAAAACAAATCCATTCTATCCCTTCAATTTAACTAAATACATACCTTTGGTAGCTCTTCCTTCACCTAGCAAGCTAACGATACACATATGGTTCCTAGATGTTCAGACATTGTTAAATAACTGAATGGTTTTTCAAAACAAAAAATGTGTAAAATAATTTACGTCATCGCTGCCTCACTTAGATAGCCAGTTAGCATATGAAGCTAAAATGCCATCACTTCACTCTTAAACATCAAAATAGGGTAATGCTTATGAGATATTGTGCTTACTAAGCTAGCCTGGAGTTATTAAAGATGCTATGAGGAGTTTCTAAGTAATTACAAATAAGTCTCACTTTTAGATATATGATTAGATTGAAATACACACTTTAAGATGAGTTTTATAGCATCAAAATAGGTTAGCTATAAATGCAATCTTAGCTAAGTGGTCTGGTCGGACAGGGCTGGACTGGCCTGGATACTCAACTTCAGGAACAAGACAATTGAAACTAGAGCAAATTTATATTATTCAGACACGTCTTAGAGCACCGGGCTGTAAGTAACGATTATATAGCCGACTACAAAGCTACAATACCAAGTTTTCCAAAAATTGCTTGTCACACATCAAAAACTACCGCTACGTAACTAGAAAGAGATACATTACCTTGTCGCTTTGCATCCTGTAAGTTGTTGAAAAAAGAAGTTGTAAAGCAATGCAGAGTTCTGAGGAAGGTCCGAGCTGCATCCATTAGCATGACAACAAACACACGCTTTGGCTTGGGTCACGTCTTTACAACAGTCGCCGCGCGTGCCCATGGGTAGCAGTCTTAATGTCGCCGGAAATAGATTCTCCTCATAGCACATTTAACTAAATAAAAAGTCTAACTAGATTCTTGAGACCTTTTCAGCAGTTGAATTACAATTGTACACCATTGATGTGATCATCTACACATCTAAAATACGTACTGAGTGGTAGAATAACTCGTTGATAGTTTAGTGTATTTTTCTTAAACTATTATTTATCATGTAGTTTTATGTTAATATTGAAATACCCTTGTTTTTCTTTGGCATCTACGTTAAAGTTATAATGAATTAGCAGCATTTCAATGATCAATTGTTTTTATATTTTTATTGTAATTATTGTCTCATCTTCTCGTCCTTCCAAGCATCTCATTTATGTCGTTATAGTTTGTCACCTCTTAAAATGTAATGTTAATAATTTGCTTATTGAAGCATATACTTGCATACATAGCATAACATAATTTTGTTTTGGTTGTGTTAGAGCAGTTAGAAAAAGGTAGAAAATATAATGTGGCACTAAATGACAGAAAACATCTCTGATTTCTCTCCAAACCTGCCCGACTTTAATCCCCTGTACTCTCGAAACGGCGACACGCAATCATACTCAGTGATTGCTCCGTGCCATCAGAGATTATTAAGCACTGGGGGAGGTCACTGATACACACAAACACGCACGCCGGCTGCCAAATGCCAGCGTGGATTGTTGGTCAATAAGATCTGACATCCATGTCGTCGGCGCGAACGGCGAAGGCCTGTCAGAAGTGCCGCCTCGCCATCCTGGACGAGGTTACGTGATCCGCCGATTATTCGTGGGTGATTTGTCATCCCAGAGGCGACAGGGGTTAGAGGAGGGTGGTGTTGGATTGTCTCCGCTCGTCTTTGTGTGTGCGTTTGTCCTCTGCAGTGAATATTGTACATTTCAATTCTCTTCACGGAACATGAGTTTGCTGTCAAGAGGGAAAACGGTCACACCAGAGTGAGAATAAACGAGATTTATACACATTTTTGCCCACACTAGGCTTTTCTATTTGCTCCCATGTAACTGTATCTGCCTTTACACGGAGGAGCACTTGTGTAGGCATGAGAAGACGAAGATGTTTGATTCTCCATGCAGTTCAAGAGAAAACTTAAAATGATGAGAGCAAAAAGTAAAACCCAGTGAAGACGGAAATGTCAAAAGGTTGAGTGGAAAAAAAGAAAGGAATATCTAATGTTTAAACTGCAGCAGAAAACATGAAATGGAGGGAAACAGTCAAAAATGTGGATAAAAAACTTTGAATTAAGAGAAAAAGGTAAAATATTGAGGGAGAATGTTTCAAATCTGAGAAAGGTCAAACGTAGAGACAGTTTTTGAAATACTGAAAGAAGAATTTAAAATAATTAACCACTGAGTGGAAAGTTTTTGAAATGCTGAAAGGACAAAAAGAGTTGAATTTTTGAAACAGTGGTTTAGAAATGAAAATTAAAAACAGAAAATTGAATTAACAAATACATAATGGGAGGCAGTGTTTAAAATTTGAAAAAAAAAAGTCCAATTGAGAAACTGAAATGTTGGAGAAAATTGTTTAAACTTTAGAAAAATAAAAAGTAAAACTTCATGCATAAAGCGGTAGAAGTGTTGAACGGCAGGCAGACTTTTTTAAAATAAAATTTACTTTGGAAAGAATATTGAAAGAATAGTGGAAGTGATGAGAGAAAGCTGTCAAAACATTAGCAAAGAATGGTGTTAACAGAGTCAAAATACTTTGTAAAAAACTGGAAGAAAAGATACAATACAAGATAACAGGGAAACTGAAATATCAGAGGAACAGTTTTTTTAAATGTTTAATTTTCTTTAGCAGTCAACAGAGACTCTTTCCTCTCTTGTTGAAGTTTAAATAAGTATAAAATAATAATTCTTCCATACAAAATGAAATGAGTTGAGAAGGAAAAGTTGTTATAAAAAAGGTTATGCTTGAATTATAAAAGTAAAATATTGGAAGAAAGAAGTCAAAATGCCAAATTAAAAATAATGAATTCATAAAATTGAAGGGGAACAGTTAGAATGAAAACAAAATGAGAACTGAAAATTATATAAAAGTTATATAAAGGAGCAAATTTGAAAGTGCTGCAAAGGTCTGTTTGAACAAAGTTAGAATCAAAGTTTAAAATTGCACTTTGGTAGAAAGTGGACAAAATATAAAGAAAATAGTTAAACTTGCAAAATGAAAATAAGAAAGTTGCCATAATTTTGGAAATCAACTTCAGTCCCTTTGAGAAAGTGGTTACAAATCCACAAAGGAAAAAAAAGACATAATGGGATAAAATTGGTCAAACTGTTAAAGAAAATCTAAATGTTTAAAGGTGTAGTCAGCGATGTAGGAGAAAACAAGTGGAGAGGTTGTTTATAAACAAATTTAAACCCGACTCTCCCTTCATACCTCACCCCTGGCTCCACCTCCAAAAGGTGATGGACGTGCATCGTCATGGAAACAGCCGTAGAAACTGCATAGCTGACCAACGTAGCTAAGATAACCCGAACTGTCAGACATCTCGACTGACAATATTGAAAACATCACAACAACAGTACATTCTGGCAGATTTAGACAATAAGATGAATGCCCGACGGCTGTGAAGCACCACAAAGCTAATGTTGCTTACCTATCCAGCAGAAAGACGGCGACATCTGCGTCTGTTTTCAGATCTTTCAATTCGTGGAGTTCCCTCCACCGTCGGAAAGCAACACCAATGTTGACCCGGGTCTTTGCTCTTTCATGGTCATAGACCTTCTTTTTCACTTTTCACTCCTCTGACCTTTTTCTTTTGGGCTGTTTTTCAGCTATTGCTACTGCACCTATTGAATCTCTCTCTTGCGCTAACTGCGTACGCTACACCGCCTACTCTCCCCCTCCCCCGTCTGTCTGATCTGCGCATGAGTATGATCGCCCCCACAGTACTTACCCGCTGAAATTCAGAGCCAAGGCTGTGTATTGAAACCGGATTCTTTTTTCGACATGCGGTCAGTGGTGACATATTGCGGATGGAGAGGAGAAATACCGTGATTTTGACAAAAAGTGCATTAGATTAGAAGATTAGAAGAACGCTGACTACACCTTTAAGAGAAAGTAGCCAAACAGTGGATGATGAGAGAAGGCTGTATTAATGCCAAGAAGAATGTATTTCAACAGTCAAGGGTATTATTAAAACAGAAATAAAAAAATTGAATGGTATTTATCACCTTTTAAAACAGCAGTTCCTGAAGTGCTGAACAGAAATCAATGAAAAACCAAGAGAACAAGATAATGATCCTAAATTGTCAGGTCAAACAAAAGGTCAGGAACAAACTGTGAAGCAGATTAAAGGGTTGACACAGTATTTGAAGTACTGTATGAACATACTTAATCACTATGTTTGAGCAAAAAAAAAAAAAGCAAAAAGAATTAAAAGTGAACAACTAAATAACTGAAGTAAAGTACAACGAAGGACAAGGGCCATGTTACAACAAAAAAAAAGTAAAAAGAATGTAAAGTTACGTGAATAAAGTCGAAAAGTTCAGAGAATAGTCTCAAAGTTATGAAAATAAAAGTGATACAGTTGAAAGAATAAAGTCATAAATCTGTTTAAGATAAAAACTTTATTCTGAAAGGTTGTACCATTTGAGCGTACATTTCCTCTAAATGACACAGTTGTGGTTCTTTCTTCAGAAAAGCCACAGTTCCCTGCACTGTCTTTCCAGGGTCTGAATACTTATGATGCTCATGTGCCAATAGAAGAAGTATTTCCTTATTTGTGACACCAATGCTTAAACCAACACTATGTAGCTTTTCAAACATAATATAATCCTTCGATATTCATTGTGATGGTCCACCACTTTACAATGAGTTGAATGACACCTCTGTCGTGGTCTGGGGTGGTCTGTATCCCTTTCACTGGTGCTATGTAACTTCGAGGTGGATGGTGGGAACCCTGTCACACAGAAAACTCCACGTTTGGACTGCTTTACGGCATACGTCACTTCCCCCGATTCCTGATTCGTTTACAACACGGAAGTCTCAGCAAAAGCCAATCGCGGAGCTGTAACCATGGTGGAGGCAACAACGTAAGGAAGATAAAAGTTTTGTCGGAGGATACAAATCAAAGAAAGCGAGAGAAAAACAAGCTGAATGCTTGGACCAGAATAAACATCGGTTCAGCGTTCACTCGCTGGCGTGAAATAAAAGACGAGGAGGGATGTCCGACTACTATCAGGTATGTTAAGCGGCTAATTTATGACAAAGTTCCTCAAAAAACTTGACAGGAAAAAAGTACAGCACAACAAATCCAGAACGTACCAGTATGTAGTTTTGTGGAGACCTATTTCAAGTGTGTGATATCGCCAGCTCGTCGTTGTCTTTACTTTTATTCACTTTATCGTTTCAACAGGACGGGGGCGACTTCACGGTAATAAAACTAAGTTGAACTTAGCGATTTTTAGCATCGTCATTTAGTCAAAAATAAATAATTACCTCGTCGCTATCAATCCTGCAAACAGCCGCTGAAGACATTTGAATACTTTTTAGCGAAGTCCTGGCTTCTGTGATTTGCCTACAAAACAAAATGCACGCGACCGGCAGATCTGTATCCTTACGACAGTATGCGCGCGCTAGAGCTCATGGGTAGTTGAGTTCCCTGTCTGGTCAAGCGAGAATCTTCCGTTGTGCTGCTTTAAGTATAACCTCACGAGATGCTTGAGTGGCTGCTGCTCTAACAGACTCAAATAACAGTTTTATTCATTTAAATTTATTATTTTTTTCCTCCAAACTGAAGTAGTTTATTCTCAAACTTAATGAGATTAACCTCTCAGCATCTTTAGACTTTATTGTCCGAACTTAATGAAATTATTCTAGTACCTTTATGATTTTACTCTCCAACTTTATGTTATATATTTGTAACATTTTTAGACTTTATTCTTGTAACTTTTTGTGATTTTCCTCGTTACTCTTCAACTTTATTTTTGGTACTTTTCTCGTAACAATTTGAGATTAGTCTTGTAACTTTATGAGATTATCCTCGTAACATTTTAAGACCTTATTCTCGTAACTTTATGTGATTATCTTTGTTGCTTTTTGACTTTATTTTCAGAATTTTTCTCGTAACAATTTGACTTTACTCTGGTAACTTCAGGAGATTATACTAGTTTCTTTATGATTTTATTTTCAAACTTTATAATGATATAATCCTCGTAAAATTTTTAGATCTTATTCTCATAACTTTATGTGGTTATCCTTGGTACTTCTTGACTTTATTTTCAGAACTTTTCTCATAACAATTTTAATTTTTTCTTGTAACTTTATGATTTTATTTTTGAACTTAATGATATTATCCTCATGGTTATATTTCAACTTTATTCTCGTAACTTTAAGTATTTATCCTTGCAATTTTTTACTTTATTTTCGGAACTTTTCATGGAACAATTTGAGTTTATTCTAGTAACTTTATGATTTTATTCTTGAACTTTATGATATAATCCTCGTAAAATTTTTAGATCTTATTCTCGTAACTTTATCTGATTATCCTTGTTACTTTTCGACTTTATTTTCAGAATTTTTCTCGTCACAATTTGACTTTATTCTGGTAACTTTAGGAGATTATTCTAGAGTCTTTAAGATTTTTTTTCAAACTTTATTATGATATTATCCTTGTAACATTCTTAGACCTAATTCTCGTGACTTTATGTGATTATCCTTGTTACTGTTCGGCTTTATTTTTGGAACTTTTCTCATAACAATTTGAGTTTATTCTTGTCTTATTATGAGATTATTCTCGTAACTTTATCTGATTATCCTTGCTACTTTTCAACTTTATTTTTGGAACTTTTCTCAAAACAATTTAAGTTTATTCTTGTCTTATTATGAGAAATCTTCTCGTAACTTGATGTGATTATCCTTGTTACTTTTCAACTTTATTTTAAGATTTTTTCTTGTAACAATTTGACTTTCTTCTGGTAACTTTATGAGATTATTCTAGTGTCTTTATGATTTTATTTTCAATCTCTATTCTTATATTATCCATGTAACATTTTTAGACCTAATTCTTGTAAATTTATGTGATTATCCTTGGTAGTTTTCACCTTCATTTTTGTAACTTTTCTCTGAACAATTTGAGGTTATTTTAGTTACTTTATGTTTTCGTTTTTGAACTGTATATTATCCTCATAACATGTTTAGACCTTATTCTTTTAACTTTATGTGATTATCCTTGTTACTTTTCGACTTTATTTTCGAAACTTTTCTCGTAACAATTTGGCTTAATTCTTGTCACTTTATGAGATTATTCTGGTAACTTTATGTTTTTGTTTTCTAACTTTATGATGTTATCCTTGTTATTTATTTAGGGCTTATTCTGGTGACTTTATGTGATTATCCTTGGTACTTTTTCGACTTTATTTTCGGAACTTTTCTCGTAACAATTTAGCTTTATTCTTGTAACTTTATGAGATTATTCTCGTAACATTATTCAACTTTCCTTTTTTTGTCTTATTATTTTTATGTTTTTTTTGTAAGTGGGTCTAATCCACATAATAAATAAACAGATAAAGTTGGATGAATAATAAAATGAATAAATAAACAAAGATAAAATGCTGCAATGATGAAAGGAAGAAGTATATTTTGAAGAAATGTGTGCAATATTTAGACAGACTATTTTTAAAGGTAAAATCTTATTCACATATTTTTGTCACTTCTTTTTCTTTAAGAGGGAAAATAAATGTAAAAAATATATATATTTTATTTCTAGGCCATATTGCCCAGCACAACATTCCAACTAAATCCTCCTCATGTTAAATAAGTGTAGGATAAGAATAAAAATCTTCTTCTTCATTAAGCTGGAGCGTAAGATCAGTCCATTAAGGCGGTGGAACCAAGTGCTGCTTCAAAAAGACAATATCTCCTCCTTTAACTTCACTCCTTCCCTCCACCTCTGTGCACAGAGACCTGGTTCTGGGAACAACGCCAACCAGCCCAGGGCGCTGAAAATGTGACACTTGTCTCACGTGAATGATGTACAGTGCGGCCCGAGATCATTCCCCCCTCCTCTTTATCGTCATGGCAACGCTGATGGATTCTGGCCAGTGTTTGAATACAACTTGCATCTAGGTCAGAGGCCTTGGGATCTTATTTCTTTTTTTTTTTTTCCTTCTTCTTTCTCCGCATATCCGTGCGTGCAGATCAGGATTGGGGGAAATAAGATGTGACACCATGCAGCTTTTTGCTCTTCACACTCATTAGAAGCTATCAGATCTGTGCTGCACACGAGGGGGAGACACAAACTGGGACAACTTCAGCCGCAGTGCTGATGGAGACTTTGATGGAGGGATGTGATGGAGGCTTGTTTTAGTTGTTCTTATTGAAATGCTGAACCACTTTAACCCATTCCAGCTCTGTAATAGGAGAAGTGCCAATACTTATTTTTTACTAATTTACTTTAATTCTTCTGAACACATCTTAATCCTTATGCCTCTTCATGTAGTCCCCGTAACTCTCCATGACATTGGGGACCATGCTGTCACATCCTTGACACTGACGATAGTTCTTCATGGCTTTTGGTGGCTGTCTGGCGACAATTAGGGGTCAAGCTGATGCCTCGCTGATGGTCTTGCTTGATCGATACATATCTGCTTGAAGTTCTCAGAGCTCTGAGCCTTCATCTGTCTGCAGAAATGCAGTCCCAAATTCACAAGGAACCCCCATTTTGTGCCACTGTTGCCTGCAGACACTCATTATCATCCCATCTTCCACCCTTTATGTTCAAAAAGTTGCCTTTTGTTAAAGCCAAGCATTAGAAATTTGACTAATTGGTCCAAACTACAACCTACTTCACCCCAGTTCTTCTGTTTTCATGAACAACTGAGTTGTTGGCCTTGTTGCTATGTCAAAGGTTCGACGAAGACCACCTCTGGCCCACGACAGTAGATGGGTAAGGATGGGTCCCACTGGTTTCCAAGGGTGTCACTTTTCCCCAAAATCACACTGGAATGGTGCCATAACCTAATATTCTGTTATACTGTGAGACGTTACTGCCATAAGAAGAGTAACCAGCGACCCACCCAGAGGAGAGAATAACCTTTTGATATAGTCTTATGTTTGCTAGTGTAGCTTTTTACAGTTGTACACTGTAGCTCGAAATGTTATTGCAGTGCATCGTGGCTCCAGTTCCACATTAAAACCTAAAAACCTCCTGTAATCAGACCAATGGACTGCATATTGTTGCTTTTATTGTTTTCTGTCTTGGTTGGCCATTAGCTGTCTTAAATGTGCTCATAAATAAAGCTGTTGTTGACATTGCATATGAATGTTTTAATCTTAAATGTAATGTTGTTTCCCGTAAAAACCCTGCTAAAAACAACACAGTCACACAGGGTCAAACACTTGACTTTGGTACCTCCCCCTCGACTGCACGGCTTGGGTAAAAGGCAGACAGATGAGCCCACAAACTTGTTGTGGATGAGGAGTAAGTCAGCTGCTTTGCACAAAACCCATGCACAGCCCAGTCTTTGATTTTGCCATCAATGGTGTAGAACCCAAACTATTTCACACAGCACTCCTCAGATGATTCAGTGTTGTTATTGTCCGCCCGCAGTGGCTTTGTGCGTCCTACATTTTAGTAAAATGTGCCTCACTCTTTGTTCATGGAGTTCGAGAGAGCAGTGTTTGTGGCCGAGAGCGCCCTCTGTTGGATTATCCAACAGTGCCCTGATGTGTTGCTACACTTAACCTTTAGAACTGAAACTGGATCCAGACTGGATTCAATTTAAACTCAACCAGAAACTGTTTTTTGTCTGTTTCTGTAACAGTACTTACTGTTGAGTTTTTTATGTTTTTAAAGGCCCAGCTAGGAACAGGCATTGCAAATTAGCTCAGGCTATAAATGCTGTGAAGTGTGGCAACATTCTCCTGCTTCGTACTGTCCCTATACAAATACACATTTAATAAATAAATAATGTTTTACATTTGAATTTCCATTTACACCTCCAGTACAGACTTTAATCAGCATATGCAAATGGATATTTAATGTCAAATACGAGGTGACAGCCATAGTGGTTTCCACCAGTCCTGAGCTGATGGCTTTATCTGCTTCACTAAATTTCCTTTACATTTCAAATATTGTCCTTTGTGCTGCTTTAAGAGAGCTTCAACACAAAGTCTTGCCTTTGCTGATGGAGGAAACTTTTCAGCTTTGTAATTTGATGAAAATTACCTTTTTTTTTTTTTACCACACCTTATAACTTTTAGACTGAATCCTTCAGGTCACAGGGCCTCATGTTCAATTCCTGCTAAATAACAGAAAATCTCAAAATCACTTACGTTTGGCACAAATGTCAACTCTGACTCAAGGTGGAGCTGGTAAAGTTTGACTGTGATGGTGCCTTTGCTTTGAATTGTTATATCTCAAAAGTGTTTGAAGATACATTATATTTGCCAAAAGTATTCACTCACCTGCCTTGACTGGCATATGAACTTAAGTGACATCCCATTCCTAATCCATAGGGTTCAATATGATGTCGGTCCACCCTTTGCAGCTATAACAGCTTCAACTCTTCTGTGAAGGCTGTCCACAAGGTTTAGGAGTGTTTATGGGAATTTTTGACCATTCTTCCAGAAGAGCATTTGTGAGGTCACACACTGATGTTGGACGAGAAGGCCTGGCTCTCAGTCTCTGCTCTAACTCATCCCAAAGGTGTTCTGTCAGGTTGAAGTCAGGACTCTGTGCGGGCCAGTCAAGTTTGTCAACACCAGACTCTGTCATCCATGTCTTTATGGACCTGCTTTGTGCTCTGGTGCACAGTCATGTTGGAAGAGGAAGGGGCCAGCTCCAAACTGTTCCCACAAAGTTGGAGCATGGAATTGTCCAAAATGTCTTGGTGTGCTGAAGCATTCAGAGCTCCTTTGACTGGAACTAAGGGGCCAAGCCCAGCTCCTGAAAAACACCCCCACACCATAATCCCCCCTCCACCAAACTTTACACTTGGAACAATGCAGTCCCACAAGTATCGATCTCCTGGCAACCACCAAACCCAGACTGGTCCATCAGATTGTCAGATGGAAAAGCGTGATTGGTCATTCCAGAGAACGCGTCTCCACTGCTCTTGAGTCCAGTGGTGGCGTGCTTTACACCACTGCATCTTTACATTGCACTTGATGATGTGAGGCTTGGATGCAGCTGCTCGGCCATGGAAACCCATCCATGTAGCTCTCTGCACTGTTCTTGAGCTAATCTGAAGGCCACATGAAGTTTGGAGGTCTGTAGCGATTGTATGTACAGAAAGTCGGCGACCTCTTCTCACTATGCGCCTCAGCATCCGCTGACCCTACTCCATCAGTTTACGTGGCCTACCACTTGGTGGCTGAGTTGCTGTCGTTCCCAAACACTTCCACGTTCTTATAATCCAGCTGACAGTTGACTGTGGAATATTTAGAAGTGAGGAAATAGCAAAGCAGTCTGCATGCTTAGGTACTTTTTTTATACACCTGTGTCCATGGAAGTGACTGGAACACCTGATTCTGATTATTTGGATTGGTGAGCAAATACTTTTGGTAATACAGTGTATTTTCTCAAACTTCAGACTCCTGTGTGAGCTCATGATTTGCACCTCATTGTTCAGGGTTGTTGGCAGATTTGCAGTCTTGGCAGCAGTTTAAATAGAATTTGTTGCTGATGCTGTAAATGGCTTGTTTTGTAATGTGTTATGAGTTGTTTGTACCAACTTTTTACAATATTTTCCAACACAAAGGGAAGAATAAGTCCATTAGTGGAAGTCTGACTCATAAGATGGCTGTGCAGTTATGAGGATCAAATTTGTTGTTTTGTCAGACTTATTCAATCGCACAGTCCAAATCTCATCTCCACCCAGCCTGAATCACAGTTACTACCTCAATGAGCAATAATTTATACACTTATGGTAAAAAATGAGGACATAGGAGGCAGATTTTATGCTCCTGATGAAATTCTGCTGCAGTTACCATCAGCATTTCAGCAACTATAAAACCGACTTGATAGAAATTGTGACATTTGAGATTTTGCACATGGGGGAGTGCTTGTTCACTGCTAAGAGAACTAACCAGAGAGCTGTAAAAAAGAGGGAATTTAACAAGCATGAAAGCCTCTCTTGGATTAGAGTTGAAAAAAAAACAACCATTTGGAAGTCGGGACTAAATCGAACATGAAGGAATCAGCTTGGAATCAGCCACAGTGCAGGTATTTCCCACTCGAGGAAACAAACAGATCAAAATTGCGCTCCACTTTTATCTTCGGTGTGAATTAATTGTGCCTGCAAAAAAATCGACTGCCTGCTTCTGCGAGTGTGTATTGTTTGGAAACTTTTGAGGGATTACAAGCACACGGGATCAC